>VZTX01030341.1:130603-231730 GCA_013400915.1 Pardalotus punctatus | reverse complement strand
GCAGCTCTACCTGCCCAGCCCTCCCTCCTCCCTCTCCTGACAATGAATAAGTTGTTGTTTTTAAAGGAAACTTGGAAAAGCTCCTGATGTCTCCTTCCTGTTGCTTAGTACTCTCATACGCCAGCCTAGATATTTAGCCATGATCTTTGTCTATTATGGCCCAGGTTTTCTGCTGCTTTCCTTCCTTGCCTGTAGCCTGTGCAGTGCTGCTGGGAGAGCTCAAGGGACACAGCCCCAGGGGTCTAAGAGAACAGCCAGAGGATGAACGTGCTGCTGCTCCAAAGCCTGGGCACAAAGTTTAATGCTCTGCTCCTTCCTTGCCAGAGTTTACAGCTTTCAGAGGAGCTGACTCAAGCCTATATAAAAGTGCTCCCATAATCTGAGCCTATAAAATCTGTAAAAAGACCTAAGCTAAACAAGAAACCGCAGCCCCTTCTGTCATCCCCCAGGTAAAATGAGTTTGGGGTCAGAGAATAAGTGACCAGATGAACAATTAAGGCAACAGGGATTGATGATTCCAGATGAGAGAAACCAGTCACCTGTCTGAGTCAATATCCATGACCACTGGAGCAGCAGCTGGAACAGTTTGGCTGTACACTGGGTGCTCTTGGAGCATTCCTGGTGCCTCAGCAACTCCAGTTTAATCTCTGACCAAGATCCATCCAGTTCCAGGCATCTTTCTCAAGTTCACTTCCAAATGATTGAATAGATGACATGTTAGTTAAACACCAAACTATCTCAAGGGAAGAAATACTATCAACTATAACAATTCTGACTTGATGATTACTTTGATCATGAGCCTGTGGGAGAATCTCAGGGGAAATTCTCTGACCAGAAATTATTCCACCAGACTGGTCCAGGCAAACAGCATGCGAGTGGTTGACAAACTTCAGCCTCTTCAATCCATGTCTGGACCTCCCCTTAGGGCTGGAAAAGCATGCAGGAACCACTGCAAATATTTATGTTAAGAGAGCACCACAAACCATTTTTTTTTGCAAGTATCAGAGGAAAGGCAAAGGCTGACAAGATTTGAAGATTATATCCTCCCCTTCTCAGGAAGGCAGCAGTATCAATGATGCTTGACCAGAGCCATTATTTTTCCCAGGAGATGGGAACACAGCAGGGAACCATTTGGTCTCTTTCACAACAATGAACAATAAATCTTAGTAAAAACACAAAGGTAGGCACCAAACTCTTGACCCTCAGCCAGCCTTAGCTGAGTCCCATTGCTAAGTTAGATCATGCTGCCCCTGCTTGGAGTTCCAGAGAAAAGCCAGCCTCACTGAAGTGCTTGACTTCTCTGACAAGTTTCACGTGACAGGGGCAAAGCTTCCACTGAAGAACATGTGTTTTCATCCTGTGGCTGGAAATTAAAGCCAGAATCACACAAACATTGACTACACATGCTTAGACAAGCCACCACTGCTTGCTTCAAACCCACCTGGACAGTCAAGGCCAACCTGTTGCTTTATCCAGCCCCTACATGTCTGTTCTTGAGTCCTTTGTTGTCTAAAGCATGATAAAGTGGTGAATGGTAGGCTCAGCCTGATGTGAGAGGCAGCTGTGCTCCTCCTCCCACACCCCCACCAGCTCCATCCGTCTCTAGTGCAATCGGCTGCGCTGGGCTCCTGCTCCATGGCTGCTGTGGGTGGCTCTGGGCAAGGGTCCGGTGTACAGTGTAGTGCACATCACCTCAAAGTTCCAGCCCCTGAAGTACAATCCTTTTGGTCATTCATATATTACAGCCTTCTTTTTTTCTTTTTCTTTTTTTCTCCCTGTCCCATTTTGTTAAAAAAAATAAAGGTTTTTGGATGTTTTTACGTTTTGTTTCTTCGTATTTTTCTTTTCTTCTGAGCACGTGGGGAACATGGTGGTTCGTGGGCCACTTCTTACTGGATCCCTCGAAAGAGACACATAGCAAAGATCATAGCAAACAGCTGGGAAGAAGAGGGGGGAAGAAGAGGGCAAAAACAAAACAAAGAATCGTGTCAGCTGCATCTCCCAGAAGATCGGCAAAACCCTCCCTAGCCCTGGGACCACCCCCATTGCTCCCTCCTGCCCAGCGGTCCGTGATGCAGAGAGGGGGAGCCTTCTCACCACCCAGAGGAGGCTGTGGCCAAGCTCTTTCCTCTGCCCCTCCCTCCTCCCCCAACCTTTCAGTGGCTACAGCAGCAGCCTGCCTTCATTCCCAAACTGCCCTTGGTGTCACAGGGGTGCAGGATCCACAGTCCCTGCTCTGCATATCATTGGTACTGCCTGGGATGAGCACAGCACAGCCTCTGTGGGAGGCTGCTGGGCGTCTCTGCCCAGACTTCTCTCCTTTGCACAAGACAGGAGACTTCAAAAGTACCTAGCTTTTTCCCTGCAATGCCACAGGAACATCAGTTCTGGACTAAAACCATGTCTGGTATATGCCTGTTCCTCAGAGACATCCCCAAAGAAGAAGGTACTGTTGCAGGACAGTGGAGGTGCTCTGGAGACAATAGTTTCAGGCTCTAAACAGAAGGTTTTAAAGCAAAGGCAGAGTTTGAACACGTTAACCAAGTGCCAGATCAGTCAGCTTGCTGGGGCACTGCAGTGACTGTGCCGGGCCCCGTGCTGAGCGGTGAGTCCCCAAAACCCCAGCATGGCAGGGCATGAGCTTTGTGCAGGCCCGGCACGAGGTGGCACTGCAGGTGTGTGGCATCAGTTATTTCCCTGCCTTTTGTGTCAAAAGATCAAGGACCCTCTTTCCAGGCAATTAAAACCACAAGTCAGTAGCCTGCTTGCACATCCCCAGAGCAGCTTCCCCTGGCGAGGGGGAGCAGCTGCCTGTTGGCCTTGCTGCTGGACATGTTACTGACACGGCTTTTGTTCAGTCACACAACAGTAAGTACCTCAATAGCCAGCACTCCGATGGCAAGGGCTCCTGCCAGGTACACATACGTCTCAAAGGAGTTCAGGATCACGGTGTAGCAGCCCTAGGAAACACACAATGTGGTGAGACACACCTGAGCAGCACATTTAGTTGTTCTTACAGCAGAGCCCTTGTTAGGACACGAGGTGCTCTCAGATCCAGGCATGACAAGCGTGGCTCCCTCTCACCTCCTCACCCAGCCACACAGCAAAGAGGCAGAGATCCACGGGAGAGTGCTGGGGAGAGGAAGGTTTTGCAGTAGTATGGTGGGAGTAGTTCACACCCCTCACTGACTGTGAGGAACTGTGGGTTCTAGCAGGGCAGAGAGCAGCAGCACAGAGAGGAAGTCCATCTGCAAAGGGCAGAGACTAAGCACAGAGGGAAGGACACTCATGGCAGGTGATGGACATCCCAGGCTGGCTAGAGAAAAGGGTGATTTGTTTAAAGCCAAGGCAGGAGATTCTTGATTCATCTCTCACAGCCAGCAGCTCTTTAGCAGCCCAGGACCTTTGCTCTATGCTTTTCCCCAAAAGAGGCTGGCTGAACACCTGCTGATCTCACTATAGAAGAATTTCATTAAGAACTCAGGGCCATGCACTACGGCAATTACTCCACTTATGAAGCATAGCCATCATCACCCTTAATTAAATTTATTATTGCTAATACAATAAACAGCAGATAGATCTTCCTGCAAAGATTTCAGGATGTTTCTGGAAATCACCAGCTTATCCTGGCCTCAGTTCTCCCTAATTGAAACTTAAAATTTCAACCCACTGGGAAATTTCTGCAAATGGGTGACACATAAAGAGAAAAGTAGATTGAAGTTTGTCCAATATGAAAAGTAGCTTCCTCTCCACTGAGACTATACTTCACACATACATTATAATCCTATCCATACTGCTAGGATGGTTCAGTCACCTGTTTTTTCCCTTCCACCCATAATGAAAGTGTCCGAACTTCAAAAACAGCACAGTAATTATGTGCTGGTGTCCATGCCAGACCCTGCACACTGTGAGTGAGGCACAACCAGTGGAGAGTGAGGGAGGCTATGAAGAGGATCCACTCATGAGGCCAACCCTGGGGACCCAGATTGCTGGGGTAGTAACTGAATTCTTAAAACCATGCTCTTGTCAACATGAGACTGCCCATCATCAGCTCTCTTCCAGCCAAATTTTCAGAGAAAAGCATCCAGCCCAGCAACAAATGTTTGTGTGCTCGCCAGACCTCTGACCTTAACCCAGCTTCCAGCAAGCTCTGCTCAGCTGGCTACAGACAGGGGTGAGCACAAGTGTGGTCAGCACTGTCCTACCAGCATGGTGTCCCAAGAGCCTGACTTTGCTCCAGGAATGCCTCAATTCACCTCTCAGTTGCCTGGGATTGTCTCTCCTATTTTACAGAAGAGCACCACTCTGTGCTTGATGACACTCGCTGTGCACACAGCTTCTCCCACCAACACTCTGTGGTGACAGGGGCTTGCAGAAAACCTTCCCTTTCCATGGGAGTGGTAAGCCTCAGCACCACCATGCAGGGAAAACTTTAACCATCTTTCTCAAAATGCATTTATCTTTCCCTCCCTGCTGTCTTTCATCTCTCTCCTTCCCATCTATTCTCAGCAATCAAACCTGGCAGAGGCAGCACAGTGATCTCTCACCCAGAGTGCCTTTTGCCAACCATTTCCAGCTGCCAGTCAAGGAACAGTTCACGTGCTTCTTCCAGCCTCCTTTCCTCTCTTTCTCAATCTGCTCTTAAGTGCTGAAAAGAGGACCACTGCTTAGTCTGGAGGGAGAAGGAGGCTTGTATATGTGGTCAGTAAGAGCTCAGTTGGTTTAACTAATGCTGAGCTGAGCAGAGTCAGGAACTTTGCTGAAAAGTTTCATAAACATCGCATCTTGGCGACATTGTAAGAAAACATGACCTAGTGTCAATGGGATGAACAGTCTTTTTCTAATCCAGCATTGCAAAAAATTGCCAAGTCAAAGGGTCTGGCAAAAGAATGATAGAATAGAAATATAGAATGGTTTGGGTTGGGCAGAACCTAAAGATTACCTAGTTCCAACCGCTCTGCCACCTTCCACTAGACCAGGATGCTCAAAGCTACATCCAACCTGGCTGTGAACACTTCTAGTGATAAGGCATCCACAACTTTTCTGGACGTTTTTCAGTGTCTCACCACCCTCACAGTCAATAATTTCTTCTGCAATATCTAAACTAAAACTATCCTCTTTCAGTTTAAGGCCATTCCCTCTTGTCCTATAAGTACATACCTTTATAAAGAGTCCCTTTCAAGCTTTCTTGTAGGCTCCCTGTAGATACTGGAAGACTGCTATAAGAAATGCCCTTTTTCTACAGAAAAGAGTAAAGAAGCAGAGAAATGCAGCTTTCCAATACTTCTCTTCCCTAGAAAACAGACACGGTTTTCTGTGGCTGTTTAACCCTTGACGTTTTGATTGTATGTACTGATTAGGAGTCCTTGTGAACTAAATTGGAAACACTACTGGAGCCAGTAAGAGTCAACTCCATCCCATCCTACCTGACCTGTGCTGGCTTGCTAATTAACTTCTCAGATGTAGTTCTAACCTTCAGAAACACAACACAACTTGATCTAAATTTCCATCTCACCTCTCAATCCCTTAAGAAAATCTTCATACGTCTGATGATACAGCATGACATGGACTTAGCAGTGTATGCCACAAAAGGGGATTTTCAAATTCAGCCATCTGCCATCACTTCAAAAGCTGTCAGCATGAGTGTAATTAGGATGTGAGGTACAGCCAGGACCTGCCAGATTCACAGACTACCCATGACCACTGCAACCTTCTCTCTGCCCACTGTGAAGCTCCTTTTTCTAGCATTCAGCCTCCCTTACCTGCCGGTTCTGAAACCTCTCGGCGCCTGACAGGCAAGCTTCCTTGTTGACAAACATCCCTTCCCGGCTCTGGAGCTCTCGCTGGCAACAAGCCTCCGGCATTGCCTTTTCCAAAGAGGAGTATGGAAGATGAGGAACAGCTTCAAAGTCTTCTGGTCCATTCACTCCACAGCAGGCAAACTATGGAGAGGCACAGTGAAAAAAGGAAGGCAAAATTGACACCTTTCCCTGAAAGCAGATATGAGAAATCTAAGACCTATTCTTGTAGGGATCAAATCTTTAGTCAAAGCAGAGACAAAACAACCATTGTTTCCAAAAGAGTGGCTTGTGCTTGTACCTTGGAGTTTCTGTTTCATTGAAGTCTTTTTATGAAGTCCCACTGTTCCTATGTCATACTGTAGATTCTAAGGTACTACTGGGAATATTGCTGCAAACTACACAAGGCTTTGGAGCATATCCAGGATGACTTGCTTGAGATCACCCAGCAAGTCTGCTAAGGGAGCCAGCACTACAATCCAGGCTCCCAACCACCCCTTCTCCCCATAGCTAAAGGCAGGACTGTTGCTGCTCAAAGGCACTGCTAGGTGATTCAAGTAAGGTCTCTCTTTAGGATTCCTGTCAGATGCTTTTTAAGGATTCAAGTCATACTCTGACTCTGTCTCCTTTCAGTCAGAAAAAGGAAATGTCTTTATTAAAGTCCTGAATCAGCATGAAGGGCAGCAATCATCCTTTCCTTTTAAGATTAAAATTGACTTTTCATCTGCAGAGGCTGACGTCCTGCTTTTCACTCCTGAAGGGATACACTGTGGGGTGTACAGAGCACTAAGCTCACCTGTGTACACACACACACAGACCAAAATTCTTGTGGCAGACAACAACTGCAATTCCAATGACAGTCAACCTGTAACCTGCCCAGTTAGGGGTGTAATTACAAAGTCAATTTTGATGGCTAATATTTCTATAGCGAAAATATACCATTAGGCATACTCCTGCCTAAGCTGCTGCTAACAAGAAAACATTAGTCAATGCCAGCTTTTGGCTGCTGTTGGCTGGGAATAATTCTGAAGCAGTCTGCAAAATGAAATGCCCAGACTAAATGCAGTGATACCCAGTTGCAGGCACCTCCACTGCTGCCTGTGCCCAATATTTGAAAATTGGGCGTACCCATTTAGGTCCAATGCCTCAGGCTTTGGCAAAGCAGATGACCCTGATGCAGTCACTAGGAGTGTCTCTCTCAGGACTGGCAGCAGCTCCATTTGAGAAAGACTGACTGCCAGCTGAATTCTCATCTCCCTCCAACCACAAGCCCTGGTGCTAGACTGGACATGACAGGATGGTTGGAGTAGGCTGACCCTGGGAGAGGTGAGGGTGTGGACTGAGCACTGTGTGCTCATGGGACTGATCTGGTCTGACTTACTGTGATCATAACAGAGTTCCAGGTGGAAGAGAAGACATCCGTGTCATTGTTCCTCTGGTAATGCTTCTTCAGCTCCTTGGTGAAAAACTCTCTGGTCAGCTGAAATGCAGACAGGTGGAAATGTAAAGGCTACTGCCAACACCTTTCCCAAACATTTCCCACAGCTCCCTTCTGTGAATGCTGGGGGTCCTTTGGTTTTTTGGGTTTGTTCTTTTGTTGGCAAAGCTCAGAGGAGAAATGTGAAAAGCCATTGGCTGAGCCATTTCTATGTACAGGGTGAAGGGTACCTGTTGAATAAAATTGTCCCTCATTAAAATCCAGGACTGAACTACATCTATATTTCTAAAATAATGTTTACACTTAAATGTTGGTTGATTTTAGTTTTTGGTTTTTGTTTTAGTTTTTTTTTTTTATTTTCAGTACTATTTGAAAGTATTTCATAAATTGAAACAGGCCTAAACCAGATTTTAGAAAGATCTTCAAATCCACACCCAAATTGTATTTTCACTTGCTGTGCTTCATGAGGTCCGCAAGAAAAGCATGATTTTCCCCTTGAACTTTTCAATCAAACCAGTTAAGTTCCTACCAACAACACAGGAAGTGGTCTGAATTTACTTCCATGTGTGAGAAAGCAGAATGAAGCCCTAACATGAAACTTTCTGGAAATGAAAAAGAAGAAAAAAACATATAACAAATAGGAAATAGTAAAGTTAGCTTATGAATCAGAAAAAAACACCATTTGCTTGACAATGCTTAGAATTATCTAAACTACCCACATACGTGAAGAAAGATTTGTGTTTAGATAATTTAAACATTTTTCCGAAGGTCAACAATATAAATTATCGGAATTTAATTTACCCCTGTTTATAATTATAGTAAAACAGAAAAAATGCACAAGCAGTTTGTCTCACAGTCTTCTCAAGAAATTAGACACCTCAAAATTACATTTACTTAGGATGACTCTCTGGAGAAATACTAAATATACAATCCTAATAGTCTTGGTAAACTGAACATCCCAGGTCAATCTTGCTGCCTTTCTGTCACTTCAGGACAAAAACTTCAAGAAATCCTCTTTTCAGGTTCCCAATAGGTCTTGACTTGTGTGGTCCCTTCTCCAAAATACCTCGTGATTTGTGATCCTCACAGGCAAAATCTTCTGCCACTGCAAAAGCCTCAGTGAAGGCTACAGCACTACTGCGATATTGCATATTTGCAGGATCAGGAATTAAGCTGCCTGAAAAATACCCTTTTTCTTCCATCCTGTTGTGCTGTTCATACAGCACTGCTGACGCAGTAACAGAGACTGCAACAAGCTGGTTTCAGGTTCTTGATATGCAACGTGAAATATCGCACATACACATACATATGTATAAGCTCTATGGGTGGGCACAAAGGCACAAGCACAAAACTGTTTGTTTCATTTGTAACTGTATCACAAAATCTACGGACAAAAAAGAAAAAAGGCTGTGGTGATGTTTTAAAAGACCCTGAATACCACTTAATATTGGCTTCTCTTTTACAAATACAAACAAAGGCCAAATGTAATTACTGCCTCAGTACTGGGTAAAAATTTTCACAAATACTTGAATATGCAGTTAGCTCAATCTCACTACCTTTAATTAGTTATGCTGTAAAATTCCTAAATTACTTTTTTGGGGACAGATATTCACTCATTTTTTTGCTTGAATATTAAAATACCAGAGAACATGACATTCTTCCTTTGGGAATTTGGTGCACGGAGGGAAGGCGAGGTTAGAAGATGCTGAAATATGTTCTCAGTGTTCTCCTTTCCTTCCCTTTCTCTGCGTACTTTGTCCATGCAGCATCTGACCCTGCAGACAGCAGCACATTTTTTTGAGGCTCGTCTGTTCCTGAAGCACAGACTTTGAAACTGATATTACTGTTGGTAATAATCCCAGCTGGCTGCCTTTGTTGGGGTCTAAAACAAAAGAGTAATTTAAATACAAAGTGAAACCTTTATTTTGACAGCAACAATCCCAGAGGAAATTGCTCAGTTTGTGTGTGATTTTTACAATGCCTGGCCTAAAACAAAGCCTAGTGCTAGAAGGGTAAGTTTGCCAGGAAAATAACTGATTCCATTTTGTTGCTCTTAAACTGCTTATCCTGAGCATCTCAAGCTCAGAAAAACGGGGCCAAAAAAAAAAAATTCTTCTTTTAAAAAATTGCTGACAAAGGAGGATGAAATAAGATAGGCCTACTGCCATGCCCATGGCCCTCCTCTAGCTGAAACTAGTACCAGCCCCGGTGAGGTCTGTGCACACTGGATTGCTATTGGCAAGAACCATTCAGAAGGGCGCAAAGGACCTGCTGATAAAACTAGACCTTCACACACACTTTGACAACACAGTTGTGGCAGCCACAGTCATGAACAATAAGGAGTTGTTCAGCTGTGTTTTGGGTGGGGTGCCTCCAGCGCAGCACATGCGCGCAGACGTTTACATGTCAGTGAATGAAGTGTGACTGTATTGTCACATTGGTTCAAAAAATAGCCCTGCTGGGCTTAGTGCAGCCAGATGAAGGGGGTTTAGAAAAAGGAGGGCATTTCTGCACAACATAGGCATGCTGGCACTGCCCAGGAGGGTCACAGCCTTCTCCTGCTGTGCTGTGCTCAGCAATACAGAATGCTGTGCAAGAAGCTGCCTTCATGGCGCCTGCTAGGGAAACAGGACACACTCCTACCCATGTGCATTGGCCTGGAGCATTCTGATGTGTCTGACACAGTGCAGTGCATGGAGGCACAGACACCAGTGCTGCCCTCCTCACTCCTGCTGTGCTTTCCAGCTGAGACACCTCTGTCCGCTCAGCTGAGGAACGCTCGTGTTCTTTAACTTTTACTTTATGTCTGCGGAAATACAGGCACCAGAGTGACTTGCTTATTAAGCGTTAGAACTGGGACTAAAAATCCAAACACCCTGACTCCATCCAAAGGCCTGCCACTGGACTTCTCTGTTTGGACCATGCTGCTTTCTTGCTTGCTAGGACAGTTCACTAAGAATCAAATATCCCTCCAGGGTTTTTCCAACCCAGACCTCTGAAGGGTGTATAAAGAAAATTCCTATATATAATTCAAATGGCTCTTTCACAGCCCTTCTCCAGTGTTCACGAAAGTAATTTCAGGGGGGAACTTCTAGATGAAAAAGGGTTCTCCACCCCCAAAACCTCTTCTTCAAAGGAACAGAAACTCTGGTAATCCCTTATCTTAATAACAGCAGCCTTTCTTTTCAGAGACTGCTTTTAAACAATTCCTTGGAAGTGCAGCTGGTCTTGCAGATCACAGCAGCTCAACTTCATATCACAACTTTCATTTACCTCAGCACCTCAATCTACTTCACTGACTCTTCCTCTCATGTGAAATCTCAGCGGAAAACATCTCTTTTCTTCCTTATTTTTCTCTCTTAATTTCTCTCACTCCCTTAGCTATTAATAATTTAACCCTGTTGAGTGTTTGGGAGCTGGTTTGGATGTAAAACTACACAAGAGAAAGCTGCACTGAACACCTCTGTAAAGCAAACAGATAAAGTGTATCTTTTGTCTCATTTTACACACCCAGAGAGACACAGCCATATGGACTGGTGCAACAACCATCACAGGAGCCGGCTTTAGTACACTTTTAAGAAATTTAGATGGACTAAATGTGCACTTGTCAGCAAATGCCTTGAAAGTAATTTGTTTTGCAAGGAAGAGAAAAGCACGTGTGATCTTGACATTAAATTGCTACTGTGAAGAAGATTTCCCAACATGGGGTCACTGAAAGACCACCTCTGGCCCCATGGACACCATGTCCAGCCATCCAGTTCACCCTGACCCAAAGGTGACAGCAAAATTGTCCACAAGTAGTTTCCAAGCCAGAGGAGCTACCACCACAATATATAGCAACACCAAAACAAGGGCTATTTTTTCAGAAGTAACCTGAGGAGAGAACAAACCACAAGAACTTTCAGACCAAATTTGATTTGTGCATAGAACCATCACCAGCTATGCTGGGATCTGACATCCTTCATTCCTTCCCATTCAAGCCCTTCCTGTCAATCATTCTGACAGAGTGGGAAGCTGGTGATACAAACAAGGAGACAAGCTCAAGAAAGATAGAAGTTTGTTCCACTTCAAGTTTTATCTCACAAAACACTGCCAGATGCCACAGAAGTCTAGAATAACCACCATGACCTTATCTTGCAAGAAAACATGACCTTATGTGTCCCGCAGCTCCCATGGCGGGCAAGGCACTCATGCTTTGCTCAGAAGCAAGCTGTAAGTGAGGAGGACACATCAGCAGTGCAGCCACCCCGCACCCAGGACTTGCAACAAGCCTGGGCAGCTTCGTGTACCTTTTACAGGTTTCCCACAGAGAAGGGGGGAGGTGGGAGTCGTCAGCTGCCAGCTGCTTGCCCAGCCCTGGCTGCCCAGGGACCATGTTCTCTCTCTGTAACATAGCACATACCTGGGTCTGCAGGGCAGCTTCTATGTGTGCAGTCTGCTCCTTGTGCTGAACCAAAGGAATTATCTACAAACTCCTAACAGCAGAGCTGTAATGACCAGAAGACAGCAGACCCCCCCATGCTGCAATCTATTTATAGGTGTTTCCATGAGGACGTGGTCTCAAAGCCTAAGCTGGAATGGGGCACCCACTCTGTGCAGAGTGCCATCCCTTCCCCCCTGCCTTCAGATCTAGGGTAAAGACAAAAGACCACCAGCTTATAAATGGGAAAAAAGTGCTCTCACTACCTCCCCCCAAGCCCATCCTACTATACAAACACCACACTGTCTTCTTGTGAGTTTCCTAAGTTTGGTTTCTTTTCTATCAAAAGCTTTTTAAAAATTAATAAAATTAAAAATATATCCTGGTTCAAGAAAATCATCATTATACTTGGCCCTTCTTTGCTCATGTCATGTTTCTCTCATGTTCAGTACAGCAAATGTGCTGCATGTTCTCTTGCTACTGGCAGAGGCCAAATAAGCAAAATAAATACTAAGAATCACTAGTGACCACCTCTACCAGCCAACGTTTTTTCACAGCCCTCACTCAGAGAAGGATAGACCTACTTCAGTCAGACTCTCCTTTGCACATGTGTGAACATGAAAAAAATGCAGAGACCTTTGCTGTTTAGAGAAAGAAATGAGATTGTGGTTACTACAACAGTAGTAAAAGTATACTGCTAGCACAGGGGAGGGATGATGGCCATATAGTAATATTCATTGCAGAAGAATAGAGGACAGCTGCATCATATGAAGCTTTGGAGAAAAGGATAAAACTCTAAGCAGGGCAATATGTGGGGAGAGATTTGCTTAGGGCAGGTCAGGGGAAATATCTTACAAGTAGCATTAGTAGGAGTTTTGTGAGCAGCAGAATATGGAAGTTCAAGAATGAATATGTAGAAGATTCGTAAGATACTTTTTGCACTGCAGAGCAAGCATTGGCTCTGCTGGGAAAACAGGAGTTTTCACTGTTAATATTAAACACATGTTATATTGAAAAAAGAAAATAGTTGCTTTTAATCATAATGTGACTTTATAATAAAACTTCTCTCTGATGGAATGTGCAGCTGGTTTGGCTGCAGGAGAGTCAGGAAGACTCTAAAAGACTCTAAAATCTTCAGGAATAAGTAGCCCCCCCTGTGTCCCCATTAACTATCCATCCTGCACTAGCCACGTTAGTTAGCATTCCCTGATGTGCTGACAGACTGAGGGCAGTAATGAAAGAGGTTTGCTGATATTTGAAACAAACAGTCACCTTTCAGCCACTGTCTAACACCCTGCTCCATCTGTGTATAATCCCACTGGGGTTCAGCGTTTGCCCACCATTGGATACTTACATTTTCTCTGAATATAAAAGCCAGGATTGCAGCTGAAAGCTCCGCCAGAAAGATTAACAAAATAAACATGAAGAACTGGAAGAGAGAAGACAAAAAACATGGACATAGCATTAAGTGTGTGCAATAGGCAGTAGGAATACAGGGTTCTGCTAATCACCAAACAGATGGTAAAAATAATGAAGGAAAAGCTTTTTTTTCTCCTGACAATTAAAAACCCCTATGAGAAAGTCACTTGGAGCAAACACATTCCCTCTTTGACCTCATCACTGGACATCAGAGCTTGTGACATTTTTGCCTGGTTCTAATGGGTAATAGCAAATAAGGTTATAGAACACATAGTATCCCCTGATAAATTTGCACCAGGTTAAAGAAGTAAAGCCTACTTTGATGGAAAAAATTATGTAATTGTGGACATGCTCCCACAGCATTAAACTGTGCAGACACCAGTGTAGGTATCACATGCCAATGTACCCACACCCCTGATCATAACACAAACAACACAATTTTACTGTAACATAATCACATCTTATTTTGTGTGGAAGGAGGTAGTGGGATATATGCTTAAATATTTAGACCTGTGACCAAAAATGGACTCTTTTCATTTCAGGACAAAATTAGCCTTGGTTAATATCCCCTTCCACGCAATCAGGTTGCACTGAGATAAACAGTAGCCATACAGGACTTCTACAAAAGTTGATAATATACCGTAATAATTTAATTTGATTATGCAAGTATCATCCTTGTCTTGTATGGTATCCAAAGTGTGCATATTCATATCATTAAAAAAAGGGCACACTGTAGACTTGGCAAAAAGCACAGCCTGCAGATTAAGTGATAGTAAAAGAAAAACAGGCATCCAGTTTGAAGTAAAACCCTTACACTTATGTCATCATAATTTTGGGAAAAGGGAAGGAAAGAAATACAGAAAGGCATGAAGAACTGGAAAAGAGAAATTACTTGGCTGTTCAATCTAAGATGGAACTGTATTTTCTCCTGTTGCCTTTGCAACCTTCTGCTGCTTTGATCTAAAAGTCCGGTTTTCAGTCTTACTAAAGGCACCTTGTTTTGGTGATGTTACCAAGCCTGAGTGATCCACCATGCCTTCACCACCCAGCCCACAGAAGTAAATCAGATGCACTTAAGAGGTCTCATCCCCAGAGAAGGACATCTTTCTGTGTGGGTGCTGTTCCCAGGACCTTGTCTACCCAGAGCACTCAGGTACTCAGGAGTGTTTCCAGCCCAGGATGAGTGATGGGACTCCTGCGGGCTCCCACTTCAGATTCTGCCTGTTCTTGTGACCAATTCTCAGTTACACTGATGCCTCGTGCTAATTTGATGTTGCTTCAGTCTATATGAAATGGTAAAAAGAACAGGCAGGAATGTGTCCTGTAACAACCTTAAAACAGCAAATGCTGGTGCTGAGGAACAGCTATAGGAACAGTGCAGAAAATGGACAGATTCACACTCTCTCCCAAAATGGCATTTATTTCCATTCTTGTAGACAAAACAGTGGGCTTGAGAAACCGTAATTCTGAACTAGGTGGATTTTTTTTTTTATGTTGTTAAATCCATAAAGAGCAATTACCATTTGAATCAGCCTGTCTAAAATTCAAAGGACACAAGAATCAGCCCACAGACTCTGAGATGATTTTACAGAACTGAGTAAATGTTAAGAAATTAACTCACATTTTGGCAGTGTGTGAGAAAGGCAAAGTAAAGAGAGAACCCTGTAAGATAACATCATGTGGAGGGTAATAAACTTGGTACAGGTTACCAATGAAGGCAGATGAAGCAACAAGTAAAGATAAACACAAGAGTAGTTTGGATGGGTTTTTTTTTTGTGTGTGTGAGAAGTTTATAGAAGGTCCTTCTGAAACAGAAAACAGGCAGACAGGGCCAGAAGTACTATTGTGATCCCCAAGCAATGATTTATAAACAGTGTCTGAAAGGCTGTGCATTGTGCACTTCAATAATGGACAGAGAATTCCGACTACCTGCTTGGAAGGGGCAAAATGTTGTTTTGTTGTCAATTATCAAAGCTGTAAGTGATTTTTTTCCCACTGGAAAAGCACATGCACCACCCTGTCACATTTATTTTCCTGTTTCTGCAGTGGAAACAAAAGAAAAGGAGCCAAATGGCCTCAAATGACAAAACAAGTCAGATGAGCAGGGATTTTGGTTTCTAACAGCATGCTGTTACTTGATTTTGCTGAACTAGTTAACTCTCTAATTTATTCTTATTGCTGGAGTTTTCTGTGTGGCTTATTTTTTTCCTGCTCAGAGACTGTTTTAATTTCACCACAGGAGGGCAAAGAACAAGTGATGAGAATGAACTATGCTTTGCAAATTCACATCATCATCCATCAAGGGATCTCAGCATAGTCACTAAGGTCTAAGGTGGTGATCAAGTGATTAATCCCATCACCTGCTAATTGCATTTCATTTACTGATTACTGGGAGGCACATGTTCACCCAAGCTCCAGCACAGGTCTATACAGAAGTGGAAGCAGTCCTTCCCAGATTATCCATTATAAGTTTCATTATAATTTCCAAACTGATTTACACTTACATTGTGCACTCTGCATTACAGATTTGTAACGGTTACAGTAGGAAAAAAACCCCACAAGCAGCCGTTAGGGCTGATGAGAAAAAGAAGACGGATCATCATTGTTTTAGAACTTGCTCCAATTCTGCATTTGAAGGAGAGTCAAAATCTGCTTAACATGTTTTCCTTTCAAAAATTAAATTGATTACTGTTATGTGAGACCACAAAGCAGACTGATTTCTGTATGGGACACAGTAACCTCCCATTCAAATTCAAGCTTGATACCCAAAATTTGAACACAGATACTCCCCACATCCAAGGTGAACATCCTGAGAAATTAGATCTCTCATATTGGTCAAAAATCTTGCCTCAGCTCCAGGTGATGGCTACAGGAGTTTTAACGGAAGTGGTTTATCAGAAGTTTCCACAAATTGATGCTTTGTGTTTATTCTTCTTAACTCATCCACTGTTCCAGTTTCAGAACTGCTGCTCCAAAAAGAGCAGCAACTGCCTTTAACTCAAAGGAACTGCATTTTCATGCTGAGAAGTTTGAGGGCCTACTACATCCATTTTACAGGAGTATAAAATGGGATGTCTGCATTTGAAACTAAGCCAAATGAAGCTAACACAGGCTGTACTTGCTAAAAAGCTGAATTCAGTCCCTTGGTGCAATGTTGTATGTTCAACAGTACTTTGGATTCTGATTTTTACAGTGTTGTTTTGCAGTCAAAAGATCTTCAGAAGTTATTCAATGTCTGATTTGCAGACCACTGTTTGTTGATTTTTTGGTGGGCCAGGTCCAAATGCCAGGAAATCTAGAAACACTTCAAAGCCTTGTGCTTAATGCAACATGTTAGGTTCCATAGTGATGGGGTTATTTTTTACCAAAAGACAAGCAGCTTAATGAAAAATAAAAGTCCTTGCAAACACTGAAACCAGAACCTAGAGAACATGCATCTGTCTTGTCCCTTCTATCTTCTGTTTACATTTAGGCTAAAAGCTTCAGGCATACATTATGCATCACTGTGAAATCTCACTCAAGCAGCTCTCTAGCTCATCAATTCTTTAACAACTTTGTAAGTGGACTTGATTTGATCTAGCAACTTCTCCCCAGGTACCACCCCCACAAAGACTTACGCTCTCTGTTTTGCAAGTGTTCCCAGTCTGGCATACAGTCATGAATCTTTTGCCTACTCAATGTCTAAAACTTACTCCTATCAGACATCGGGTTTCACAGATGTTTTAAGACCAGTTGATTTTAACATCAGCTGGTGTGGCCCCGAAAAAGAAATTAGGAACATATTTCTTCTCCCTTGGTATCAGCACAGGTCCTCATCTGAGTGCTTCACACTGCTGAACATGAGAGGCTGGTTGTTTAGCAGAGCTGGTGTTGATACCAAAAGCCCTTGAAGACCTGACTGATCAACATGGAACAATAATTCCTTATCCAGTAATTACTTTTAGAGTTTCTCCTAGTCTAGGATATTACTTTCAGCCCATATTTTTCTCACATTTCATTCAAAATAAAATAATAAAAAAAGTAAATAAATAAAGCAGCAGGGCTCAGAACTACCTCTAGGAGTAAGAAAAGTAATAACATCAAAATTGAGTGTACTGAAGTATAACTAAAACATATGGAGAAGCATTCAAACCTGTAATTGATGTTAAATCAGGAGAGAACACAGCCCAGGGCTCCCTTCCTTCAGCCAGGTCACCAGCATGTATGCAGCAGACATGGTCCAGACCAAAAATATTACTCTCCCATTCACTTACAACAATATTTCTCATCTAACTTAACTTTTAGTTTCTTAATCTGACAGGGGCAGGCTTTGAAGTAACCTCAGGCTCATTGGGCCTGATCCTTTCCATTTTATTAGTTTCCCTGGGCAGATCTCCACAGACTTCACAGGTGATACGTTTGTTTTTCTGATTTACTTCTGAGATGAATCACTAGAAATCAAACCCACAGTGGCTTCCCAGAAAGGGCTCTCATTTGCAGGCTCTGAACTCAAGGCACATGTGAGCTAAGGGCCAGAGAGAATTTATCTCAGTGAAGCCATGCTCATCTCCAGGAAAAGATGGGTTTGCTTTCAAGAAAGAGGACTTTCCTGTCCTGTTTAGAGACGAGCCTTTTCTGAACCCTGGCAGCTACGCAAGACACAATCCTAACAAAATACAGTAAGATCAAGATTTTTAAAAAAGAAAAATACAAAAAACAAAACAAAACAAAAACAAAAGACCCAAACCAAACCAAAAACCACAACAATCCCAAAGTGCCACCAGATCCATTAGGAGACACAAAGGATCACATTTCACAAAAAAAAAAAAAAAAAAAGGAAATTAATGGTCTTTGTCTTTCAGTACATAACTGGCAATGCCTTCCAGCAGGAGATAATGGTTGGAAACCCTGCAATATCAGAACTTGGAAGGAGTAAGGGATCAAGGGCCAAAGTGACTTATTTTAGCTCTTTGTAATTACTGATGACCACCATGGGCTGAAGTTTAATCTTGTCATTCAGGGCAAAATTTGTGCAAAGGTAACAAATCTGGTTCCTTTTATAAGCAGAGTAGGCTGTATCAGGGAGTGACCAGCTCTTGAGAGCTGCAATGACAGCAATGACTGCAACAATGCAGTTCTGAGCTGGGCATTTCTGCTGGCATGGGGTGCTCCCTTGCACAGGGGCTGTGCTCCAGTGTTCCCTCTGCTTTGTTGTGAACCCCTGAGGAATGAATCTACAAGTGGAACAAGTAGCCAAGAAAGGACCATTTTTTGGTCACTTCATAAATGTAAAAAAAGCCCAAACAACCAAACAGGGTCAATTAGAACGAAAGCTTAAAAAATATCAAAATACATTCCCAAACTGTGCACAAATCTATTTAGGGGGAAAAGCAAATTGTCTGTATTTCTAGCGGTGTGTAAAAGCATCCTAAGCCTACATATTATTTAAAGGAATAATATCTACAACAACAGACACCCATTCATGCACTTATCACAGCATCACCTCTCCACTCACCCTACTCTTGGGAAACACCAAGAGGCCCACAGAAATTGCCAGGACACTTACAAAAAGCAGGAGGCATTTGTTCTCACGGATGGCACCGCAGCAGCCGAGGAAGCCCAGCAGGAAGAGCATTGCTCCCATGGCCAGCATGATGTACGCTCCCGTGAAGAGCAGGGGGTTGGCAGCCACTATCTCTCGAAAACCTGTGGGATCCACAATGACCCAGATTCCAAGTCCCAACAGGCACGCTCCTCCCAGCTGTCACAGCACAAGGAAAGGAGAGAGAGGGAGATAGGTCAACATAAAACAACTGCTGCAGAAAAAATTGATTCATTGCTGTCTTTTGTTCAAAGATGTTAATTTGGAGTATTTGTGTTTCTCCGAGGCATATATTCTCCGCTGTGCAGGTGACTTCTGACATGCTACTCTTAGTATCTCTTGAATTATTTTCAGAAAAAGCACCTTTCTTTCTTAACACAACACTTTACCAAATGTTTACTCCCTCTCTACTGCTGAAAGACAGTCTTGATCTGCTGCCACATCTGTAGAGGACAGCCCAGTGAAGTGGTTCACATGAACCGTACCTGCCACATGAACATACAGAGGCCAGGGTGGCTGGGCGCTCCCATCCTTCCTTTCAAAAACAAGAATAGCTAAGAATGACTCTGTGTGTGGTAGGAAAATGACTGCTTCTGAGTGAAAACCCCAGCAGCGTACCCAGGACTAGAAAACAATTTCTTCTGCCATTCAAAGATAAACCATGTACACCAACAGTTACAGCTTTCCCTGTGGTTTCCCCTGTCAAGGACAGCAATAACTCAGACAACAGTGACCACTGTGCTGCCTTGTTGAATATCTGAGCATCTTTGGATGCTGCAAAACACTCAATGATTGCTAATGCAAAGCAGAGGGGATATTCTGTATCGTGGCAACTTTATCACACTACAGCCTATCCTGCTGGGCAACAGCAGGCTGCTGGAAATAGGGGGATCCAGAAAAGAAAGTGAAATCCAAATACTTACAAATATAAAGAAATTGAAAAGAAACATCAGGTATTTCATGCAGCTCAGACAGTCTCCCTCCATGGTCTTCAGGGTCCTTTGTCCAATTCTTCCTGTAAAACAACAGCACTTTCTTAACACACTCATTTTTATTGGAATGACACAATCCTATCTCCAATCTATTTGTATTTCCCCCAAGACCCTGTGGAGTTCATTACACAGAAAAGCTCTTTTCTTACCTGAACAGGGCAACATAGCACAGGCTAAGGCTAGTAAGAGATAATGATTGCTGCTAACTCCCTTTGCATTCTTTAAGGTCTGAAGGCAAACACAGATGTGAAGGGGAAGGTTGCAGGAGAGAAAAAGTCTATCTTTATTTGCAGAGTGAGATACTGTGGAAAAAATATCCCTCTGCACATGAAGAATTTTTTTTCCCGCACTCCATAAAGCTTGTCAAGTCTAAGAAACACTGAATGTACCTATTTCACACCAAGAAAAGCCCATATTGAGACAGCAGCCAGAACAAGCTGTGCCCAGTTAGAAGACACACAAGAATTTGGGACAGCTATCTTCATACAAGCTACCGCTACAGAATGAATTCCCCACAAACATGGACTACAGCTTCAGGAAAACTTGTAGACATTTGTGCTGGGAATGACTACAGTGTGTGGACACGGCAGGGCCCAAGGAGGATGTGTTCACATGGTTACTCAGCCTGGGGCACAATACCTGCTAGCCATGCAGTGTGAGATGTTCCTGTGCCAGTGAATTCCTGCTGCTCTATGACCCACCCTACATGGGTCTTGTGCAGAAAGAACCTATGGATCAATGCTGGAAAGCTTTTAAGGCCAGGAAAAAAATGCTAAGGAATCTTAACCAGTTTAGAAACTCGATGTCTGATTTAAACAGCAAACTGCTTGGGCAGTGCTTCGATTGGAAGAGCAGCAATAAATCCTGACCAGGTGAGGCTAACTCTGGAGGAAAGTTCCTGCTTGCTGTTTAATGAAGTGACTGTTTCCTAATATGCCATTATATCACCAAGTACTCTAGAGGGACAGACAAATAAATACATGAAATAGTAGAACTTCCATTGAAACAGACAACAATGCAGTCATGGCACTGTGCACAGATGGATCCATACATTTGCAAACACAGAGGCTCAGGTTTGCTTGGCTCCCCAGAGAAGCCTTCCCAAAGCCCATGTTCTTCTTAATGCATCTCATTCCCTTTCTCCACTGCAAATGCCATTCTCTAAAAGACCTGCATCTAATGATATGCTACATTAGTAAAGTCCATTTAATTCACTTAAAGGAAAAAACTGAAATTATCCAAGGTTTTCACCAGGCCAGAAATAAAGCTGCCTTTCACTCAATTGTTTTTGTTAAACCACAAAATCTGTGAGTGCTGTAGAGCCTCATGAGGTGCTTTCCTCTGTGACCATAGGAACCGCTCTGCTACAGCCAAAGAGCTGAGAAAACCCACGGCAGGCAGAGCTCCCAGCACAGGGCTGCCTGAGGAAAGAGCCAGATTTTTGTTACACAGCGTATGTTTGGTGCACTGCTTTCACTTGATTTAATCAAATCAATTCCTTCTTAATGACAAAACAGGCTGAGACACAAATGGTGTGACACAGAAGCTCATGTGGACATGCAGTTGCTTTCCCTCTGCATCTGCCTGTATGTGGGGCAGGACAGCAGTGTGCCTCTGCTGGCTGGGTATGCCCTGGGAATCCCCCACCTCTGCTAGAGGAATCCTCAGAAGATCCACCTTGCTTCTATGAGGCTTAAAACTGTTTGGTGTCAGAGCTTGGGCATGCCAGCATATAAAGCCATCTAGCTCATATTTGCAGTGGTGCTCCAGACTTTGAAGAGTATGTAAGCAATGCTATTTACAAACAATGAAAGCAAAATGCAAATAATATTACTTATAAATAATGTAAATACAAATGCATTTGTGCCAGCTACTGCCTTGCTAATTAGCTGAAGGTACCTGCAGTCCCTGATGACAGGCTTCATTGCTAAAATAATGGATATTAAAGAGCAATCCTGACCCACAGAGATGGCTTTTCTTTCTACTTTTCTTTTTAAGCCATACACACAAAAAGCAAATTTTTTGAGTTACTCCGAATACACACTGATACAAGTATGATAAAAACTGAATGCATATGTCTTAATCTACCTTTTAAAAATACCTTCACTCCCCTCCTCCAGGCCCCAAATCTGTGAGAGATTAAGTTCCTCTCAGCAGGAGACATTTAATGCTAAGCAAACATTAACAGTCAGAACTGCAGAAGACAGCGGCTGACAGATGCTCTCCCTGGCTTGTCCCGTCTCAGACCTGTGAGACATGAGATGCATTTGTTTTTGTCTGAAATGTAGCTATAAATGTTCAGCTTACTCTTAGGCATATTATTCTATGTTTCTCTCTCCCCTGTATCTCCCGTGAATTTTATCTTGCAAAGTGATGGGGAGGCTAAAAGTCCCCAGCAGTGTAACCAGGAAACATACCCCAGCTGCTGTAATCAGTTAGGAATAAAGTCTAGTTATTTAAGGCAATGCATTTTTTTGTTCTCCAGCCACTTCCCTCCTTCTCTCATTTGCTTTGCATGCCTTGCAGCTGCCTTGAACTTCACATTTCTAAAGGCAGCTGCTCAACCAAACCCCCCAAAAAAGCTTCCAAATTTCACTTTGCGGCCACTGACATTTCCCTCAGCCCCCATATCCCTTTCACACTGGATTGAAACCCATGAGTCCTCTTCGATTGCTCCTTTACCTTCACTTTGAAGATGGAATCACTGAAAAACTTGGGTTGGACAAGACCTCTGAATGTCATTGAGTACAGACACTCACTGCCTCCAACCTGGGCCAATTCTAAACTTGATCCCACTTCAAAGTCTGAGCATGCTGCTCCAGGTCACATTAGTTAAGTTTTGAATATCTCCAAGGACTGAGAGTACCCGGGCTCCCTGGACATCTCTTCCAGTGTTTGATGACTCTCCTTGGTGAAAAGATTTTTCAAAACAGCTGCCCAAGGTATGTCCAAGTTGCCTGGTGGCAAATGGAAAAAGAGCATCTCATGGATATGCCATTCTATCGACCATCAGGGGCACCTGATCTTCACCAGTCTCAACCCTTGCATCTTCTGTATCTTATCATTCCTACCCTCTACTGAAAACAAGGGTGTGAACCATTTTCCTTGCCCATTCCTAACATGCCACTGCAGACAATTTGTGTTCCAGCACCTAAAATTCAGACAGATTGCCTGCTAGCTCATCACAGCCTTCCCATCTCAAATACTTGATAGAAAACAGAGAATAATTGAGATTGAGAGAAATGTCTAGAGGCCGTCTTGCCCAACCCTCACGCAAATCACTTTTTCAGCCATTGCTCTTCCATCACATGACCCGTGTATATCTTCTTCAAACATAAATATCTCTTTGCTGTCAACATGCATGAAGAACTTGTCCATTGAAGTGATCTGTTGCTTCCTCTAAAACCTAAGAGCCAGTTCTGCAGTACTTCCTACAAAATATTAGCCTGTGGCTTGAGCAGCAAATAATGCCAGTTCACACCTACTTTCAAATTCATATACAATGCACCAAGTAAAAACAGAAGATGTGTTTGAAGTTCTCCAGAACTAGTGCCAGGCAGCCTTTAAAGGCATCAGAAAATATGGACTAGATTTTCTTTCAAGTAAATGTATTGATTTCTAGAGGCTGTCCCAGATAAAATGTCACTGGAAACATCCCTGAAGCTCTAAGCTGCACCAGTGGCAAAGGATCACCACCACTTGGCATTGCTCCATTGTGTCCTCTCCCCAGCAATGTGGGGGCCACCCTCTGGCTTGCAGGCATGGAGACATGGCTCAGCATGCTTGCCTTCCTTCATGAGTACATCTCCCATAAGAGGATTTCTGTGTTTGCTACCTGCAAGCAGTACTCGACTTTAAACCAGAGTGGTGGGATCTCCTAAGTGAACATATCTGACAGGAAGGGCCTTCCAGAAAATCCTCTCAGAATATTATTTTCAGACAGTCTGCTCCTCTAGATACAACAGAGATTAGGGGCAGTTTCATTAGGAGACTGAAGGACTTTACTTGCTGGTGATATGGTGGCAGATGAACTGTATTTTTTTTACCCCCTCCAGCACACCTTAGCTACCTTTAACCTGCCCTGGCAGAGATACAAAGAAAGTTCCTGGCATACAGAAAGAGCAAGCCATTAACAGCACTCACTTTTACTACTCTTGGGACCTGAAGCACAGTGCCTCTTCCAGTCTTTAATTGTCTGTGTGTCCCATGTATCTCCTTCTATCCAAGCTTGTCCTGTAAGAGAAAAATACTCAATTACTGAAGAAGTTAATAAAATGCAATCATGTTAAATACACAATTTATTAAAACACACCATCCTGATGAATATGCTCAGTCTAATTGCCACCTTAATTTAGTGTACATTAGTACTAATGAAGAGCTTTTAATACCCAGTGAGGGATTCAATTCCTAAGAATCTCTTTAACAATCTTTGGGGGTGTTTTAAATGCACACAGACCACACGTAAATCTATAGTCCCATTACACATGCACTTCATACCACAAGAGGACTAGATTAATACCAGCTGCACCTTCAATATTTTATAGGAGGTTTAGACAAACTTTAATCTGCTGTGACTTTACAGCCCATTTACTGGGAAAATGGAAAAGGCAGGAAGGAAGATGGAATGCATCTTTGGGAAGCCCAGCCATTCGGAGCAACAGTGCGAAATGTTGGATGCTATCCCTCGTTCTTCCAGCCAGCTGTCATGCCAAGTTGAACAAATTATTTCCTTTCCCTCTGCCTCATTGTCACTGCCTGGGAAGGAACAGCAGAGAGGAGCAGCAAAGCCACAGCCCTGTCCACCCAAAAGCATTAGATATATGGGTGCAGGCAGAGGGACTCAGGTGAGACTGCCACTGTCCTCAAGCTAACAATCCCAATTTTCTCAGTAAGTTTTAACTTCTGTCGGCACAAGGCTAATGACACTGTTTGACTAGACAAAGGTGAGGTGAGACTACAGACTAATGTGCAAGGCACATGTTTGACTTTGCTTTCTCAGGGTACCTTCTCCTAGATTTCTTTTTCCACCTATCTGACACAGCCCCAACCCTGTACTGTAGGGCCTGTAGGGAAGGGGCAGTCTTTTAACTTTTCAAAAAGCACCCCATGCCATAAGAGTTCAATACTCACACAGGGCTCAGCACTGCAGCTCACTCACTCATCCTTCACAAATGGTTTTGGCATACTTGCAGCTTTGCTGGAGCCGCTGCTTCCCTGGGAGGCACCAGATAAGTCACCTGGGTCTCTCCCTGCTCTCTCACTGTCAGCATTTCATCATAATTTCTGGAGTGGGTGCATTTAACATCTGTTTCCCACAAACATTTGTAAATGTGCCTTTGAAAATTGCCTCCCATTAAGACTTCTGTGAGTAAAAGTCTATCGTTTGTTGTTGGCAGGAAGCGAACAAGGAGTTTCAAGGTGGCTGAAACTATTACAATATAAAACATATAATGAATATTCATAGACCTTTTGTTTTGCATTAATCCCTCACATTTAATGTCCTTCCTCTGTCACTGTAAACCTACATCTCTAGATGAAGAGCAGAGATGGCTTCCCCTTTGAAATCTGGAGGGTACAAACAGCTCTTGCCAATCCACATGTCTGTGCTGTGAAGTGCTGAAGGCATGTGCTGAGCAGTGGCTGAACTGCTCTGCTTTACAGCGCTGGATACAAAGGCTGCCCCAGATCAGTACTGCTTTTCCACCAGTGTCAGAGCTCAGAGGGTGTTGTGTGACTGACTGGGAGATGGCTGCAGCAGGTTCAGCATGCCTGAAGAGGGCTTTGGACAGCGTACAGCTGGGACAAGGGGCAGTGCCTCACAACAGAGAGCTTCTGTTCAGCAGTCAGGACCCAGTGCCCACCCTGACCTTTGCATCTATTTCTTTGGTGTGTATGGACACTTCACCCTGTGTTTTGCATGTGTGACTGAGAGACAATTTCTTCAGTTGTCCTGTCCTGTGATGCCACTGTCTTGGGACAGATGCTGCCAAAAGAAGATGGATCTAACTTTAAAGCAGAGATGACACTGTGCTATATAAACCTATCATTAAGAAGATAACCAGAATGATAGAATTCCTGCTCCTACTGTGTGTGCATATAATTACATCCCTACAAGCCCTCAGAGGTCTGCGTGGGAGAGGAATTTTATTTTTTTATTCATTATAAGTCACAATATTTTAAAGAAATTACAGCACCCCAGAGAAGAAGAGCTTAAATGCTTCAGTCGATACCAGCAGGTACTGTGTCAGAAGGGATAAAAGACTGCATTTGGTGCCAAACAGCAGCAATGTTCTACCTTCCTCTGTGGCCTTAAAGGGAAGGAAGTCCCTGCCAAACAGATTCTCTTTGGTTAATAGCTACGATTTTTTCATTAAGGAGAATTGCACAATGTGCAAACCCACCATGCCTAGTTGTGACTCCAGCAAGCTGATGCCTTTAATTACAGTCTCTGGGGAAACACAGTGGGAGCTGGAGCAACAGCTGAGGCCAAGTCTCATCCTTGGGCTGGCCAGCTGTGTCTGGCACATTGTCCACAGCCACCACATCAACTCTCCTGGCTAGGCATTGGCTTCTCTTCACATCCACATTGCAGCCCTTTGAGGAGCAGGCTTTGATGAAGGAAAAGCAACTAAACACGTGCCTTCTGCTGGTATCACGCTGCAAGGAAGACTGTTGGAGCTCCAGAGCAAAGAGGGATGGGGCAGAGAGCCACCTTCTCTTGGCAATAGACAACAGGCAGAAAGTGGAACAAGAAATTAATGGAGTGTGCAGGCTGGGGAAGCAGGCCTGTGTTTGTGAGAAATCCAGTCCCCTGCATGTTAACTAGAGCAGGACAGGCCACCAGATGAACCCCTTACAAGTGTCCTGCTTCACAAGGGCTTCTAGCTACTGCCATCCCCCTGAGCTCACCATATTTGCAGGGTCAAGAGACACTTAAACACATGCCAGCCCATATATTCAACCAAAGGAGAAGTTGAAGACAGAAGTCCTGTCCTGCTGGACCTCTGCATCAGGTCAGTGCTTTCACGGTGAAGGATGAGGAGAAACATCTCTGTGGAAGCAGGATCAGAATAATTTCATTCCCTTGCAATGGCTTCAGAAAAAAGTGAAACACCTTTTGCTTCTGAACTGGACCTTGGCACAAGCTATCAGCCCCTTGTGTTATCCTGTAACTGTTGCTCCTACATAAATAACTAATTATTCTGAATTTCATAGCACTTGTGCAGCAAAATCTTTGCTATGACACAAGTACATTAGTGCATGTACATCCTATTAGGTCCCAAAATGCACTGTGTAAGTGTAATCAGCCCCTGTGCAGCAGCGATGAGGGGACCTGCACAAGGCCATGCAACTGGATACTAAATTACAGTCAATCTACCTCCTCTTTAGTTGCATTAAAATGCTAATGTCGCTGTAACATGGGCCCATTTACCAGCGATGACTGCCTTGCAACACTGGAGTGAATGAGGCTGTTGCACTGCCTCAGAGCATTTAATTCCTCAGTATAGTTGAGTGAGCAAAGCTCTTAGGGGCACCTTATACCTTCAAACAGTAACCTGATTGCGTTTTATAACACTAAAAGCATATGAGGCCTGTGACAGTGTTTAAATGAATTGGAGCTGCCTCTAAAAGTATCCTAAGTTTCCTACACAAGCAGAGCAACTGGGTCCCATCTCATCTTCATTGCTTTTAACAAGAACATATTTCTGCCACCAAAAGTCTGTGTATGTAAGAGCACATCAGTCTCACACAGGAGGAAAAAGAGGGCTGGACTGAACCCTAAATTTCCATACAAATAACACCAGCTTTGCAACAAAACTACTAATGCAACTTGTACCCTTGGTTTTATATTTGCAACTTTGCACAACATATCCATAGAATGCATGAGATCATATGGAGGTAAAATCTCCCACACGTGCACAGACATTCAGAATGGAAATTCAGAAGTCCCAGAGCAGAACCAATTCCAAATGTTGTAACATTTTGAAAAGTGCTAGATTATGTGTTTGAAGTGCCAGCATGGCTTCAGGCCACAGACCACTCCATTTCAGCTGGTGCAAATGTGCACACTGCACCGTTCGAAACATTAACTGCTTGCTCACTTTGGCCCCTTCCCAAGTAAAGTTCCATAGGTAATCACATCTGGCACTTTTGTACAGCTTTTCACACACACAGGCACCAGCCCTCTCAGAAAAGAAGACCCTGCATACAGAACCAAAACATCTGATAGCCTGCAATTCTTTTAAGTTCTGTTCCTTTAAAAAAAAAACCAACCCTCAGATAGCTCACAGGTGTATTTTCCCTTGTATTAACTGCAGTACAAGGGAACCATATGGTACTGATTGTCTGCCTTTCTAAACAGATGACCGCAAGATTATATGCACTGATAATATAAAAACATTAATTTTGTTTATTAAATGAGAAAAACAGGCCTAAAAGGGGAATAGATGTGCTAAACCTCCTGAACCCCAATATACCTCTCTGCTCACCAGTCCATACTGAGACCAGACCCAAACCTGTGAAAAAGCTGATCACTTCTGGATGACAGGTTGCACTCTTTGCCAGGCATCTTCTGTCCCAGAAAGCTGTTATTTAGCAAACCAAAAGGGATGCAGCTAACTTTGGCCTCCTACTTCTGAAAGTCTTTCCCTTCTGGATGGAATAAATGTCACCCTCCTGAGTGGATCATGGAGTTGCAACACAAGCCAAGTGACATTATCCACTGTCATGTCAGATACTGTTGAGTGTTGAAACACTCCATACGCTTGCACGGCATTCCAGACACTGAGGGGATTTAACACAAAGTCTAAATGCCTGCCACTTTTTCCCTGAGCCTGACACATCTCACCTTTACAACAACTGTCTCCTCAGTGCTCTTTTCTGTTCTCTTTTTCCATAGCCCTGCTTTGTTTGCAGCAAATGCCTCAGCAGTTTGCGGCATTCATGATGGCTTTGAGAGATGCAGGAATAAATCTCAGGAACACTGGACAGTTGCTGTGGCAACCTTGTCCTCCTCAGACCATGATTTCCAATATTTTAAGAATTTTCCTGATACTTTGCAGGCTTCAGGAAAACAAGGCAGAGGAGAAAAATTATTTTAAAGTAAGGATGCTACCAAAAGGGATTACTGTAAGCCACAGGACTTCATCCTATAAAAAAAGATGATGATGTTGGTCTCCTTAGCAAGAAAAAGAAGCCCCAGATGGTCTAAGCAGAGGCAAGGGGCCATGGGCAAGAGAATTTGAAATCCCAGCTTGTATCATCTGTTCTAATGCAGAACGGAGCTGCAGATCAATAGATTAACTTCTTTTTATTGTGTTTATTCTCAGTGTTTTTTCATAAGGCAGAGGTGTGGAAAAACTAATCCACTATTTAGGATAATTTAATTGAGGAAATAATAACCTGAATTCCTTTTAAGGAAGAAATCCCAAACAGAACTTTGAATGCATTAACTATTTTACAAAAAAAACCAGCAAAATAAACCAAAACAACCAAAGCCAAACAACAACAAAAAGATACAAACAAACAAACAAACAAACAAAACCCCTCACCAAACCAAAGCCAGACAAAAACCCTGAAACCCCCAGAAAACTAGCAAAATTCTCTGTTCAAGGTAACAGCCTACACAGATATAAAAACAAAACAGCTAGTTTAGTCAGGTTTAGTCAGTCTAGAAAAGCAAAGGCTAGGAAAAAGATCTGCTGTAAGAAAAACAGATCTTAAAGGAGAGATCTCAGTAATACTAAATAAACCAGAAAATAATATTTCTGGAAATCTGAGAAGTGGCACTATTTATCTGCTTCTGATCATCTTTTAAATGTTTTTAACAAGAAGAATAATAACGCATCCCAAAGTGTTATGGATTCTAAATACAGTGGGATATTACAGGAAATAAATACGTTTCACAAGCTGTAGGTGTGATATGTTCAGAAAAACTTGAATGCAGCAAAGGACATGATAAATGACCTACGGAAGAGAGGCAGACATGAAGTCTACATTACCCTGATTATAGTAAAATTAATACATATCTCATAAATATTCCATGTGCAAATCTAAACTGAGTTTCACTGTAATCAGCACCTTTAACTTACTCTAACATTTAAAATTGCAGCTAATGCAGTTTGAAAGGTAAATGTGACTGATCGCAACCACACCTGTCCCAATTAAGGCATGAACACCCAACCATTTAATGTCTTTTGCTACAGATATTTTTGATTTCAGATTAAGAGAGAGAGAACCATGGCCACAGCCCACAAGAGAGTTTCAGATGTTCTGTAGGGAAACAAATGAGAGTAAATAAATCCCATAATCTTGGCATATGTGTTTCTAAATGTCCTCTCTTCCTCCATAAGATGTATAATCTAAGTGCTCCGGCAACCATCAGGTTCCAGGCAGACAAAAGACCCCAAGCACAACTCATACGTAGATGACAGGAGTAGAGGGACTACGTGAGATATGAGCCAAGACTCAAAGGCTGGCTCCCAGCTGCTTTTGTTTTCCCAATGGATAACAGACACTGCATCAATACATACAATGTCATGCTAGTGAATTTGCTGCTCTCTTAACATCTCATTTTTCTCTCCATCTGAACTTATTTTGAAAGCATGCAGTTCACTGTCCCCTTCTCCTTTCTCTTTTGTCCTTACTCATGGCATGGGAAACATGAAAGACAGCATGGCTGGTTATTGTTAATACATCTGAAAGTGCAGACCTTTAAAAGGGGGTTATTCGGAACATGCAACGGTTTTCCTTGTTATTTGTGCAGGCAGCTAATGATCATCCTAATAGCTTCTCTCTCTGAAGTCGTAATAAGCTTACAAATGAACCCATTCAGCACATATTAAAAAGCAAGGGATGCTCCTTTGATTACAGCCTTTATGGAAATCTGCGAATATTTGTTTTGTTGCTGCACAGCCGCAATTAGGACATGCTGCTGGGAGCCGGCTCAGCTGCCAGAGCGGTGGGGTTTGGAGACACTTCCAGTGCCATAGCAACACAGCCACCTCTCCCAGCATCAGACACAGGGAGCCTGGCAGCCCTTGAGCCCAGGCAAGTGGCTTCAGCTCTTCCAGAAATTAAGAAATAAAAGGTGACTAATTAAACTTCCTGTGCTGATGCCTCACCCGCATTTATGAAGCAGCAGAGACAGAGCTGAGTGCAGCTCTTGAGAAGGAACCGTCCTACTGAGCCCACCATGGCCCTGCCACGAGCACAGGCTGGGTCACACAGCCCCTGGGACACGGCAGCACATCCCACTCTGGGGTCTGGAAGCACCTGTTTCACACTACAGGAAAACCGGGCAATGAGGGGAACGTGTATTGGGGAGACACGAGGAGGCGGGAGCTTTACTTTGCTGAGGTGCCTGTATGGGGGAACTCACTTCCATCGCCACCTATAACACTTCCCTCCCCAATAACCTCATCCTTCCACATGTGGGAGGGGAACCAAATAACGTTATGGAAATCTCCTTACCAGTTAATTGCCCAGAGGTTGGTCTAAATCCCACTTATATTGCTGACAGATAAACTTCTCTGGGGGGTGGGGAAATTAAGAAAGTAAAAACCTGTAAAACTGAGGTTCTGATTTTCATTAATATTTGATCAAACATTCCACAATAGCTAAAAGTTAAAAGACCATACCTTTCTTTTCCCTAAAGGAAACATTATAAACAAAGTACCTTCTTTCCCAAAATATCCTTATTCCCTAAGCACAGTGCATGTGTAGAAGCCTTAACAGGAGAGACTTGGGGAGTAATTTATTTTTGCAAACAAAATCAGCAGCTTATGACATGGATCCACAGGCTTTCAGAGAGCCTCAGTGGGGTAACTTTCACCCACAAAAAGTATAACATCTCCTCTCACTAAGCTAGGACTCTAAACAAACTCCTTCTACTTTGCCTGAAAGCCACGATCTTTGTGTAGAACAGATATTTTCTAAGTCTCCAGGAGACTGGCTGAGGTTAAAGCAGGTCAAACCATGTAATACAGATATCTTTGTGTTGATACTACCCACGGTGCCTATTAGGAAGGCCACAATTGTAAGAAAGCTTTTCTCGTCAAGGATATTTAATACAGTGCCAGAGAGTCTCCCCAGGCAGTTTTTGTTTTAAGGTTTGTGAGCTTTGGGGGGAAATGATTGTGTCTCTGATTGTGAAATGATCCAGGTTTTTAGCTCTGTTGTAATCTAAGTAACACATAACAGCAGCACTGGAAACTTCACTACCAGCATCACTTGCAAGAGGCCTGGGCATAGCCTGGGGCAAAACCTGGAGCACCATCCATCATCCATACACATAAAAACTGGCATGCACTCACAGGGTATTGTAGGGACTCTTTCAAAACTGAAGCAGCAAATTTAACTATGGAAATGCTCTGGATGCTGATGAATTTTCTTTTACTCAGTCTTCACTGTTTTTTTACCCACTAGAAGTCAGGGCTTAGAAACTAAAGGCATAAAACCATTTATAAAACAGAGGGGCTGGGATAATTACAAATGCATCAGTGAACGATGAAGGCACAAGCTGCTCCCATGGCCTTAAATCAGTACAAAAACATTTCACAAAAAAGACTGCTGGGCACCTTCCTCTTCCCACCCAAAAGAAGCACAAACACAGTCTGAACCGATCTGTCAATTCTGATTTTGAAAGTCTAGGCAACCTTTTTAGGGAGGACAACAAAGTATAGTGATAAAACCAGATCTACTATGAGGAACAGGACTCCACAGGCTAACTTTCACATCTGTCAGAACTGGGCTGAATTCTGAATGCAAAATTACACCAGTTTTCAGTGGCTGGAGCTTACTATACCCACACTTTGCTGTCCCTTTTCTTGATCAGCATGCAATTTGAAAGCAATGCTGCTTTTCAGTTAAAAATACATATATATTTTTAAAGTATCAAAATTAGGTTTGCAGAGCAAAGATCCAAAGCAGCCCATGTTAAGGCAGAGAACAACAGGATGTTCAAGCTATCCTGAGCATGGAGAGACAACTTTTTGGGGACAATCACCCAGTTAGGCTGCAGAGTTGCTCTGCTTTAAGGACAAGAAAAGTCACCTCAAGAGACACAGCATTTAACAGCTTCTTCTCCCATCCCTGCTGTCAGCACAGGGAGAAGAATCTTTCTGAAAACACTGTGGAGTCTTGCTGTGAAAATACATTTGACAATAAATTTTATGACAAATTTCATAACAAGATTTGTGGTTACCATTCCTTATGTCTGATGATGCACAAACCACCCTGCATCAGAACCTTAATACCATTTAAGCCTTAGATTGCTTTCCACATTAGTCTGAAAGCCCTTTATGAAGCTGTGTCCTTTGTAAAGCTGATGTGGCTTGGCTCCAGAGCACCCAGCAAGTGTCCTGGGCAGCTTCTGTGGTCCCCTGTCTAGTGCTCAAACCACTTTATAGTTACAGTTCTACTCACATCTCTCACAGAAACCCACAGATATTAGCAAGTCATTTGAAGCTGTTGTTCGTCATCCTCCCCCACCCCCTGTATTTAATATAATTAGCAACAACACTTATCTGTCACCCATGGAGTCTTAGAGATTTAGTTCAGGATCCTGTGAGAGTGCCAGGCTCGCTGTACTGAAAACAGTTGGGGAAAAAAGTACCCAGAAGACAATACTCAAAATATTGTAATTTTTAGATGAAAAGTAATTTGAGTCACTGTCAGTATTTTTTTAAAACTGTTCAGGTACAAAACCGCAGGTGGGGTCCTTCATATGGACATACATTTCTGAGCTCATGGTAACTGGACCAAAAAAGGTCAGATGGCTTGTGCTCTATCTTTGCCACGTTCTTCACAACAATGTGCTCAAAACTGTAGAAATATCCATTCAGAGCTGATGTCTCCAAAAATGTTCCTTCAGCAGAAGCTCAGGAACAAAAGTTTTCCAGTCAGCACAGTGTTGATCAGGAATTTGAAGCTTCCAATAATGTGATACTCATAACAGAAAAGCTGCAGTGCAAAACTTCCCCCACTAAGGGATCACCTACTTGCATCCCTTGGAAAAACAGGTTTGATCTTATATCTTTTGGATGAAGCACATTAATCTGGACACATGATGCACTCATGTAAATTTGCCTTCTAATATTTCTGTTTCTGTCTTACTTGCACCAGCCTCCTCCCACTCAGAGACCACACTTAACCTCCATCCTTCAAGCTGGGCACCTAGGTGCTCTAGAGGTGAGTGCAGAGTGACTCTGATGAGATGGAAGATGGAGTACCAGAGATGCACAGAGACATATGAGAGGCAGAAGATGTGCTTAGGGATCTATCATTTCAATAGGCTGTGCGCCTTTTCTGAGCCTGCACACTCCCTATGGGCAGGGGGAAAGCACGTGATGATGCTGGCCCACAGTGGAAAACCCTTCAGAACAGCTCTGACTCTGTTTGTCCTTCACCACAGGCTTTCCCCAAAGTTTTGCAGCTGCTGAAACAGGCATGGGCTCACCTTGTCCCAGCTGACTGACCCGCCCCCCTCCTCTCCTCCAAGCAGGGGCTTGTTCGTATTTCTCTTCCTCATCCATTCCACTGCTTCAAATTTTGAGAGGCTGTATTTTACTTTTTATTTCCTAACTTTTCCTCTCTTTTGCAATGCACTGTGTTGATACTGCTATCTAGGCCATATATCTCACACCATATTAATCTTTTTTGTCATCTGATTTTTGCATAAGAGTTGTCATTTAGTTGTCATTTAGAAAATCTGATTTTGCTCACAAGCATCCAAACAAATCTGTGAGTCAAAAAGAATGAACAAGAGAATAAAAGCAATTGCCAAGCAAGCTCCCATTTAAGCACTTTGCATATCCTGTATGAAATACCAGCTCCTAAAATTCTTTTTTTGGTGAGATGACATCTCATATAATATGCTATCTTTCCATTATCCTGGGGTGATATTGCTCAGGTCTCTCAACTAATACTTACCTGCTGCTTTCCCTACTATTCTGGGGAAATTACAAATGGATTAGGTGACTCCAAAGCATTTTGGGGCAAAAGCCAGGATATCCTTCTCGTAAAAAAAGCATAGTCAGAGGTGACCAGATAACTACAGTCTACCAGTACAAACCCAGGGAATTGATTTCTGTAAATCAATGAAATACTGCTAAATCTACACCAAACACCCAGAATAATGATTTTCTCACTACTTAAATCTTTTCTATTTTCTCAGTGAATCTGAAATCAGTCCTTTCAACTGCACCTTATTTGGTTTAGGGATTTAAAAATAAATTCATTCTAGGACAAGATATTCCTTTAATGTCAGATATCATTCAGCCATTTAACAAAAAAAAAAAAATACCACACTGCTGGGTATGGTACAAGTTATCCACCTACAAAATAAACTGATATAATTAAGGGACCAATGTGCAAGGGTTTGGCTGAAGAGTTTGAATATCTGCTTCAAGAAATAGGATACATTTATATGAGTCATAGGAAAGATAGGGAGGAATTTACTTCACACATTCATTTTTTTAAGGACTGAAAATGCAGGATTTAGTTCATGAAGGCAGCTTTAAGCTACCACCTGTGGTTATTACCCCAGCTTTGCTTGGAGACCTGCATCTTACAGCCTAGCTGTAGTGGCTCATATAAACAAGGGAATTTGCCTGGGGCAACGGGTGCTTAACCTCGATGGGTTTGACAATATCTCCAGTCAGACTGCCTTTCATTTTCCCAACCACACAACCAGACCATGGCCTCATCAGAGAAGCAGTTTCAGCTCCTAGCAGAGACACATTTTTCTAGCTGAAATAAAATGATATGTCATGACTGTATTCCCTTTAGAGCATCAGTCTCTTTCCTACTGCACCTGAAGGCTTAGTGAGCAATTTAATAGAAACTTTATAATGTGGGTGCTTTTTTCCTTTTAAAAGATGATGTAGCTATCCTTTTTGTTAACAGATCTAAATGGAGGTACACCAGAAAAAAATTGTTCTTTCCCAAAAACTGGAATAAGCCATATTGCAGTAAGGGATTTTGCTACTTGCAGATAAGAGCTCAATTAACAACCCTGCATAACATAAAACAAGGTTTCTTAGCATCTTTCTACTTCATACAATGTACAGCAAGAGTTCCTAAAACAATAAGCTTACTCCAAACCCCAAAGAAAAATACCATCAAAAGCCTTTTTGCCCCACTGTTTTAAATACAAGCATTTTAGGTTTTAGATGGCCATTTAAAAAAAGGTCCATGTAGGTCTGACCTGTGAATGTACTGCTTTACATATTAAATAAAGTAGTATTAATTACAAAACTGAACTGATTCTGCGACCACCACAAAATGAAACTTGTAACTACACTATTGAAAAAATAGATAGAAACATTAAGAAAATACACTAAACAACGGCTAAAATCAAAGACAACCAACCTTTCCCCAGCTCATTCTCCAGGTAAACTTGAGTAGAAGCTGACTTCCCACTCAGCCCCAAAGTGGAGTGCCTTGTGCCAGCCCCCAGCTGAGCCCCAGGTGTGAGTGCTAGGACCCTCAGCCAGCACTGGCAATGGGCAGTTTCTGCCAAAGGGCAAACGTGACACCTGGGCCAAGCACAGATGTTCTCGTGCTTGGAACTGCTTCAGGAAAAATGGGAAAGATACCAAGCTGGAAAGCTGAGGTAACGCTGCTTTATGATTCTTCTCTTAAGAACACTGCACCCATTAACACCTGTGACATGTTTCCTTAGAACATGAAGCTCTACTGAAACCCAGGTGAAGGGTTACAGGTTTCCAAGTCAGTCCTGAAAAGACAGTTTCCATGAGGACACTGACCTGCTGGGCAGAGGTTAGTGGCAGGAAAGTGCCATCATTCACAACAGCAGGGGAAGTAAGACAACCTCTACATTTTCTTCAGCAGTGGTGGTTTTGAAAATACCAAAGACACCAGGTGCAATGGAAAGGTCTTTTTTGTGTTTACAGCTTCAAACAATAGCACAGTGATAGGAGCTTTACAGACCCTGGATATTACATGACCTACTCAAGAACTCAGGCCCTGAGCTCTTTGTCACAAGGTCTCTGTTCAGAACAAAGCCAAGTCCTTCCAGCTACAGTTAAGTGACTCTACTAGCATTCATTAAAAGGACAGTAAAAGGGACAGCAAATGGTTGGCTAATAAAGCCTGATTCTGAGGTGCACTGTGAATAAAGGAGAGGTAGCATAATTACATTAGCAATGGTAGCTGAGGTCACTGCCACATTGTTGTTCACTATTTAATTTAAGCAAAAATAGCATAAGGTGGCCATAATTGGAGAAAAAAAAAGATAAAAAGACAGGAGAAACTGTTCTGCTTTTGGATGAGTCTGACTGCATGATTATAGGATGTTGGTGATCTCTAAGAGGGAGCTACTGAATATTTAACCTTAGAAATGGAAGCTTGGTTGTCTCTTGTCCTGTTAACATCCACACCTACCTTCCATTAGCTCTAATTAGGGCTAACAGGGTGTTCACTAAGTATCTCCATAATTAATGTTAACAGTAGTTACAGGCAGGCGTTGATAGAAGATTAAATGCCAAGGTTCTTCTCCAGGGTTAAATACTCAGCAGCCTGTCTGTCTCTCATTTCCATTTCCTCCTGTAACGGCTCTTTAATCAATCGCACCAATCCCAGACAGCCTTGCACACCGAGTCTTGCAGCAAGAGACACATGCAGCCTTAAGTAACAGCACATGCTGTTATTTATACAAAATATAAACACAGACACACAATACCTGACACGTATTAGGCTGCTCCACGTCCGTATGCTCACTGCTGTACAGATATTCCAACAGCATATTAACAGTGCAGATTGTCACATCCCTTTTTCCTTCAAGATGCCCCGGCTTCACAGGGGAGCAATATTATTTCCATCATATATTAAGATAAGTAATTTTTAATTAACAAGGCAAAGAGCAAACAAGATCATAGGAACAACTTCAATTACCCTTATTAATGCCATTGTGCCACCTTTAGTTGATAGACTATACTATATTCCCAAATCAGAGGTTATTAACAAACCATTAAATTTGTAAATGAGAACAGAACAATTATCAGCCATAATCAGAACAGAAGTAATAATGCACCTTCTATTGTGCTTCTGGGTTGAGCCCTGAGCAGTAGTTCATGGAAAAAGCATTAGGAGACTGCTTCCAGCTGGGGTCATTTGCTAGCACAGTCTCACTCTCTGCTCTCCTATCCCATCATAAGTGGAGAATATTCATCAAACTTGTACAATTCTGTAGCTGAGTAGATTTATAAACTGCCTTTAATTGGGAATGTATTTATAAACCTCAGGAAACCAGAGAAGTACTCTGCTGTTTCCCTCAGGAGCTGCAGATACTATTTGTAGAAAAATTAGGGTGTTGAAGCCTTTGCCAGGGATGTCTCAAGGAGGCAAAAAAGCACCAGAAGAGGAATGGTGGGAGAGCCTGTACAGGCAGCCAGGCAGGAAGGAGCAGGTGTGCTGGTTGTTGGAGCCAGACAAGGAGCTATGCTTGTGGAAAATGTGACTCAGGCATCTGAACCCTCCCTGCGCTCTAGTGCTGGCAGTCATTGGTGCTCAAGAACTTTGGGGCAGCTCCAGGCACAAAACACATGCAGACATGAGTCCCACGGAAAGGAACAGGTGCTCTCTATAGGGTGAGGAAAGAAAAACCAATTTGTGTATTTTTCAACTCACCTATACTTGGCCCCATGTTACAGTAAAGAGGAGACGGCTCCCATGACTCGTCTTAAATCAGGACTGGAGATGTTTTGGCTTTGCTATGTGAAAACAAACTTTTTTTACTTGCTTTGTTTTCTGCCCTGGGGAATTAGTGACTCAGGCAGGATGCTGAAGACTCAGCGGGATTTATTTTTCATCATGTTTAAGGAGGGTTTTTTTTACCAGGCATGCAGGCTTATTAATGCAGCTCCACTCAGTATTAGACTTTAAATAAATAATTTTGCCCCTCCATTTTTCTTCATAAGTTTATGGGAGGAGCATGGGGAAGTTACTGTTCAGGACAGTAAGGGATATGAAGCACAGAAGGCACTATCTGAGGCATGCTGGCTCTCTGCAATGGGGTCAAGAGCCAGGCTAGCCTTCCGATGCATCCCCCTTTGCCATTCCCTTCTCAGCCCTTCTAACAAGGGGGAGGATCTCACACAATTCCCAGGACACCCTCACATTGCTCTTTTCATGGCGCTCAGTCCCTGTACCACATCCCTCCTCTTCTGGGTCCACATTTCACCCGGTCTCCTCTGACAAAACATCTGTGACTTGCATTTAAGCAACCACCTCACTGATGGATCCTCAGACTCTGCAACTCTGTGAAAGAGGAAAGTGTCTGTCGGGTGAAAACCTTCCCATTTTCTTGGTCAGGTCTGATTTACCAGAGAGACTTTGCTATATCCACACAGCTCTTCTCAGAAAAGGAACATAAGAGTATTCTTTTCCAGAGCTATAGGACCAACAAATATTTTAGCTATAGTCAATCTGACCAAACACAGAATGTTTCTTCCCAAATAATGAGTTGCTTTCAATATATTTTGAATATTCATGACATGCTATTTTTTGCAATCACCCAAAACAGTGAAAATATATTTAACAGTAGCAGAAACAAGAATGGCCAGAGCTCTGTATTACCTGTTACAACGCTGGTCCCTTTTCCAGCCTGCTCATACTCTTGGCGTTTAGAAATGCAGAGTGAAAAAGAAAATCTAGTCAGTAAAAGTAACACTTGTAAAATTGCATTTTAAAATCAGTGTTGTAAAGGAGCAGCTACAAAATGAGCTGAAACCCTAAGCAATGAGTTGTCTAGACATTTTTACAAGAATTGCAATGAATGTTGAGTAAGTGTTCAAAGAAATCTGAGTTGATTGAAATATCTGACTACTCTATTTTAACTGGATGGCTGGTGCTGCTTCAGCATCTTGCCAGCAGGATGAGAAGGATATTAAAATAGGGAGCAGGAGGGGATCAGCCAAGAACAGTGACAGGATGGTTCATCTCCTCTTCATTTACTTAACATAGTGAGGATGTTCCCTGGTTGTGTTGGATATCCAGTTAATTTTATCCAGGGCTCTGCAAAGCACAAACCCATGTTGGCAATATAGGTAGCACAAAGAGATGGATCATGTCTGAAGTAGTTTGCTCTCACTGGATTTTTTTTTCTTTTTTCTCTGCTCAAGCAGAAACAATAGAAAAAGGTTTGAACTGAATATTTTCTGTAAGACAGCTTAGCCAGAAGCTGAAAACACGAGCTCTGAGATGTATTTTCTAACTTGAAATCTTTGTCTTTTTATGTTCTGATGCCAACTCACATTCACAGCTTTACTTTTCTATTCAGCTAAAAAGAGAATGCCTTCTACTGCAAACTGTGTGCAAGTGGGACTTTGCACAGTGAAATCTTACGCTTATCTAGGGCTGTTGACATATGAACCACTGATACATGAGCAGCTGGCTAGCTTCTGATACTACACAAAATGGAACTCAAGCCCTCTGCAAATGCAACTGTCTGGACAGCATTACTGGTGGTACTGAGTTTGGGGGAACTACTCACCTATTTCCTATCATTCCACATGATGGAATATCATGGACTTCCTGAGAGCAGGTTGCATCTTCCAGATGAAGCCTGAACCTGTCAGCTGAGAATTTCTCTCCATTTGGAAGAGACATTTACTGCTTCAATTTGTTTTAAAACTCAAACTCAGGCATTTTGTGATATTTTTGTGAATCTAGGATGGAACTTCTAATCAAAACAAGAGAGACCGTTTGAACTAGCCAGAGCTGTGGTCAATGGGGTATTAACATGAGACACAAAAGATTCAGGGTGACATTCCTGGTCTTCCCAGTTCTCACCAGGAAACAGAAGCAACCCAGTAGCCAGGCCACTGACCTAAAAATAGATGAAACAGAACACATCTGAACCTTTTCTACACAGCCCTTACCTAAAGATGATGCAATGTACTTCACAGATTAAAGTTTCTTGTCTTTCAAGTCTGGAATTGTCCCTGATCAAAAGGCCACTTGCAATTCCATTGTGTACAAGGAAGAATTTGGGGAATTTAGGACAAACGCTAGCAATACAGTGAATAGTATATAAAAGAACTAACTAGTTAGATCTTAGCATCTTCCACAGAGCACTCTGATGGGACATTGAGAGACACTCTCCAACTGTAATGCACTGACAAATCCATGCTTATAAGAGGCAGAAACAAAATCAGCTGAAGACTTACTGATACACCAGAAAAAGCAGAAAATTTCTGTGGGGGCATGAAGCCCAACTATCCCCTCAGAACTTCACACAAGGGTAACAGAATAATTTTTCTTCCCTACCAGATCTGTCTGCCTCTGGAAAAGCCCTGTGTCAGTGCCACCCCTCTGCTGTCCCACTGCAGTGAGGTGCTCTCCTCCCATTGATCAGCCTCAGCTCCCTTTGCAGGGAATGGGCACATGACAGCAAGCAGCCCAGGCTGGCTTAAGAACCAAAAGCAACCACTGAAGTAATCTACATCCAGGAGCCACAAAAACATATTTATTTTCTTCCTCTCTCTAAAGTAAAATAAACTCAGATTATAATCATCTTAACCATAACACCTCAGTTTGCAAACACTCTCAAAGCTGCAGAGGGCAATAAATCAGACATGTCACTTCCAGCAATTAATCTCTGGAGTTGGTTGCTACATGGCCATAATATATTAAGAGGCTTTTTCCTGGTGACCCTCAGAGCCAAGATTCTTTTTGCTGGCTCTTTAAACAAACACTCATGTAAATTGCAGTTGAATCTAAATTTATCATCCAATCCTAATTATTTTCCTCTAATCAGTGGTTTGAGGGTGACTTTGGTTCTGATAGGTTGGTACACTGTCACAGTCATTTAAAAAAATTAATTCAGTTAAGCCAACTCCAAATGTATGTGTATGATGTCTCTGCTGCATTAACTCATCATCATCACATAACCCACACTGAAGGCAACCAAGGCCTTCTGTTTTTCAGGCAAATTGTCACAAAAAAACAACAATAAAAATCAGTAAGAGGCAAAAGAAGCTTCTGCAATGTCATCAAAGACCAGCAAAATGTACTGGGACTCTGTCCAAACACAGCTGCAACATCCCATCCCTTCCACGCCACTCAGAAGGATACGAGAGCATTTTCAGTAAAGCAACAGCACGTGAAGGTTTATACATCTTTGATGTCCCACAGCTGGAGGGAAAGACAGCAGTTTACTAATCCTGTACCATTTCCCTTTCATTAGTTTAAGTTTTCAGTTTTGGATGGTGCTAAATTTAGAAAGAAGGGTTAATTGTTTAACCTCAGAAAAATAATTACACTTCTTTTGGCACTGCCTTTTAGCCTGTTTCATATATTTAGTTGCCCAAAGGATTTAAAGCTCAATGAAATGGTAAACTCTTTAGTGGAGGCTGTACCTGTGGATTCATTAAACAAAAATCTGAGACTAGACTTCAAGGTTTTACAGATTTTGGATCTACTGATTGCATGTGCTGTGGAAAAAAAACCTTCCAACATTTATTTGAAAAAGAACTTGAAATCAGGTTTGGTTTTAAAAAATTTGTTTTGGTCTTTTTTTCTTTTTTTTTTTTAATCTGGTGTTTCAATACTGCACATGTTCAATTTAATTCCTATTCCAGTTACTACTACCACTTGTCTAGAAGAGAAGGTGGTGTGGCATAGTTCTGGTTTAGAACTTTCAAACAATTTTTCAATCAGAATTTGTTGCAGTTCCAAAATATTTTCTCCTCCTATGGGTTTTTTTTTTCCCCAGTAGAGGTAGTTGAGTAGTGACAATTCCTTACACTCTGAACAAAACTGGTGTTCAACCCAGCTTTGTCATTCACACAGATCTTTGTACAGAGGCAAAAATTTCAATCTCGATTCTTGTCACTGTCTTTTCAAGTTCATTGACATTAGTACGGTTCCCAAAAATGTTACTCCACTCTCCATTTCAGCAGGAACCAGAGTGCACACTCACTCCTCCCATCCAGTTTTCACTCCAGAAATTATAGAGCCCTTTTGCATATTGTCTCTACTAGGGAAAAAAAAAAAAAAAATCAAGGAAGAGAAAGGGGTGTGGTTTCCCTTTTAAACAGTAAAATTTATATGGTGTAAAGTGCTTAATCCAACAGGTTGTTGAGATACTAAAATTTGATCAAGAGATGGCATTTTATTGCTACCTCTAGTAAGCATATACTTGGTTTACCTAAGCAAGTAATCTGGTAAAACATCTAACAAATTCATTTATGAAGACAGGAGAAAGAGAGTAATAAACAATTTATATGACAAAACTGCTGCACCAAAGTATAGCAGTTTTAGGTCTAACTTCACCTTCAGTAGAGAGAGAAGGGTTTGTCATTTCTACTTACAATAGATACCAGGCTTCTGTGAATAGTTATTTACTGACAATCAGTGGCTTTGTGTGCATATTTTCATACATATATATGTATGTATATATGTATATTTATACATACACGCACACAGAGCCAAGACAAAGCAGATTCACCTTCAGCCCAGCCTTTCAACTGTCACCTCACAAGGAGTCTCAGCGAGCCCCATCTTTCATCCTCTGACATTCTTCATACATGTGTAAACAGAAATACAAAGTGTGGACTGCAACATCAGAACAATAGGCTTGTGTCGTCAATCATTTTCACTCGTGTTGCAGACATGCAAATACCTTCATAAATAATATTTTCTAAAGACCTAGGAAAAATTGCTTCCCATTTCCTGACCTTCTACTGTTCATCTTTAAACCCTTCAGGTTTTCAGACTTCTAAGAGTTTTGTTTCTAATATTAGTTCAAAGTTTGGTGCAGTCCTCATTCAGCAATGAAGACAAGCCAGTCTTCAATGTGACTTTGTTCAGGTGTTCATTTCCCCTCACCACACACTTCATCATAATACTTTGTTTTCACATATTAAAGTTGAATGTACATTTCTTAGATCAGGTAGTATTTCTGTCATGAAAATTGACTGTGCTTTGAGCAAGAAGACCCTGATTTGTTATTTGAGATCTTTCATGCCGTCTCAGTCTAAAGGTTAATTACCACTACTGACACAGTTCCTAAGTGCTGTTTGAAATAGCACAATGCTCTGCAGATGTATACAGCAAAACCCATAGCACTGCAATGTGAACTAGCCCAAATTTAAACTAGCTGAACTTAAAAATTATTTTTGACTGCTCCCAGTTAGTGAAGTTCATAGCCATTTAAACATGTGCCGTACAAGAGGGCATCCTGCTAACAACAAGCTTTCATGTGCTCAGCAAACGAGAGAGGAGAAAGTTGTTTTGCTGCAATCAGCGCAGTCCCCTCTGAACGCAAGAATAATGTATGACTTGGCCAGCCACTGTCACCAAGCAGTGATGTGTATGAACTGCAAAGAGCATTTTCATGTTTAAGATGAAATAATTTCTTTTAAATATTCAACAGTCAGTGCTTTCTTCATAGTGTACTCCCCAGGTCTCAACTCACAGGCTCTGATTCCATGTTGCCAGCAAGGCTACTTGTCAGCAGTTGTAGTGTGAGCAGCAGCAGGAGGCTCAGAACAAGCATGTGAAATAAAGTGCATACGCGAGAGACAGCACAATGGTTGGTTTTCTAAGTGGCACGAAGCGCTTCGCCCTGCGGGAGCCCTCAGATCTCCATGCTGAGCAGCTGGGTTGCACTTTTCTCCTATCAATAATAATGATAAATAATAATAACGATAGTAAGGTAAAAGGAAACTCTGAGCTTATGGACTGCATCAGGTGGACTTTGTGCTCCTGCTTCCAACTGCACAGAGATTAATTTGCCCACCTCTCCCCCCACAACCTCTGCGTTTGACAGGCTGGCTGGGGGGCTGAGATGCAGGACTACCCTGTATCCAGGCAACGGGCATCCCTGAGGCTCTGCAAACCTCAGCAATGCACAGGAGGAGCAGCTGGGACAGGTACATCCCCAGACTTCATGGAGTGAGGGATAGAAGGAGCTTTTCCAATTTTAAACAACAAAGGCAGAGACTAAAGCAAAATGCCTAACTACTTTCTGTCAAGGAAAGCATGTTCCAAGGTCTCCCTGGAGCTGCCTGCTTTCCCAGCATTGCTCACTGGGAAGGTGCAAAACTTACTGTGACATTCTCTTTTCTTTCTCAGTGCTGTGTATGTTCTCACCTAGGTACACCTCTTTCTACTACAGGAATTTTCCAGATTTACTAGCCACATATAGGCAGCAGTCTCAATTCCTGGAACCATGTTTTGTCCAGGCAAAACCTACCAATGTCATGATGAATGAACATGCACCCACATCACCAGGCTTCAAAGATGGTCTGTGGGAGGAAAAGATCAGTTGAGAACAGGTGATTAATCAATCTTTATATTCACAAAAAGTTCTTCATCGGTAAAGGGATAAATTTCTAGGGCCAGGGAGATGAGTGGGAGTATTTATATGGGCTCCAGTGGCATCCAGATTTCATACACAGGGCCTCAGGCAGGTTTAGTCATGATGCCCTGTTCCACTCAGTTGCCACCTTCAGTTGATGTTGACATAGGGTGGGACAGTCTGACAGAGATTTCGTGTTTGAGGAAAGACCAAAGAGCACCATGAGCTAAGAAAGTTACAGACACAAACCTGGTCCCTGAGCATCTTCAATTCTCAGATAATCTACAGGCCACTGATATTCAAAACACAAATTGCAGAGGATAAAGTTATTTGACAAAGAACTGGAAATACACTCATAGAACTTCTGTAGTGTTCAGCTGCCTTCCAAACAATCCTTCAAGCTGCCATATGGACATTATGTAATTGCAAGATATACAGGGAAGAACGGTCATGAACAGAAAAAAAGTATGACAAATTCCTGCATGAAGATGCTCTGATGCAAGCCAGACTTAATCCAAAGAAACCTTGTGTCTAGGATGAAAAAGGGGTCACAATGGTCCTTTCCTACCTTACTTGATGCTGTGTCAGCATTTGAGGCTCTTAGCCATAAACATAATTTGTGACACAACACTGCACAGCAAAAAAAACCAGGTACCCTAACCTTCCTCATCATTGCAGTACTAAAACACTATCCAGTCAGGATTTTTACTTTCATTCACTGTGACTAGAAACATTAAACAAACACTACCCAAAGGTATATGAAATGATAAAATTGGGAGCACTCTTCAGAGCTTGGGAATTCTCATGACTCCTGCTGCAATCTCAGCTCCCTGTCCATACCTTTCCTTCTCTCTTACCAACTTATACAGCCTCACTGTCTTGCCAAATAGCTTATTTTCCTTCTAGCAGTGACAGCTGTTATTGTAGGAGACAGCACAGTATGAAGTTACTCATTAAGAGACGTAAAGAGCTACCTCCCTTCAACTCCAGTTGTACTCTGGGGGAAAATAAGTAGTCCTTCTTTTCTCCTTTGTGAGCAATGACATGGAACATCAGAAAGTACTGGCCTAGATGCATGTTATACAGATGTCCTCACGGAGATTAATTCAGGGCATGCAATTCCCGTCCTTTGCAGTTCAGGGTGTGTCTACCCCAGCCAGCTACAACAATTTTGCAACAATTTGCTTAAGTCAGAAGGGTGAGGTGGGACCTGGGTACCAGGTGCCCTGGATTTCAATCTGAGTTCACCCACTGATAGAGAAAGGGCAAAGCCTCCTATCTTTTAAATCACACCACCTTTCTCTCCCAAATTCTTATGCACATAAAGACTGTCTTGAACCATGTAAATCTTCTTTACAGCTTTTCCCTTCCCAACATATTTAATTTGCAACACTGACTCAGCAAAAGCAAGAAGAGTTGCAGCAAAGAACCTGGAGGTACAGCAGGTGGACGGACAAAAGAAGGATGGATAAAGGGGCAGGTCGGTGATATGGCACCACTGTAAAAATGAAGCACAGGGGTCCTTTCTGAGATAAGGTATGTTCCAGATCAGAGGTGAGAGCAAAGATCCACAGGGAGAATTTAATCTTAATTTTAAAATGAGCTAGGAAACCACTGAGACCTTCAGAGCACACTTCAGCAAAGCCTGACCACTGCTGTCTTCTTCAGGACCTACAGCTTTAAATACCCATTTAAGTGCTTTGGAGAAAATAGGCCAGATGCTTTCACCCATTGCAAAACCAACTCTTCTTTCTGCCTGGTGCTATCTTGTGCAAATCGATCCCTCATTCAGAAATTAAAACCAAAATGAGCAGCACTAAAAGACACATCAGAGGAACTCTGATTGAGAAGAAACCCAGAGCAATGCTGATTGATTACTCCGAGAATGCCTTTCCCCAAAGCAATAATGAAGTACGTGCCTGGGACAGAAGCCCTGAGCACTGCATGGAAACATTTGAAAAGCTCGCTTGCACCACAGACCTCCCTGCCTGAGGAGCATATTTAAAACAATTCTGCAAAGCACTACAGCCAGGGTCTTTACTGGAAAAAAAAAAAAAAAAAAAAAAAAAATTTTTTNAAAAAAAAAAAAAAGTATTTCTTTCCCTTCAATTCTCCTCCCCTTTAAACCAAGCTCAAACCCCAAATCTGGGAGCACCTCTACTATGTGTGTAATGGTATCTGTCCAACATTCCTCAGTAATAGAATCACTTGGGATGGGGAGGAGAGTGCTGTTCTTCTGGGGAAGGCATAGTACAAGGGATACAGGGAAGATAAACAATGCCCTTTGGAGGTTTCAAACAGAGCCCATTGCTGGTGCTGAAGGCAGTTATTTTAATCCTCAGCTGCAAGTCACTGGGACACAATAAAAGAGAATTAGCAAAGCAAACATTTAATGATAACAATGAGCATTCATGCCTTATTCCTTGACTTGCAGTTGACAGTACTGAGTAACTCAGAGGTGGATGGGAAAACAAGAACAGGAAAAAATGTGGCAAACAGGCTCCCTGCCACTAAGAGTAGCAAAAGTAACTTATCAGCAGAAGGAAGAGTGATGCACTAAAGGCCATTTTCCTGCCGGGCAAGCCCCAAGCTCTTTCAGAAATAGGGCACAAAAATAAATTTTAGATTAACCAAAAATAAACAAACAAAAATTACTCTGCATTAGTATGCCCAGAAAGAACATAGCAAGATGATTGAAAGATGTTTGGATAACAGAACAAAAAAAAATTTAAAAAACCAAACCACATGGGAAGAATTGCTTCAGTTTGAACTGGAAGAGTTTTCTTCTAAAACAAAACAACACAAAGGTATTTCTTCATATCAATTCCCCAAAGTTTTGTTCAATCTAAGATGAAACTATTTTTTTTTACATTTTCTAACTTAAAAAAAACACCAACTACCCCAAAAAAACCACCACACAAAACAACCCAAAACCTCTTTTTATAAAATGTTTGGATCTAATTTTAATAGGAAAATGTGGGCTTCATTTTTAGATGTTAAAAGAATCAGCTTTGGCATTTCTAAACAAAAAAAAAAAAAAAACAAACCAAAAAACCCAAAACATATATATATATATGTATATATATATATATATGTAGTCCTACTGTTGATTGAAGCTATTTGCTTAATATTAACTTGATTTTATGGAGATGTACAGTCTGTGTGAAGATTTTTGGATATAAAAGTTTGTGTAATTTCTGTCTTTCATACAAGTTATCTAGTACAGAGATGTGATTCACAGACTTGATATGCACAGCTGATTTTCTATTCGCAAGAAAAGCACCATCAGAACACTAGACTTTCCATCAATTGTCATTACTCTTGATCAACAGACAAAACACATAGCAAAAGACCAAGATCCCAAGCAGCTCAGGCAACAGTTTGGGATTAGCTTTTTATACCCCACACTCAGGACTACCGAGTACCCCTGGGAATTTATATTGCTAGTCCTAAACATCTGGATTTACATTTACATCTAGCTAGTTTGAAGTTTTCCAAATGAATTATTTCCAACTGCATTTTGGGAGGAAAAAAAAACCAAACACAAACCAAAAACCATTTCATCACTGCTTTTTGAGAAGTCACCATCACTTATCCCCATTTCCTGAGATGACTTGTGGAATATAGACAACTTTATCCACTGTGTGGTTATACTAAGTCTCCAGGAGAATCAGAGCTTTGCTCTAGTGATCTTCAGGTATTTTTAACAACCATAAATTGTGGTCATGTAAGTAGTCTGTACTCACAGCCTTTACTTTGAACATTGGTTTTGGCAGAAGGATCTGGGATAGCAGAATGCCAACTCCTGCTTCCAATCAGTTCAGAGAAACTTTGGCCTTCAGTGCTGCTACCAGATAACATACAGAATTGGGAGATGGAAAGGGAAATGGAAAAGCAAAGGCACTCCTGGCAAATGATTACACTTTCCAGTAACGTGATCCATACACAAAGCCAACTCAACTTACAGGCCAATAACTTGTGATAAACTTTTAGCTCCATTCTGAGAGCTGAACACTTTAGCATGGAGGGAAAAAGAACAAACTGATCTCTTTCCTTCTTGTTAACTGAATCCTTGTGGGATAAATAAGTTGTAACTGAGGATATTATTTTTAGCTTTCTTGGAATGTACTCTTGGATATACTTTGCAGCCAGAAATGTGATAAATGGTCCAGGTCAGTTCATGAAGTCAGTGAAAAATTCTGCCTCGGCAAATACGTCCTCTGTACTGCACTGGGTGTCCAACTGTGTCTCTCTAGCAGCAGCAAGGGCTACCCAGACAGCAGGCAGGAATACCCAAGCCTGATAACCCTGCTACAGAACATGGGGAAACCAGGGGGGTCAGATAGCCACAAATTCTAATATCCTGTCATTAACAGTAGCCAGGGAAGGGTGCCAGAAGCAGTACAAGGTGGCAATTACAGAAAGCCAGTCCACAGGAAAGGCTTCCTCCTGCACTTCTGGGTTCAGGGGATGGCTTGTGCCATGCTGCAGGGAGGGACTAAGCCTGTTAAAGCTCCTAGATACTTTAAAGTGTCAAGACAGTGCTACAAGCCCGTCTGAAAAGTAGCACCTCGTTAGTGATGGAGCATTTGAAAATAAACCTTTCACAAGTGATTAAAAAAGGAAGCTTATGTTGCTAAACATATTCCTTTGAAATATATTTGTATTTGCTCATGCTGCTGGGGGTATTGGTCCACTCCTACATGTACTGTACTCAACTTTTTCAGAAAAGGAACATCTGCAGACAGTCACCCGTTCAGCTCAAGACCTCCATACACTGGGCACTGGAAGCTAAAATACAAGCAGAGCACTGCCATTATATCCCACTCCATGTCATCCAACTACAAAATGCCCACATGTCCTCTCTACCTCAGCTCTCCTGCCACGTGCTTCTGAGGAGAACAGCCTTGAATGTCCAGCACAAGCATGTCCAAGGCTGCTCCTACTTTCTTGTCTGCCTACAACTGTCAACAAATATAATGTCTGCCAAAGATGCAACTCCCATCCATTAGAAGGTAACCAGAGCATGAGTCATCTTACAGAGGACAAACCAGCCATTAGATTACCATTATAAATACTGTGCACAAGCCTGTCCAGCAGCTGACCTATGTGTAGGCTCCTCTCTCAAAAGAGCTCTCAAGATTTTGCACTAAAGAGATGCATCAATGCAAACAAGAAACCTCAGCTTTAAAACAGGTCAGGGCATTTGAGAGTAATATCCATCTTTTTCATACTCTGCAAGTTTAAAAATCAACCAGTTTTCAATTTATTTTCTTTTTAATGCAAGATGCATTGAAATTTTTTGATGTGCAGTTTTACAAGTGAGGAAAGGGAACTTCTGGGTTACTTCTTTTATTTTTTCTTCCCTTCCCCCTTTTTGTTTTGTCACAGAAAGGAGGAACAACGGGGGAAAATATCAAGATAAACCCACCAGAATCATCTGCAGGTTTCTCTGAAAAGGAATGCAAAGTTCCACAAAGCTAGTTTCTACACAAGATAAAATACATTTCCTACAAGAAAAAGCTTATCAGCTGTATTAGCATCTTTATACAGATGGGAATGGAAGGCAGAGAGGAATCAAGCTACTTCCCACTGTCAGTATGCAGTGTAGGCAAGAGTTAATTGAATGCAAAACTCCCCAAACCCACTTCACTACTTAGAGGGTAATACTATCCTTATTACTACTAATTTTAGTAGTTATCACCTTTCACTGATCCCAGCTCTTACTCATAAGCCCAAGAATAAAAGCTTCAAGTACATGCACATATACCCCTCTTACATATCTGTTTCCTGAGAAATCTCTACAGTGAGAGAATAGTTCTAGCAGCTTTTAAACTAAGTCCCCAGCTTCACTGAATAGTTTTCAAAATGCACAAATCAAAAGCAAAAGTACTTCTGTAGGTCTCAAAATAAGCAATGCAAAGCCTTCACTGCCATTCTCAGTGACACCCTATCTCAGACACTCCATCCAGGAGTGGCACAGCAATAAAAGGCAGCTTTGCTTTTCCATCCTGTCACATTGGGTAAACCCCATTCTCTCTTGACAAAGCACTTTTCCCATGATATAGTCAGTCAAAAAAAGCTTTAAATTACTCTGTAGCATTAGATCCAAGTGACAGAAACTGATAGAGATATATTTTTAATGACAATTTCTTTCTTCCTCCAACATGATCATTTCCATGTTGCACAAGCTCCCAGCTTCACAGGCAAACAGGCACAGCCAAAACCATTCGCTACATGCACCATGGTTAACACTAGAAGGATCAGCTCCAAGTCTCTGGGGCAATACCTCTGAAAAGATCCAACCACTGCTGGCAGAATCAGCTCTAGCCAAATTTAAGCGCTCTAGGCCCATAAGAGACAGAAGTGGCAAACACATGCCACATTGTCAGCAGCCACTTACAGCCTGATGAGCTCCCTTACAGCACCTCCCGCAGCAGAAGAGCTGAAATCTCCCTACCCCAGCCGAGCTCCCAAACGTTGCTCCTCAGAGCACATGCACACAACAAATGCTGGCTACCACAGCTCCCTGGACAGTTATAATGGGAGCAGGCTGTGACAAAAACACGTGTCCTGGGAGTTTGCAGGGAGCTTGGGACAGTGGCTGTTGGGCCAGGAGCGTCCCATTTGTCTGTGCAGTGTTAACTCAGACATCTCACGCCAGCCATGTACGTGTCAAAAGTTGTTTGCAGCTTTGCTAGTAATTTGAGAACTGAGCACATGGGACATCGCATTGTTTCACACCACTTGCTCTGAGTGCTGTCTACTCTAGACACCACAGTGGACAGCATTTAGGAGGCACCAAATTGCTTTTCATGAAGAAAAAGCTACACGAGCACATTCCCCTGCTATACTGGTGCCAACTCAAGGCCAGAGTAAAGTTAAGCACAGAAGGCTTGCCCAGTTGTATCTCTAGTATAAGCACAATTTATCATACAGGAAGATTCTCTTGGAGACTAATTTTGCAGGTATTTGAGAGCAGCACAGCTTCTCCAAACAATTTAATTCACAGTCAAAAGAAAAATTTTAAAAAATTAAAACTTTCTGAGTATGATATCCAACTCCATTGGTCAATGCAGCCTCCATTTACAAGCTTTTATAAAAAAACCTGAACCTTTAAAAAGTCCTGACTCCATTCTCACAAAATCGCAGTTTCTTTAAAAGTTGTCAAACTCTTTAACATTTTAAAAGGAAAAAAGTGTATATTTTCAATACATACACAGATAATAATCATAACAATATGGAACTATTAAAGTTCTGCCAAAAAATAATGTTTATAGAAAGTACTTTCACTTTTTCCACTTCTGTAATCACACCTCTGCATAACACAGATTGAGTATTGTGACATGATTGTGGTAAATGGACCTCAAAATTTGTTGCTGCTTCTTTCTAAGAAGGAATTGGGTTTTGCCTGCTTTAATTTTTAACAAGTTTGCAGCATTATCAGTTGCTGAATGGATTTTTATAGGGACAATCAACAGGCCATCACAGGAAGTCAGCAGTGATAGCAACCATAGGAAGCACAACTAGAGATTGTATTCCAATTCAAGAGGCTACAAGAGGATGCAAGAGGAAGAGTACCCTACTGCTATGCTCACATACACAAGCACACACCTGTTCAACTCCAAGAGCTATCCTTTTCCCAGCTCCCAGACCTATGCTTTTCCCACTCCAGGCTCTGCCTCTGCTTTCTGGAGTCAGGGAATTCAGCCTTCTTTGTGCTCATGTTGCTCCAGCTGTTGCTTTGTAGAAGTTGTTAAGTGGATCTATTTGAAGTTCAGACTTATTTCAGAAAAGCAGGCAGTTTCTGTTCATCAACAAGTGACAGTTGCACCAGGAAAGAATCCCAAACTTCAGGAGTCCTTTTCCTGAGCTAGTGCATGTTTAGACTGACCCCTGTTACCCACAGAAAAACTTCAGCCCTTAAAATATTGCTGCTCTCAGCCTCACTTCCTGCAGGCTCAAACATTTCAACTGCCTGCTGGGATAATTGGACTGTGTCCATCCCCAGCAGAGGACTTGGTCATCCAACAGAGCCAAGGAAGCTGCTGGCCCAAACTGGCACATGCCACTCACTCAGCACTTCAGCTGCAAACACACATGAATAAAAGGTATATTGGGAATGAAAAAGGACACAGAAGGGTGCTCTGTGTCTCTGTCCCATGGCCTGAGCATCCTCTTAAGCAAGAAAAAAAAGGGTGAGAAAACAAACCCCATTATTATTACTCATTATTACTGAGTTCAAGATGCAGGAAAATGCAACATCCTCTGCTCCTGTCACAGTAGCTGGATCTCATCATTTGCTGCTGCTGCTTTGCCTCATGACCCGAACTGAGATAATAGACACAGAGTCTTTTGCATAGGCCAAGGTGGTATACATGTGTTCCATAACCTACCACTTTCCTTTTGTCTAGAGCTTGCACCAAAACAGAACAACTTTCAGCAAGGGGGGGAAAAAAAGCAACTGTAAAAATCAATTTTTAGAAAGAATGTAGCATCATGCCATTTTCCTTATATGGTCACTGGTATCCCATGTGGAGGCACAAACAATAGCCAGCTTGGCAGGAGGTGGAGTAAGCACATGACTTGGGCAAAAAAAATTACATATATATATACATATATATATATATTTTCCCTGCTGGCCCTCACCCTCCATTTCCTCTTGGATTTCTTTGTGACTGCACTGAAAGGGGTCAATAGCTCCCAGCTTGGAAATGCAGCTTTTGAAAGGACTATCACCAGCATCTGTATTTAAAGCATGCCTTTTATTTCACAGCCCCCCAGCTAATGTAAAGCTTTTAAAAAGTGAGCAGCAAGATAAACTTTCAGGGTAAAGAAAAAGTAAAGAGTAGAGGAGAAACAGTATCCATCTGCCTTGGGCTTACTGACACTTTCACTGGAATAAAGCTTGACTGGCAAAACAGGGACAGGGAACCTAAGCTGCAGATGATCCAAAGTGCTTGCTTTAGTCTCCACGTCCCCATCCTTTAAAGTACATTACAAAACCACATGAAACAGCCAAGCACCAAACAGGAAAAGAGTTTCAAATTATTAAAAACAATGGGCAAATTAGCACAGGACTCATTGAGCTCATCAAAGCTTTGCAGTCTTCAGTGTTTAAGAATTTGGGATCTGACAAACACAGGCAACCTGGTCAAATTTTAATAAGCATAATTAACTTATCTTGATAATGATAGATTGTACCAGTGGTTAAGACTATATTTAGGCTTTCTGTTTGAGGAAATACTCTAGAAAATCCTTGGCATACTAGAGCCAGGATTTATTGGGAGGGAGGAGGAACAGGATTGTAACCGTCTCCTTCAGTGCCATGGGACACGGCCCATGTGGGAGGCTGGCACTTGCCCAGTTTTTCAGGACCCCAGGCTTCATTGCACATTGAAGCCTCATTCACACATCCAATAGCAATTGTATTGCAGTTGCATATTAGGATGTTGTTTCTAATTCATTTTTCAAGTAGATAAATCCAAGTGTCCACACAAGGAGTTTGTACAGCTTGGCTCTTGCTGTACTCTCTAGGAGTAACCTGGTCAAAACTCCATTAATGTACTTTAGAAACTAACTGTTTTCTCTATCAAAATTTCTCCAAATTTGAGAAGAAAACCAGGTGAAATGTCACAGAAGGAAGCTGTACTGGCATTAACTATATACAACCCGCTATGATTTTCCAGCTCCAACTTACTTGACTTTATATTTATCTGCTTATTTGACTGGAGCCTTTCAGTAAACATTAGCAGAAGCCCATAACATTCACCTAGGACAAACCTGAAATTCACAGGTGGAAAGGTGCAGTGGTACCTCCAGCAGCACCATACAGAGCAAAAACGTATTTCATCCTACCAAACTGTCTGAGAGAAAAGTCAAAGAGACCAGAGAATGCTCCAGAAGCACAGAGTAAATTGCCTCTGAGAGTCTCTAGCACTGGCAGCTTATGACTTTTCATTTCACTTTAGTTTCTAATCATACTATCTTTCTCACAGGCATTCAAATACATTAGTCTGTGCCTTATCAGATCCTGAATTATGGTTTTAGAAAAGCTCCTAAGTCTGAGAAATGCAGTTCAGAGACGTTTATGGGGCTGTAATGAGCACTGACAGATAAGCCACACTCATGCAAACACACTTGCAACCAATGTCTGGTTTCACACAATACAGCCCTAAGCCTTCATAATACAGCATAGGAAACAGAATCCTCCCATCACCTACTACTAATTGCATCTGCAGTGGTCAGGGGTTGAAAGAGAAGTAAGCAGATTAATTCTATTAGTCTGTGCAATAGCATCCCAAGGGGACGGGGAAAATCCCATCATTTAAATCAGGACCGGTAGACGCTGCTGGGAACGATGTTACATACTAGTAGGGGATTAAGAGTTTGGACTAAAGGGCCTCATTTTTTCTAGATCTGGTTTCCATGAGTCATAGCAATTAGAACTGCACGGCTTTTGTGTTTGTTTTTTTCACTTACAGATGACCTGATACATCTTTCCTGGTTGAAAGCTAAATAATTAAATTAATTTCTTACTTAACCCCTTCCCCACAACATACATTCATTTATTCCTTTTTCTTTACAAGTTTTTTGTTTAAATTATGGCAATTTCTAATATAAAATTATTTTAGAATGCGAGATCTAAGTATTGTTTTATTAATACCTTGTATGTAACATTTTTCTTTTTCAGCATACTCCTCCCAGGCTTTTAACCTATATTTATCTAGCCATATGAGCAGTCTTGATCCTCTGAAAGTACACTTTTGCTGAGAAATGTTCGTTGTAAATATATTGTAAAGTTTCACCCCTACAGACATGGCAGGCAATGGTGACAAAGCCCCTTTTGAGCCAAAAGAACAGAAAAAGTTCAATCAAATGAGATGTGCCTAGACCCAGCAGCAGCTGAGCCTGAGCATCAAGAGCAGTCTGCTTTACCTGTGTGCTGCTTTAAGGGGACAGATTTTCAGGGAAATGCTTGTTCTCCGCAAGAAATCAGGCTGTACTGAACATGCATCTGTCAGGATCCTTCTTCAGGTGTCTAGCGCTGTGATTGAAGCTGGTCAGCCTGTCAGAAACAGCAAGGAAAATACATAAGACATATAGTGGGCCTGAGAAGACTGCCACCTTGTTTTACTTGCTCCTGCTTATGTAAGGACTAATTCTTTCTTGTACACATGAAGGAAGGGAGGGGAAGCATCTGGCAGTGACCCTAAAGACACTGTTAAGGTCCAGACTAAAGACAAAATCTTCTTCCTTTCTTTCTAGTTTATTATGGTGGCTAGAGAAAGGCTTTGACCAGAAGGCAGAGCCATGCCCAGGAAGAGGCGCTGTAAGTCCCCCAAAGGCAAGTTCCAGAGCAGAGGATGGAGTTGTGTGTGATAAAATATAGGAAGTTAAATGTTTAACACACACACCCTTTTCTGTATTCTATGCAACAAACATGCACACACATATTCACCTACTGGATAGATGTTAGAGTACAACTTATTCTGAACGGAGGGAGCCAGAAATGACTGAGGAAGAAAAAGAGGGCAAGGTGATGGAGCTGAGAGGCAGCTAAGGGTGGGAGGAAGATACTAACAGGTGCTCAAAGACTGAAAGCAGTAAGGCAAGCAAAAGAAGGTAAATCAGAGCCTGCAGAAAGGCACGAAAGGCCAGTGGGAGAAGAGAAGTGGTAATGCCAGATTTTGTCTGTTTTCTACTTGCAGAAATCAGCAGACACGGGGCACAGAGGTGGAGCATCACTTTAACTGAGAGACTGCTCCATAACAGCATCTCTGGAGAACAGCAGTGAGTCTGGATCTCATTCTCCCTGACAGCTCCAGTTCAGATATGAAGATGGCGCCATGTAAATCCATTTCATAATATTAATTTTCTCCTCTCTAGTCTACCTTGCTGCTTTGCTTTCTTTTGAAGACAAAATCCTCTGCCCTGCCCAGCCACTCCAGCATCGCAGGGCCAACGCCAACTGTCCATATGCAACATCAGGCAGCATCTCTGACCCCTCTGTATCACAATGCTTAGTACCTCCTTCAGGATCAAGATGAAAAGGTGGGAGAGAAGGTCTTTTCACAGCAACTCCACCCAGCAGCCCCATAAAACACTGAGACAGGCCTGCAGCAAGGTATCTCAAGCTCCCTTTCTCTGTCATTCTATCTGAAGATGACAGCCATGCTGAGCTGAACTGCCATTTGTCAATCTAGGGATTACAAAGCCACCTACAAGCCAGCTGGGAAGTGCTAATGTCACACCAGACCATATGAAAGGAAATTCCTCCCATGCACAGGGTATCAACCCTGTCAGCAGCTCCCTGCTCCCCACCACAGAGGTGTTATTTCACACTTCCCAGAACCAGGGGGAGGGCTCAGTGGGAACACAGGGGCACTAGTGAGGTGTGCTCTGCACCCTGGACATTCATCCTACGTGCAGCAGAAGGGCAACATGGTCTACTGAGCAGAGCAGGGGCCCACCAAAGTGGTACTCGAGGTGCTCTCCATGCCTGTGACTCTAGTGGACTCCTTCATCACTTCCAGCTGTGCTTTGTCCTCCCGTGGGTGTTTGTTTACAAGCACCTTTGCTGTTCTGCACAACCTGGCATTTCAAATACACACATACCAGCCATATCCTGGTTTCTTTAAAGGGGGAGGGCAAGTATTTGAGAGGTACAAGTGCTCATATGTAGAAAATGCATATGTCCATACACTCCTGCATGGGACAAAGTGCCTGCTGCCTAATAAAAACAACCTATTGAATACAGTCCTAGTCCTTTCAGACATAAGGTATTGGATATTAACTTCCAGCCTTTAAAGACAGTGCGGGGAAAAAATGTTTATTCAGGTTTGTAAAGTGATCTGAAACCACGACATGGAAAGTGTCGCAACCAGGCATACAGAGAGTCATCAAAAATCTGATTCAATGGCATCTTTAGTAGCAATTTTCCCTTTTCATTATAGAAGAACAGTGCTGTCCATGTAGGCAAACCCCATTCATCACCTATTACTATTCCAGCTGATGCACCACTGTGATCAGAAGCAGAGGGCTCTAATATATTTGGGGTCAGTAATAATATGTTTTGTCTTGTGTGCATGCTTGCTCAGATGAGAGATTTCAGTCATCTCTATACAAGGATTATTAAGAAACAGAAGATATATGAGGTCATATAAATCCCCCTCTCCAGTAGACGATCATGCCTCTCCTCTCCCCCCTGCTTTGTTTATATGTAATCCAATTGAAAGTGTCTCAAGCAGCAGGAATACCCTCTCTCAGCAGACTACAAAAAAGTCTGACAGGGAGCTGTCTTAAAGACTTGTTGCATGCATAAAGAATCTGTCTGCTCCGGTTTTTTTAAAAAATGTGATTCCTTAGTATCTAACAGAAGCAAAGGCAGTAGCATGTGAGAAATGAGAATAAAGAAAATTAAATGCAGGCTTCTTCTCCAAGGTTGATGCAGAGGGACAGAGATGGACAGCAGCACTAGAGGATCCAACACTCCTCTAGCCTGCAAGTGAATTTTCAAGAGAGGAGTAGGCCCAGAGCATTATGGATCATCTGGGCTCAATATATTTTTAATATGAAAACAAAAATAAACAAAAGCTTAATGTGGAATTTCTCCTGGTTGTTGCCCTGGTCTTACTCTCTCTAATCAATGCTGGCTGCTATCAGAGACAAGACCCTGGATTAGACACGACCTAACCCAGACTAGCAGCTCAAGGGTGCTGCTCCCACAGCACTGCACTGAGCCCCACACCCTTTGGGCTTTAGACTCTGTGGCTCCTGAGTTTGATTTAAGGGGCACAAGTGATTCTTCTGGAATTTAGTTTTTAAAACTATTTTTCTTTTAAATCCAGTCCTCATCACAGCTTCCTTCCCACCTCAATGGCTGTATGCTTTGGGGCCCCAGTGGTGGTACATTTTGCAAACGACCTTTTTTTCCTCCTTGTATACTTGTACAAGCCACTTAATCAAGCATAAGCAACACAAGTTTGCACTATATATTGACACAGAGATCAGGAGGAATACAAAGCGTTCCCAGTTAACATTTTATGCATCAGAAATAACACCAAAACAGACGTAAACCAAGCCAATTCCTCATTACTTAACACAACACAAATCTTTGTGCATTAAATACAAGTGAAAGGGAGCTGTGGAGTTGGCATTAGCTTGACAGATGTTGAGATGAGCTGCACCAGAGTATCTCAGCCTGAAACAGTGCATGTTAAAAAGGCATCTGCTTATTGTTTGATATGTGTATTTATTTACATAGACAGCTTGCTGACATGCTGAAAGGCTGGGGAGGGTGGTGTAGGCTGACATTTTAAACTCTCAACAGGCATTCAGAAAGCGGTTTGTTATGCTTTGGTTGTGTCACAAGCTTCCATTTTTATTGTAGAGTGGCGGCAAAAGGGGGGAGGCAGGGAAGGAACCAGGATCTCCTCCACTGTGCAGACTTAACTCCCCTCCAGGAGCTTACCCTCAGCACACAAGACAGTGTTTCCAAGCTCAGCCTCCACGAGCATGTTGTCCCTAGGGCTCACCCTCCAGCTTCTGGGGCCTCTATGCCTTTGATATAAAGAGAAGAGTCCCTGAAAAGCAAGTCAAGCACAGCTCCTTGTGCATAAAAAGAGATCTTTTTTAACAAGAAAGAAAATTAATTAAGTGGGTAAAATCCCACAGGTTGTAACAGCAGCTGAGGAATTATCTTTCTATCAGGTTGGTAATGAGGACTAAAAAACCTCACACAAACATTAACAGCTTCATATGGGCTCATTGGCATTTCAGATCAGATGTGAGGCTTGGCATTCCCAGGAGCACCAGATGCAGCTCCATTTACAGACCAGACTACGGGCAAAATGTATTTTGCTGAAAACAGTATTGTCCCAATGTCTGGAAATTAAAGGTACATGTCTATCAACACAATAACTTTTTCCCACAGAAATTGTGCCCGGGGAGACTGTAAGACACAACATCCAATGCCTCAGGTTGAGCCGACCTCTGAAACCTGAGTTTAGATATGTAAGTGTGTGAGAGAGTTATTCAACATGCTCTGGGGAACAGGAAGCACACATCTAGGTGCACATCAAATGACATGATCAGACACTGGCCAAATCTACCACCTCTATCCTATTGAATTCATAGAATCATAGAATATACTGAGTGGGAAAGCACTCATCAGGATCATGGAGTTTAACTTCTGGCCCTACACAGGACATCTTCAAGAGTCAAATCACGTGAACTATGGCCATCTTTCCCAAAACATGCCTATAGACATCCTCCTGCCCCTTTGTTACTGTTTGTATCACAAGAGTCCATTGAGGTCTCACAGAACCAAGCTTCTCGCTGTGTGCAGCATAAAAGATCTCCCTGCCCAAAAAGCTAGCTGTCTAAACAAATAAAAAGCGGGGGGGAAAATAGTATTTCCTTTGTTACAGATGGGAAGCAGAAATACAGAGAAATACTGGCGGTAAAAATCAGGCAGGGATCCAGTGAATTAACTGGGAAGAGAACATCTTCAGCCTCAAGCTTATTCCTTCAGAATGAGGATCACTGTTTCTTCCTTTCTCATTCTCCTGTTTTTCCTTGAAATTTGTTTCTTTTACAGCTTGTAAAGCTCATCCTTAAAAGCAAAGTTGACAGTCTATTGATGCTTCTCATTTTCATGGGGAGGAGATTTAGGAATTCAGATGTAAATAAGCACAAGGAATTCTTAGTTGGCACCCAAAAATTGCCCCGAAGAGGCCAAATTTCCCTCCTTTAAATGAACTTGAAGGTGACGTTTTGTGACATTTTTTAACACACCTAATCATGGGGCTTACCAACTCAGAACCACTCTAGTGAGGTACTTTCAAGGTAGATGTTTCATATGTTACCCGTGTGTTACCAGGCAATACACATGACAGCCCTACCAGATGAAACAATTATTTTGAAATTACATTGAAATTAAAGATATTTCTTTTAAATGTTTCACTAATTACCCAGACTTACCAAAGGCTAAAGATAATGGAGTATTTCCCCACTATGTCTGCCTCTCATTAATCCAAATGCCCTCTGTGCCCTGAACCTATTGGAAGAAGAAACCAACTGTACTTTTGAGCAATAGGATTAAATTACCTGCCCCAAGGAAGCAGGTTGCATAACAGAAGCATTTGCAATATTAATAGCTACTTCAAATAATTTTAAATTGTCATTTAACAAGAGTCACTACATCCTCAGTTTTTCTCAAATTTGAAATATCTGTAGTGCATAAACAACAGTCAGTCTAACTGTTTCTCAAGTTATTCTTTCTTGTTTGACTCAAAAATGATGCTTTCTGTCAGCCTGAATTGTTAATTTAGGTTTGCTATTGCTGTTCTCTCCTCTTTCCTTGAATAAAGGGCTGGCTTATCCCTGGGATACCGTGGCACAGCACTTGGGTTTTCACACTCAAGCTGTCACTCTATTAGCTCTAACAATCTGGCAGTTTTCTATCATACTTTTTAAAGACTCTCATCTACCTCTCGTACCTTTTTCCTCAGAATCCCCTGAGACAGCACACTGACACCTTTGAGCAGGATGTTCCCAGAATTACAGGAGCATCCAAGGGTACAAAGAAAACAGATATTCATGGCAGCACATACTGTATGTGCAGCAAGGGTGTATGTCTATTACAGCAATTCAAACATCTGTTGGTAATGAGGTTAGTTTGGAAAGGCTTTGATTCCTGCCTAGGGAATTTAGTGTCATTTGCTTGCTCCATGAGAATGCCATGGGCTTCCTCATGCAGTGTTAGATCCAAATATACTTTCAAGTATTACAGAGTTTTATGTATAATACATGTGTGTGTGATTCTGGTCCTTCAAAAGATTTCCCAATGAAACAGCTAATACAGAATGGAGCACTTCATGGAGTTGTATAGCTCTTCAGCTCTCCTATGGAATGCATCATTAGTTCTGCATAACTGATACCTCTGTTTTATCTTCTTCAGATCCCCTTTCTTTAAACAAACTCCAGATTCCCCCACTCCCCAAAAAATGTCTCTTAAGTCCTGATTGTTTTTCTTGAAACACACAATAATTTTAAAGGGCTTAGCAGGAGTATTTCAAGAGGAAAAAAACACACAAAACCCAATAATCAAGTGACAAAGGCCAAAGAAAAGGCCACAGTCAGTTATGGAAAAGAACATGCAATGTTGTTCCATTATCCTCTTGAAATGACAAGTTAAATCTTCCAAAATTCCATTCCAGTGCCCTGCTACTCCACCTAAATCCTCCTGACCACAGCAACAAAGCCATTTCATACCACGTGTCTCGGCATTTTCATCATATTCCGAACATTCCACCACATGGTTTAAAGGTTTTTGTCCTTCAAAATAATCAATCTTGTGATAGGCATGTGAAATTAAATTGCCAAGTGCAAAGAGAAAAGAAAACTATTTTCCAAGACATGGAGGAAACCACCCTCTCCCCTCAAATCCTTCTCTATATTCCCCACTAAGCAGGTCAGGCCTCCTTACCCATCTTTTCTGCAGCATCTCAGTGCCCAACCTTCTGCTGTTCTTAACACTTCTTTCTAGAGTCTGAGGTGGCTCTAGCTGTGCACAGGTGCAAATAAATCAAAACAAACATTTGATTTTTGCAAATTACTAAACTTAAGCTCTGAAAAAAAGACTACCATAGAAGTGTACAGTGCAAATACACCACCTCAGTCAAAATAGAGCAACTTTAAAAATTATCAGTGAGCAAACTTCCTTGGAACGTGCAAGCCAGCGAAGTCACACATCACACATGGAAGTACAGTTTAACTGACTTGGATGGAAATCATGCTGTCATTGAGCAACAGGGCTATTCATGGCAGAAAAAACTGAGTAAAGGCAGAGCTGAGCCCTACAGAAATAGTTACTAGACTTTCAAGTACCAAGAATCAGATTCCAAAATGCAAACACTATTAACAACATAAATCTTAAAGGCCTCAAAAGGGTTTACTCTGTACAACAGAAAGGCACTTATTAATGACAGAAAGCCAGTAACTGCAAGGAATTAAGAACATACAGAATCAGCCAAACAGCAGCACAAGATAAGGAAGAACTCTAAGTTAACACCAGGCAAAGAGATACATCCATCCCATTCTTCTCTCAGAAAACAAAAATTAAAAATTGCTGTATTATAAGAACCATGTTTTTCTTTTCTCCTTTTACTCTCTGTATGCTAAAAAGAAAACAAACAAAAAACCCCAAACAAACACAAAAAACTTTCTGACAACCATTCTTTTAGGAAAGAACAAATCTGACAGACTTTTTTTCTGGAATTCCGTTTTAAAAATGGTGAAAACTTTTCAATTGTCCAAAAGAAACATGACTACCAGTAAATGTATTAGCAATTCTAGCATGTTAAGAAACATAGGGGTATGGTTTGTTTTTCTGTTGTTCGTGGGATTTGTGGAAGCAGGTAGAGAGGTCAGGCAGACAGGCTCCAAGATGGCGAAGAGAGCACTTTATTTACAAGAAGTTCTTTTTATACACAGTAATAAACAATTGTCTATTGGCCAAAGACAATCCACCCCCAAAGACCTATTGGTTATGGCTTGTACACCTCTAACACTAAACACAGAGATTAAGAAAGTACAGTTTATCTATATTCTCCATGAGAGAGAAAGAAAATCCTAAAACACTGCAACTACATAGGGGTGAGGTAATTGTTTCCTTAGCTAAGGGTCAATTGTACGAGAACCTTATAGCCCTTTTGTGTTGTGTGGCATTCAGCAGAATTACAGCACATCAGAATGGACTGACTAGGGAGAAGGCAGGTATTAATTTCTTGCTGGTATTTTCTGGTGATGATGCTTTTAAGGATTCATACGAGCTTTCATTACTAGGGCATCTTCCCTATTTGCAAATGTTTTTCATCAGCTGCTTTTCCCCCAGTCCTTCCCACTGTTTTGCTCTTCTGTCCTCTCATTCAGCAGTTTAAAGAGCTAGTAATCAAAAACAGTATAGCATAATGGAAGTTGCAAGTATGGAGCTGTTCAGGCAGTTTAGATCAAGGACAATTGTTGTTATTACATGGCACAGTCAGAACAAAATACTCTGGAGATTCTGCAATAACCCTGGATGAATCCCAAAGGATCTCCCAGAACTGGAGAAAATGGGATGCCACCCCTTTGGAGCTGCAGAAATCAAGCTCTTTGGCTCACTGTCACAGTGTGTCAGCAAAGAAACATCCCTCCCCAGCCTTCCCAGTTATTAATACAGTTATTAAAATATGAGACAATGTCTTCTGTTGTAAAAACACTGTATTGTCAGAGAATACCCTTTTGGAGGACACAGGCAATTAGTGAAGGAGCAATTCTGAGCCTTGAGCACAAGAGAAAGAGGGATGCCAAGGGAAACTACAATTCCATTGAAATTGAGGGCAAAACTCTGTGTCTGCAATAGGGCCATAAACATATCCCAAACAGATGTACAGAGAGCAGCTTCACAAAGTTTTCAGAAGTGGTCAGTGGTTTGGGGATCCATCTGTACAAATGTCTCAGTCTGGGTGTTCAAGCCTCCTCAGGCAAGAAATACTTGGCTGTTTCTGAAAAACCTGGCCCTTTGGAAGTGTTTCAAGTGAAACCAAAAAAATATGTCCTACTCTCAAAACTTTTTGATGTCATTGACATCTCAAGGTGGGACTTCTGTCTTGCTCATTAGCCCACAGTTGTAAATGTGTTCCCAAAATATTGCACATGCTGATATGCCTGACTTTCTGACCCTGGTCTGTAGAAGCCAAAATGCAACTTTTTACCAGCCTGAACAATAAAGAGGGATTCTGACTCTCAGGCGTCCTCCTGAAGTGGGACCCAAGGGTTCCCATTGCAGGGGCCTGGGAACTTGGAATTCCTTCCAACCAAGACTCTGCATTCTGTTTTTCTATTACAGAGCTGCCTGAAAAGATATGTCTTGAAAATAATCATGGCCTTTTCTTTTGCCTGACTTTCCTCCATGCCTTTTTTCTGTAATTTCAGCTTCAATTTTTTTCAGCATTTCAATAAATGGCACATCTGCAATTCAGCATTTTCACCAGCCTAAAAACGGTGAAACTGAGAGACAGGGAAAAAGAAAAGACCAACACTACTTGAAAAACAGCTTGACAATGACAGGCTGTGAACTAATATAAGCCTACTGGCCTTAAGATCGGCAACAAGAGCTTTTAGCTTTCACTAGTACTTAACTTTTAACTGCAGCATTCCACAAGAATCCAGAGGAGGCAGCATCCCAACTAATTAGGTAGGTATTTCCATCAGGAAAACATGACAAGGCAACTGCACAAAAAGCCTCTGCTGCATTATTTGTCTTGGTGTCTTGGGCCACACGAGCACACAAAAAGGCTCCCAGATCAGACATGGCATAGCTCCTAAGACAGCTGCTCTGGACAGACATCTGTATATTTCATTTTGGATGGAGTCAGGTGTTTAAAGGCCCTCAGAAAGCAGCTCCAGCTGCAAGAAGCCAAAGAGAGCTCCTCCAAGGGAAAATTTTGTTCCCTTTGACTCATCTGGGGAAAGTTGCTGCTTATAATCGATGACTACTTAAGTCAGCTCTAATGCCTGGCTACCAGCTGGCAAGATTCAGCAGTCTGCACAGAGCTCAAGCTAGGACCATGAATAAATAATTTCCATCAGAGAAATGCTTTTTGGCACATGGAAAGTGAGCCCAGCAACTGGGAGAAAGGACCAAGCCTTAGGAGGCTGTGAAACCTTGCTCTTTCACACTGATAGTGCAATCAAGATTTACAGCCTTGGAAAGGTTTATCAACACTTGTACAGCTTCAGTCCATACAAGCAAATTATCAGACAACTCCTCCAGGGCACAGTCAAGCCAGCCTCAAGACAGTAACGAGAGATGTAGCGTGCATATCCCTCACCTAAGTACACCTCAGAGTGAGTTTGTCAGAGTTTTTACAAGCTGCTAAAACATTCTGAACACTCTATATCCTAGCTACAGCAGAAACCAGCTGCATTTAAATTAAAGGCAGGTGAGAAGGAAAATTAAGTTCAGGCAAAGCTGCCATCCCAGGTAAAAGCAGTCAGTGCAATGTTTTGGCACAAGTGTCTAGAATTAAAGGCTTCTTTCCCTCTTGGGCCTCACCTCAGGAGAAAGACAGGAAGAGGAAGCATTTGGCTCACTTGGGCTTTGCTTTCTTTGAACAGCTGCCTCACTGTCCTGCTTGTACCCAGGGACAGCCAAGCCAGGGATCCCCTTTGACTGTCCTGTCTCCACAGGTCACTCTCAAAACAGTGATCTCCTGTACCAGAGGTTAACTGGAAACGAAGCTCAAACAAAATAATCAGTGTCAGCTCTGCCAAATAAGCTGCCAACCAGTAAGACAAGAAAGCCCTCACTAGAAACATTTAAAAGATGCAGGAACTACTCTCAGTGCCCAGAGAAAGTTCCACATGGCCCTTCTCTACATGCAGGTCTTTCCAGAGTACTGCAATCAGAAATTCCAAGCCAGACAAGAAGTTTTCAATGCAGATATTAAACATTCATTTGTAATAAACACCCTCCTGAGCCCCAGGGACCAGTGAGAGGTGTAGGGAAACACAGCAAACAGAATCCAGAGAGGCCAGACTCACAATGCCTCGTGCAGTGGTTATTTGAATACATGAAGAAAAAAAAAAAACAGAAGTGTTTTCAAAGTGGTCCATGTACTAAGAAAGAGAAATTATATTTTATATTTTGGACACTTTAGTTCTTCAAAGGCAGTTTTCCCTTATCTCTGAACAGCAAGAGAGCATGCTTCTCACTGTTATTTTAGAAATGTGTACAAGAATTTCAAACACACTCTCTGCTTTGCAATGCAATCCTTGGACTGAAATGTCTCCACACTCGAAATCATTTTATCTTCTCTCTACAGAGCAGGGGGCAGCTGGGGAGAGCAGGGTGAAGAAGGGATCTGTGAGACCAGAGGCCAGTGACTGGGACTTGTAAGAGCAGTTGGCTATTGCTCATTGAATGGCTTTGGCTTTTCCAGTTAGGGTGTTGGATCTTATTTGTCTGTGCATTTTATATTCATGGTACTGTAGTCTTAAAGAGAACTGTGGAGTTCTAGCAACATCTAACAGGAAAAGTCTTGCAAAATCAGATGGAAGGACACACATAAGGCACTCTGTAACCATCATTGAAGATGTAGGTCGCTATATGCAATTTCCATGGGAAATGCTTGTAACTCAACAAGATATATGTGTACCTTTCTCATAAAATTACTGAATTTCACAAAGGCCAAAAAAAAAATATTTAAATGATTAATATTTCGCGATCATAGGAAGAAGATGGGCAAACAGTGAAAGTAATAAAAATGCAGCTGAGTGCATAGCTGAAGCTTTACAGCAAATTTGTTCATTTATGGTAATGTCCACCGTGCATTAGCATTTCCATAAATACTCTGTAAATAAGATTAAAAAGGATTGTTTCAGTTTCTGCTGATAATCACGTGTTAAAGAATGGCTTCAGAATAAGAATTTTGTAATTCAATGCAAATATTCGTGGAAGAAGCTAGATCCTATGAATTATATGCATTTAGTCAGAGAACAGAAATACTATTGTGTGACCTATATGTCAAAATACAAACTGAATCATGCAGCTGGAAGCTGAACACTTGAATACCAGCCACTGAATACTAAAAAGGATTTGCTTGTAAACAACCAGCAAACCAAGAAGCAATCTACAAATAATTTCAAGTAACTCATGCAATTGAGAAGTCAGTAAGTTATTTGTAGACAATTTGTCAATAGAAGAACTCACATAAAAATGTATTTTACAATTTCTACAAATTATCGTGTAGATATCAAACGAGCACTTATGATTCATCATGAAGAGACATAAGTAATTATACCAGGGGTTGAAAAGGCATTTTCTTTCTTGTATTATATTCAGGTGCCAACCAATCAGGTGCATTAAAATAATATTTTTAGTTATAATTCTTCTGATCCCCAAGGCATAAGCTATTAGTGAGTGATGGAGGCAAGATGATGAAACTTGATGGCTGAGTAATCTGATTCGCTCTCACCAAGTTTAAACAAAATCTGACGTCAATGAATCTGTACTTAAATGTACTAATGTCATTATTCAATCTCATTCTTGCAGGTGGTCATACCAGATAACAATTCCATTCTTTTGATTTGGAGAAGAGCAGTGACCTGTAATTCAACACACAGCACAGCCCTCTTTAATCCTTTAAAAATTTAAAGCACCTGATTTGCCACCATTGCGCAGTTAGGAAAAAGAAAAGACCACAAGCCCTCCTAGGGAAGGATTTTCCAAGAGCTACGAGCTGCAGGACAGGGATCTCAAGCTGTACATGACAGTTATAAAAGAAGATTGGTGACCTTCCTGCACTGCTAAATCAATTATTTGTTGGATATGAGGCAGCAAGCAGTCACCAACAAGCTTCAGTCCCCCAGGTTCACGGCAGCAGTTGGAAAATTCATGAGCCTCCCAGTTCACAAGGAAAACAGTAGGTTATGGAATACAAGGAAAGCTGGCCCTGTTCAACTTAATGAGATCTACTCCAGGAGCAAAAGGAAACACATTTTAGAAGGGTCTTATTCTGAAGGAAAATTCCCAGAGACACAGATCTTGTAAAAACACAAGGTTTCTTTAACCTCAGTAATAAAATGGCACAAGCCAACGCTGCTGCAGAGATTTTGTAACATTTAAAAATTATTTTATCATTCTACTTATCCCATCAATTTTACATTTCATTTGATCTTCATTTGGTTTTTACACCAGTTCCTCTACTGCTGTAACAATGGAAATCAGTATGTGACATCCTTTGTTTCATAAAGCCACCTTTGCTTCCTTCCTCTTGACCTGAAATTAGGAGCACTGCAGTGGATGGTCCAAGAGGCATGAATCACATTGACTAAACAACCAGTTTGCTAAATCACAGAAACTAGAGCAGAAGAAGGGTGGGAAGAACCTCCCTCCCAAACAATTTGAGGGTTTTGTTACAGTACACTGAGCCACATATCTTTATTCATTTGGGATTCTACCACCTGCCCCTCCTAAAAGGTTTAGATCTCTGCTTGTTACACCTCAGGAGTGCAACATGTCTCCACAGCCTTCCACGAATTGCACATTTGGGGAAATGTTAACAACCATGAGACTTGCTGCATTTCCCATGTTTTACAAGTGGTCTCAAACACTCGTACTGTTTCCTTCAGGTCAGGTACAAGACCAGATGAAGAACCTGCTCTCAGGTGCATCTTGATATCTCCTGAAAAGCAGGAGGGCAAACCTAAGCAGATGGCTGCTTTTTGCTAAATACTGCTTTTCCCTGCAATTGTACCTTTCTTTGTCCACATGAGCTTTACTGGCAGTAAATGTTGTAACAAGGACAGATTACAACTTGCATTAGCATATCAGTGGGGTATAACAAAGCATTCAAACAACACTGATGTATTTGGAATTGAGAGAGAGACAAGGTAATTGAAAAGGACAGGAGAGTGGTCACAAGTATACTATGTGTTTGGTTTGGAGTCCAACATTTTGGAGGTGGCTCTGGCATGGTTGTCTAGTCAAGATTAATCACACTTCTGCCAGCACTCAGCCAGGGTTCTGTGATGTCCCTTCCCTGGACACTCTTCTACTGTTTGGGTCAGCAGTTAGAGCAAATCCTAGGAAAACAAAGACCTCCTTTGGGGCTGGATTTAAACAAAAAGACAGCTCCTCCTGAACAAATGCCACTGCCATAAAGACATCCAAATAATTTTTCAACATTTCACAATGTGTTTAAGGAGGAGAGATGCTGTCACGCTGAAAAGCTCAGGCAGCAGGCCATTAGGAGCCAGCCACACTTCTTGGGGTGACTGACTTTAACTCTTTTCTGTATATTTCTTGCCCTGCTTCCTCTCAGGATAAAGTTGCAGTGTAGCTGTTTCACACCCCCCAGTTAGAGAGGCTGGGCAGAGTTTGCCCAGGAGCCCTTGGAGCTCTCCCAGCCCAGGCAGGGCTACAGGCAAGGAAGCTCCCAGCCTCATCCTCCTGCTAAACTGAGGAACTTCACTGTCATGAGAACACCAAGACAATACACCACAATTCTGGGGCCTCGCAGAAAATGTTTCTTTTAAAAATGAATAAAACTTCTTTCTTACTTCTAAAAAGGAATGGTAACACCACCAGAAAAAGCAAGCAATTCTCAAAAACTTTATGCTGTCCTCAAGAAACAAATAATTTTATTATCTCTTCTCTCACTAATGTGCCCCTAACCTATCCCAGCTTCACAACTACATTTTCTCCAACAGATGGTCTAAGTGATTAACATAACTTTGCTAAACTTGGGGAAAGTGTTCTCAACATGTATTTATTTAGTTTCAAACGCTGATGCTTCTATTTCAGATACGAGAAACCACATTTACATATTTAAAAGACTGCCTCCCCCAACAGTATCAACAGACCTAATAAAAGAGCCAACCTACTTTCCCTGTCAACCTTATGCAAGAAACTGACACTGATAGCTGTGTTTCAGTACAGCTCTTCCCACTGAATCTGCTTATATGTCTCTGCCGGCCTGTGTTCATATTTCAGTCAATAAAGGATGAAACACTAAAAGCAACAGCTTTTTCCTTGAACCATACCAAGGCATTTTCTTGCTGTAGCATTTGTATTTGCTACCAGCTCAGGCAGGATTGCGTGTTCCTCCTCTTGGGCCAAGTTCTCAGGGAGGAAGGGATCAGCAGGAGCAGAGCTTGTACTCACAAGCGAGAGGCCTTGCTTTCAAGTCCTTTGTACAGTACTTACAAAGTATAGACGCAAGTGAGGTGGCAGCTGGTTAACATCCTCTAACACCTCTACAGAACAGTTTTATCCAGAAGTTAGCGAGTACCTCATAATTAATTGAGGCTGCAGAAGGAATGCAGGCAGACTAATTACCTCCGATAGTCTGGCCAAGACGCTTGCTGTTGGAACACGTGTTAGGGGATCTCTAGTGCTCACAAGCAGTCAGGATCTTTGCTGTGTGTCTCCACTGAAGATGCATTTCCAAATGTCTAACACAGCTCCCTCAGCCAGAGCCTTCATTGTCTGTTGTATTGCTGCAGCCATCACTTTCCTTTCCCTCGCACAACACAGCCTTGCCCAGACCTGCCATCCGCTCCTATCAGCTCTAAGATTTACCTGTTACATACTGACCTGCAGGAGAAACCAAGTGTGAATAATGAGGCCAGCAGAAAATAATGTCAGAATTGCTGCTGCCAGCCCCCCAAGCTGGACATTTACTTGGAAACAATCAGCAAATCATTGTTGCACAGAGAACCTTGTAAGGTCCGGCAAAGAGAGCACGAGGCAAGTGGAGCAGGAATACTAAAAAAACCAAATCACATTTTCAGTGGAAGGAAAAAAAAACAGCGTAATTTAAAACAAACTTTCATACAGCTTTGGCCAACATGGCTGCTAAGGGTACTTATCCAATAAATCAGTTTCTAATTTCTGCTTAACCTTGTGACCTTTTAAATCTGTAAGTGGAAAACTCTCTGGTCAGAAAAAAAGTAGAAGGAGAGATAAAGTTAAATATTTCGCCTGCCAAATATGCAAGAGGCTTAAAAACTACCAGCCTCATTTCCCCAGATTAATTTGCAGTGCAAACATGGAGATGCTAATGATTTATTTCTCACCCCTCAGCACCAACTCCCTCTTGGTCTCTTTAAGACAGAAAAATGAATAATAATAACAATAATAAATTTATGTGCTCTTTTCATTAACAACCCTGAGCTCTCATTTCTGATTTGGTATTAAAACATCAAAACCAGGTTCTGTAGCCACCATCCCACAGGGTGATCAATAATTCTTTACCACTTACAGTAGATCTAAAGAGGCACATATTAAATTTATTATGTTACAGTCATCAGCACAAATTCTTTTCAAAACGTAGTAATCCTGTCCATGTGACACTTAACTCCCCAGTAGGTCCTTCTGCAGTCAGGTTAATGACCTTCATATTATGTAGGTAAAGGAAGATTAACTCTGAATATGTTGAAACCAAATTTATAGTATGATACCTCCTCCTTTTGTTCAGTTCTAGGCCCTTGCTAGCCTCTGCCTAGGACTTCACAAATCTCATTTGACACTGCCAGCAATGCTTCTTGATTGAGCATTTGGGATCAAAGAGGGTCTTCTCATTTCTGCCCACTGCAACTTTGTTGGTCTAGTCTCACTTCAATTTGTCTTCCTAGTCCAGCAGAAACAGCAAGTAAGAAAGCAAGAGAAAATAATGCCTTTCCTATTAGAAATTCAACTCAAAATTTTATTTCTGTGTTTTATCCACACTGCCTTTAGAGCAAAATACCATATTTTCAGAACATAATAGCCTATTTCCAAATTTTAGCAGGTACCCAAACTCTTATAAACTAATAAAATCCTCAATACAAGATGGAAGAAGAAACTCTAAATATTACTGTGCATTCTCAACAAAAGGTAGGGGTTTTTTCTCTCCTGTTTCTCCATCCTGAAACAGCACCCAGCAGACATGCAAGCACATCTTATTCTGCCCAAGTCAGGAAACCCTCAGAGTAGCAGCCTCCCCTTTGAGCCAAAAAGGCAACAATTCTCATTAGCATACTACTACTACTCCTACTACTACTACTACTAATAATAATAATAATAATAATTCTCATCAGCAAGGTAGAGAATAGAAGCAGCCACCTCACTCCCCCAGGCAAGTACAAGCCAAGTGACCCAGCTGAGTTGTCCAGCAAAACATTCCCATCACATCTTTGCTCCAGCTTGTTCTCCTCAGGGCTGCTCTCTAGAAAGGCTTTTGTGCTGATAACATGGGCAACATCCAGGTGCCCGGCAAGAGCAACTGGGCTCATTCAGCACAGTGTAGAGACACCAAGAGGTGATTGGAGAGGAAAAGAAATAAGGGAAAAGAGAAGGCGGCAGCAGGTCCTGAAACTCTGAAGTGCTTTAACCTAATGAGAAAAGGATTTTACAAATAGCACCTCTGAACCTGCTCAAAATCATAAACAACTGATTAGAAAACATGCTGCCAAAACCCACCTGCCACCACACGTACAGCTACCAATCGCTCCTCCCCAAAGGAAACAGGAGTCTTGCATTTCAGGGAGTCCATCCTGTTTCCAAAATGAAACACAGCTGATCATAAACAAAACCCCAAATACCCATGAAACACAGAGACCTGCAGTGATACAGAGTCAGACTTCCAGCTCTCTACTTGACAATGGCTGCCAAGGACAAATCCTTGCTTTGAGTAGAGAATAGGCTGCAAAAGCAGCCAGGGTATCATTTTTATTGGATGCTGTCAGGAGTTTTGAGCTGGATTAGGCAGAATCCCTAATCCTTTTCCTCCATCCACTCCAGTCAGGTCCTGGACTGCCAGAGATCCATTTTCAATGTCTAAAATGAGATCTGAGGAGTGGAATTAGAACTTCCTCACCCTAAGTCACCTCCCAGATGACAGGATGCAAATTCACTGCCATCCCAGAGATGGACCAGATGAGCACTGCTGTCTGACACAGGCACAACAGCAGGACTTATGTGAGCTAGGAAAAACAGAGGCCTAGGGAGAGAGGGAAGAAGGCTTTGCAAGAAACATTCATTTTCTGATTTTCAGATGTTGAACAGACTCAAAGTCCTGTCACACTTCACCCCTTTCAGAACAAAGCAGGCTGGAAGCTAGAGAGGTTATTTGTTTGCTTTAGTGATTACTTTTTTTTTCCCCAGTCACAAGGCCTACTGCTGTTTTCTAGCCAAAAGTTCTTCTCAGATTCAAACAAACAAACAAACAAACAAATATGCTCAAAACATTAAAACTCTAATATTTAGATTTTTAAATTTTGACTTCACAGAAATTCCACAGAAAAGAGTGTATCTTCCTAGGCCTCAAAATAATTGGGAAGAAAAGACTAAGGTATTTAAGGCAAAACATGTATCACTGGCTCTAACTAAGCAGAGCTCCTAACCTCAGGCTGGCTGGAGGCCCGGCTTCCCTCAGCTTTGACACTAACTTAGTCACTCATTATTATTCAGCACTGGCTCAGCACAGACAATACACACACTTAGTACTGTAAAAAAGCAAATGAAGGTACTCTTCCTGCCTCAGTGGATTTATTTTCTAAGACCATCAGTCTCATCCTGACACTTGGTACACGCAGCAATCAGCAGATGGATATCTGTCAAAGCACTGGATCCTTCTTACCTTTCTTATACTAAAGAGAACATGGCTACATTTGGTGACTCTTTTATGAAAACAAAGCTGGTCAAAACATTTTTGAATTCAAACTTCCTCTCAAAATGAGAGAGGAAAAAAACCACCCATCTCTCCTGTTTTCAAATCATTCTATCTGAAAAGCAGCTTTGAAGAAGATAGTGTTCAAAGAATATTTGGAGCTAACAGAGCACAGCTTACTAGGAGCTAGCAGAGCTCGAAGCATTCTGATTTGCACTTGGTAAGGAGGTGCTGGTTTTAATGTGATTGCTACAAAAGCAGAGACAGGAAACCCACTACAGGGCTGTCACGAAGTGCTCAAAATGGGGCAGATTTAGTTGCAAATGTATCTTAATTTACGGAGATAGGATTAGGTTAATGGAAAGAAACTTTTTGCTGCCTTAGAGGAGGTAGTGATTTTAATGTGCCAAGCCCATGCCATGCTGATCTGCAGCCTCATACCTGATCCACACCCACCTGCCAGAGTGGCAGCCATGGCAGGCAGCGATTACAGTGACTTGCTCCATTTTGTGGACCGCACTAGTGCCAAGCCATGCTGCAAAAGCAAACTTCATGCTTCTTGGCCAAACATGAGGATGAGAGAAAGTCTTCATCTGATAGGGTAGATAGGAATAAACAGACCTGGGTTTTTTCTCCAAGCTGTTAAACCTGTAATAATGCGCATACCAAAATGAATGCAGGGGGTAATCTACCCTGAGAGAAGTACTCTAAACATTACTGAAAGGAAACCTGCCTCAATTCCCACTGAAGGGAGCTGGAGGAAGCTGAGATCCATCCATGTACGCAGCCACAGCAGCTGACTACATTGCTACAACTTTCTCCAAAGCTTCCTTGGTTGTAACAGTCGGATCTACCCTTTATGGATACAATTTTTGGATGCCCAGACCACAGCTACAAACATCCATCAGTATGGTGCTGTCAGAATGTAAATAACCTCCTGTTGCCCCTGAACTCAAAGCTTCTTTTCGCCAGCAATTTTTCCCATCCTCTGGGAATCATTCATTTAGCTATGCTAAATCAACATGGCTGTAAACCCCACATATTTTAATTCCTCCGTTTCTAAAGCAAGATATCTAACGACCTTATTTCATGGAGGGCAAAAAGGGATAGCAGAGTAACCAGAAAGAAAGTATCCTGCAATGCAAGGAGATTTCTATCATCCTTTGGTCTTTGTTCAGATACCAGGTCTAAAGGAGAGCTCAGATCAAAGAAAAGAGACATAGGTCTGAATTAAGTTCACTGGAAAGCCTGAAGATTTTACTCTCTCTCAAAATACCATATTTACTCCATGGGTAGTTCCTTCTTTCTCTCCTCTCCTTCATCTCATATGTTGCCCCTGAACTTGAAAGACTGCCTGACCCCTGCTGCAAGTTTATGCCCCTTCACCGTAGCCAGCTTAGGCAGAACTGAGCGGAGTTTGATGCCTCCTCTCCTCGCACAAGCATCATGGGTGCTGGCAAGCACTTTAGAGAGGCTGAGGAGAGAGGCTGGTATCTCCATCAGCATCTTCTGGAAGAGGAGTGTGCCCTTTGGAGCCCTGGGAGGCTGACTGCGGTGGGCAGCCACATCAGTGTGACATCTCACCAGCCTGAAGTTGCCCATTCAAAAGTTAAAAAAAGACATAGCCCAGCGCTGGCACGCTCCACGGGGAAGTCAAAGCAGAGATAGGCAGTAGCTGAGCAGATACACACTGTATTCCCTATTTCTACCCTCTTCAAGGAAGCAAGAGACTTCCGGGGCTCTGCCCCTCCCACATCTCTGCAGGGGAAATAGCAGTGGCGCTTCCTCAGCCTGGCCACCACTGACTGCAACAGGGCAGCCTCCGGGAGTCACCAGCCCAGAACTGAGCCGAATTTAAGGCTACATTCAAATTGTGATTTCAGGGTTACATTTGGATACACACACTCTGGACAGCAAGCACACACACGAGTCTCTGGATGCCAAGTCCTGCAGGAGGTGACGGAGGGAAGGGCTGAGCGCTGCTGGCCAGGCTCCATCCCTGGAGCCTCAAGCCCCAGCTCTGACGTAGAGTTCCATTGTGAGCCAGTGATCTCGGGGGAAATGCTTACATCCGGGCAAACATCCCTTTGGAAAAACCCAACCAATAACTAAGCCGTCGCCTTTCTGAGCAGGCTGAAGCACACAAAGAGTTAGAGTCTCAACTGCCAGTGTACCAAATCAAGCACTTATTGATCATCATGCCCAAGGCAAGAACAGCTACCCTCTAAGGGTCCCTTGAACTGTGTGCAGACAAGCCTCCTTTCCATGTGAAGGTAACAAAAAATACTCCAGCTCACTGAGCTGAGCCAAGCACGCCAGAAGTCAGGGTGGCAAATGACAGCATTATACATCAGAACATGAATTATGTAGAATTATGCACACAAACACACAGGGAAGGAAGACATCCAACTTCTTCTCCCAGTTGTGGCAGACATTAGCTCTTCAGCATGTGCTTGCAAACTTAAAAACCTCAAAGAAAGTCTCTCTGGCTTTGCATATTCCTATCTTCTCCCTGCCCTCCTTTTCACAAGAATTTCTCATAGCAAAAATAGCCAGACATGAGCATACAATACAGAATATAGGCTGGATTTTCTGCTTGCTGACTTCAGTTGCACAACCCTGTGGCTTGGTTTGCATTGGTGGTGTCACTTCTGCTTGATGAGGGAGGGAAATCTCAGGTCCCCAGTGTGCAACTCAGGCACAACATTGTAAGTGTTTTCCTGTAAAGTGGTTCAGTCATACTCTCAGCAAATAACTAGAGCCAAGAGTGATTTTATAAGCTTAGAGGGAAGTGTCTCAAGCAAGACACAATGGTGTGGGTTGTGAAAGGCACAAAACACCATCTATACCCTTTGCCCTAGGCTTGATGTAGCAATCTCTTACTGCTGACATCTGTTAACTTTAACAGACTTTCTAACACTGGTTTTAAAACAGATAAAAATGAGTAAATGAGTAAACCATCTTGACAAGAAACCCTATTTTCCATGCCCATTAAACCTTAAACCCTTTCAAATCTTTTCCAGCAGCTGCAAGCATCTTCCCCATAGTTTCTGGAATGCCTGTTGGCTGGCTGCACAGCAAGCCACAGAAGCCTCTAAGGATTCCTGTCTCTCTCCTTGCAGAAGTAAAGACAGAGATTAGATTTGTCAAATGGGGATAAGAAGTTAACAGGGCCAATAAGGTTAGACATGCCAAGCAATTCAGCAAACAATTCTGGAAAGAACGATTAGATCTAGGCTAACTAAGTATGATAAATGCTGACTTTAACCCAATTACTTACAATGATTTTGGACGTCTGGGAAGCACTGAGCACTACAGCGTTGTAATCAATGAATGTGCATGAAACTGGGCAAGCTCCCTCCCTCACTCCACCTCCCAAAGACATAGAAATTCAAGTTGAACAGTTTTTGAGAAAAAAAGGTCTCAGAATTTTTCTAAATCTAAAAGCTCTGTCCTGGTTCTAGACAAGCTTTAGCAGCAGGGAATTCAAGATCAGTTCCTAGTTTTATTTAATTATTTTTAATTTCAGAAAATAAACTTGTCTCAAACACTTTCATGGTCTGATGTAAGTTAGAAGCCAGTAGAGACATAAGCTTGCTCTCTGCTCTGTCTGAAAGAAGGCTTTTCCCCCTACAAATGTCATCAACTGAAACAGTCAAAAGAAAATATTTGTCTTAGAGAAATACTCCATTTCTTTTCCTTCAACCTACAATCCAAAGACCCTGACGTAATTTTCTACTCCAGCTGGTGCCTCCCCACCTTCTGTGGCTCTGCACCATCACCCTGTAAGAGTAAAAGTCACCCCAGACAGAGGCTAGCCTGAGGTCTGTAGCTCACTAAAGTCATACAAGCTTAATGCAAAGATCAAGGGGGTTTTGGACGAAGACCATTTACATCAGATTTAAAAAGCTCTAGATGGGAAAAATATCCTGGTCTCTTAGCTGCTTACCAATGCATGACATTTAATAATAACAAAGACAACAACTGTAGGTTAGGCCAAAAAGTTTCTCAGTCAAGTTGGCTTTGATGTACATGTCTTCAATAACAAACTAATTTGCTGTTCGTGTTTTCATGCTGAGGCCTTGTCCAGAAGGAATACTGCCTCTCTGTTTTTTCCAAAGCATCTTTCATTTATGTCATGAAACATATCAACCTGGTTTTTTTCATCTAATTTCATTTGTGGTCCTGGCTTGTCCTAGCACCACAATATTTCTTCAGTGTGTAGTTAAAGAGCATAGATACAGTCACATGTGCTTCAACAAACTATTTTGGACAGGGAAGTTTTTGGGGAAATTGCTTGGAGAGCTTTAAAAGAAATTAATGCTCTTTTATTATTAGGACTCATAGGACATAAATACAGCTCCCAGACATCTTTCCTTTTTCAAAAATTCTGTACACTAGGAAAAGCCTTGAAGCTACCACAAACTGGCAAACTGCAGACCCAAGGAGTATTTTGTAGAAAAGAGTATGAAAATATTTTTATTGCATGCATCCAGAGCTACAGTGTTCTTGAATTATGCCGGATGTCTAAAACAGAACGGAATGTAAATAGGATGCACCAGTATGGTATGTGTGGAAATGAAATACAAAATACATGAAAGAAAATTTTGCTTCAAGACCGTGCACTCCCTTACTAGTCCAGGATCACTATATCTTATGTGTATCCTCCCTCTTCGCAATGCTTTTATGAGCCAGGGAAACTGTAGACAGTACAGAGAGGATCTGAACAGAGCTCTGAGGTGCCTGGCTGCCCAGAAATCCCTGCACTTCCACTCTGAGACCAAGCTCCACATGCTTGGTCTCTGTGTACCCAGGGCAGTGCCTGCTAGCAGCCCCACTAATGAGCCTCTCGGAGGCAGTTCTTTGTGAGTAGCAGCACAACTCTGTGGTTTTAAGTCTAAATGACTTCCAGGCTAAGATAGCATGCAAACAGTAGTAAGAAAATTCCTCCAAGTCAGCTGTGACAGACCCTAAAACAGCACCATACTCCTTAGAGCATGCAGATACACAGACTCAATTCAGGACCACCAGCAGAAGGTAAGAAGGGCTTCAGAATGCAACAACCTGCATTTTTTCCTAAAGGCTTTGTTTAAGGAATTTTGGCTGGCAAGCAGGTGACGGAAGAAGAACTTTGGGTGGATGACATTAGTTGATTTAAAAGGTTTTGTATTTCAGTCACGGTCAGAAATCTATCTACTATAGAATCGTAGAATACCCTGAGTTGGAAGGGATACATCTGGATCATCAGAAGTCCAGCTCCTGAGTACCTCCTGGGTGCTGGGCCAAACTGGGGAAAGAAATATGCGTGAAGCAGCACTAGCTAGAAGAATTATCCAAGAATAAACTACTCAGATGCACAAGTAATGCATTATCTCCAGGAAGAGGGGTGGGGCATTAAAAATGGTATGGGAAAGAAACCATGATAAGTGATGAGTCAGCAAATAATCGGTTAAAACATCTAGCTTTAGCTGTGAGGCACTAGCCCTCTCAAAATCATGCTTGGAGCAGAGCCTAATACTCTCCAGCTGCTCCCTTCCACCATAAACTCAGGGGCACTAATTTTGACCAAAAAGCTGGGGCAGACCCAGGAAAGCCCTAGAAAGATTCCCATGAAACAAGCTAAACAAGGCATGCAGCTACTCCTTCATTCCCCAGCTCACCGGGTGACATGGACACCACTAGCTCTGCTGAGAACTAGTGCGGCACCACAATTATTTCTGTCCTCTAAACAAAACGCTGCTGGGCTCAGATGATTACATGCTTAGAGCCAAGAAGCAGGTGGAATAATTTTGTTTGGCAGTGATTCAGATCTGGCAGTACCTCAAGGGACAACAAACCCAAGCAATGTTCAAGGGTTTAACGACACCCAGTCCAAGGCAAATTATGAAGACCACAGAATGGTGTGAATTGAGCAGCAGATGTGTGAGGGGGACCCCTGGTAGGGCCCAGGCAGGCACAGCAGGTCGTGAGAGTAGGGGAGAGGGGCAGAGAAAGCTGTGCTGGCCAACTCTGCCCCAGCCACCAGGATCACTAACCCAGCCTGCCACATGTCCATAGTGCTGGCTGGCAGTAAAGTACACCTGATCTAAGCTGTCAAAAGCAGTTTCTTTATTAGTACAACCAGAATGTCATCTCTGGGCAGCTTAGCTCAAAACATCAAATAAAGCTGATATCAACACCAAAGTGTTGAATTTGTCTGTGCAGCCAGAAAAAGGAATAAAGAGAGCAGTCTCCAAACAAATTAAGATGCCTCTAACCCTGCTTATTGTCAATTAGAGCATTTGATGGCTCACTCAACATAGGGCTAAGTATCATTCTGCCCTAGCCCTAAATTCCCACACAAGGTATAACATTTGTTTGGCCCATGACTTCAAACTTCGTTAACAACTATTGCTACTACATGGATTGTACTCATAGGAAAAAAACTATTTTGGGTAGGAGGTACTCAAATACAGAACAGTGGTTCTGAAGCTCTTCAATCAACCACGTTTTGCTGAACTCTTCAAGGGCATTGAAGAAGACATTGAGAGGAAAGTAAGGAGAACTACATTTACAGGAATTCCTTTTAAGCACCAGCCCCTGAAAAATAGGCTGGAATAGTGCTGGTTATAGGAAAGCAGAAATGAATGCCTTCGGTATATTGCTTTCTCCAAGGATTAGAATAACTTTCTTTTCATTCCATATGAAGATTTATAGTGGGCTTTAATTCCCTGCAAAGGAGCAGGGAGTACTCTGCCAAGGATGGACATGGAAACTATGCAGACAAGACTGCTGTTGGGTTAACATTTACTTTAACTCTAATTTTCTGGTGACACATACAAGTGTTTGAAAATAATAAAGGTTGTCAAAATATTTTCCATAATAAACTCCTACGCACAGCACATTTACAAGACCAGCACAGTTTCCTACCCAGCTGGTGCACTAGCTGCTACCAAGATATTATCTGATTACTAAGATGCTGTTACAGCTTGTGTGGGAGCTTGCCTTCTCATAATGGGCTGAAGCATTGCCTCTCCTTGTCCTTACACTGTTGACTCTCTTAGCATGCACAGAGTCCTGCATTCTCACAAGTGGTGGCATTTGGGAAGCAGAGGATTTCTCATGTAAGGGTAACTACTGATTCCAGACTTATCAACTACCCCAAAACCAAGGCAGAGGAAGGCACTATAGCTCTAATAAAGGCTCATGTAATGCCTCTGGGAAGACTGGGGAGGACAACAGCAAGTCACAACTTCCCTGCTTTACTCCACACTCACATGGTTACACATGCAGGATGCAAGAGTGTGGGGGATTTCTATGTTTGTTAAACATAGTGGCAAGACAGAAAAAAAAAAGAATTTCAGATGTGCTCTCAATTTGAGAATAGCAGATTCATCCACACTACCTCCTATCTCTGGCTTGGGTACAAGCTCTGGAACAGGGATCCTGAGGCTCTTTATTTCAGACCTTCATTTTATGCCTTAGAAAAGCTTCTTTCCTCCTTCCCCCCCCCCTTTTTTTTTTATTAATTGGAGATATAAAAAGAGAAACAAACAAAAAAGTCCTCAAAAACCCATAACAGGGTGAGGTGCCCATGCTTTCTGCCATAATAACATTCTCTAATTAAAACACAAAGCAGCCAGGGCTACAGGATTAATGGACATGGTTTCCTCTTTTCAAGTCTTGCCTGCTGACAGATCGCCTCATTCCTTCCTTGCTCTTGAACCTCTCAGGAAAAAAAATAATCCAGTTTGCTTATCTTACAGTGTGGGGTTGCCATGGAAACCGCATCCCCCTGTGAGATGCTCTGTCATAACATTTCAGCACTGTATGGAAGGCTTAAAGACACAGCATCCTCTACTCTGAGGGCTCCTGAGCTAGCCAGAGTCTTTGCAGATGAGCAGCTGTCAAACCTAGTGGAAGTCTAAAGTTGGGAGGGAGAGATAGAGAAGTAAGAGTAGAAATATTCAGTTGCCCAGTTCTTTGCAAAAATTCTCTTCTTGCATTGGCAATTAATATTGACCAAGAAGTCCTTTGGTTTGGTGTAAGACACATTTTGCTCTTTGGAGAACCTGTCCCCTGAGAGCCTGTTGAAAAAGAGTGCTGGCACCAAAACATAACCCATCATTCTACCATGGGGTAGCACAAAGCACCTCTTTAGTCAGGGTTTTATGTCAGATTAGTCTTTGAGCCCTATTTTCTCAGTCCTTTTGTAAGAAAGGAGGGAAAAAGTAGCAAGCACAATAATTGCCCATAATGGGAACAGGCCTCCTATAGCCTGCTCCTTAATTACAGGGATGGCTTCCAGGCTGTAATCACTAGGGGTCCAGATGGAAGTTCTCCAAGCTCTTTGAGGGACAGAATGTGTCAGTTATTAATTAAACATATGAGGCAATTAGCCTCAAAACTTCGTAGTAAATCACTACAGCTGTGTTACTTTCACTTTTTCCTTTGGTGAGTGCAAGTCAAATGCACAGTGCATTTCCCAGGAGGGTCGCAAAGACTGCAGCCAAAAACCATTCCCAAACAAGACCTTTGTTGTTGGGTGGAAAAAAGTGTCTGCAGAAAGACTGTTTTCAGAAGTCAGCTACTTCACAGTCACATCCCTCGTGAGAGATGATGGATTCTGTGTATGAAAGCTATTCACCACTCAAGCTGTCTGGTGCGGAAAGCAGCTGAACCCTCTCTGCCACCTCAAACAGCAGCCTGAAGTCGTTCTGGTACAGCAGCAGAGGAAACCATTTCTGTGATTGGTGTGGCCCATATTCCAGCATCAGCTATCAACTGTAATTAATTGTTTTGGAGCTTGTCAAGATTTGTGTCTTGGTAAACTCCAGCACATACAGGACCCTGTTGCTGGTTGGTCAAAACAGCTTGAAAATGAGATGCTGTGTTGCAATTCTTTGTCTGTCTCCAAGATCAGAAACCAGGCCAAAACCACCACAGTTGTTAAAACCCAGTTAGTGATTTATTCCAGTATTTGTCTTCGCAGACAAAAACTCTCTCAGTCACATCAAGGCAGCCTGACGTCAGTGCATTGTTAGGCAGCTTTTTACTCTGTGGTTCAGTGCCACAGTTGGAGATTCTATCAACTACAAAAACCTCAGTCAGTTTCCCTACACTTTTCTCACATGTAGGTGACAAAAGATGCAGTAAGTCATAATTGACAAGAGTAAGAACTGGGTGGTGACCTCAGCCCTGTTTTACTCTAACATAAAAAGAACTTCAACCCCATTTTACTCTAATATATAAAGAACTTTGACCCCTTCCTTAGACATTTTTAGAATGCTTGTAGAAAACACTTAGAAAAAACTCAGGAAAAATTGAGAAAAACAACACAAGCAGACTGTAATCATGCTGCAAGCTCCGCCTGGCACTTGGCAAAACACAGCAAGAGGAGTCAAGGAGGCTTCTTTGGCGTGAGCAGCCTCTGGATTCTCAAGAAGAATTAGTGATGACTGCTTGTCCAGGTCAGAGGACACAGCAGCCTGAAGGAGACCCGAGCCCAGTGAAGGTTATGTAAAGTAGAGGAGGACACACACATCCTCTTGCCATGGAAGAGGATAGAACACAGCCAAGAGCATGCCAAGCAGACCTTTAGTATACTTGAATTTAACAAGATGACGAATGATTGATGTGCAGAATAGTAAGTACTTCATGTGAAAGCCATTCTCATTCATAAATTTATTTCCCTCCTTTGCTCAACAGGCCAGATATGAGCAAAGTAAAGAGATCTTTTATGGCAAAGCAGATTACTGTGTTTTTATGATAAAAACTGGATACAGCTTCTCATGTCTACCTCATCCTCATCCTGGGCATTGTAACTCATGTTTGACTGCCATGTAAGCAGAGAGACATCTTTTAATATTTTTTGAAATTAATTCTATCAAATTCAAACTGAAATACTAAATATTGCTGAAAGTAAAATGTTTCAGAATATTTGCAGACAGTGAACAGAAAGTAAAGTATTACCATCATCTTTGATTAAAAAGGTCTGAATAAAGTTAAGTTGGATGACTTTAGAGTGGATTTGCAATGTCTCTAAAGGTTAGAAACAGGTAGATAAAACTCGATATATGCAGCCACACACATATGGAACTTTTAATAGGAAACTCTCCCTACTGTACATTGGAACAAACCTTTCACTTCTCTGCATAGCCAATGCCATTCTCAAGGTAAACTTGATAGCATTTGCTCAGCATTCCAAAGAAAACATCAAGAATGAAAAGAGAGCTTGTGTTGCCTAAGAATAGAAATGAACCTTAATTTAATATATTTAGGACTTTTTCCAGAACGGGGGGGGGGAAAAAAAAAAAGAAAGAAAATGAAAAAAAACAAACCTCATCCCCCAAACTATGTCACTTGTCATCATCCTCTTATAAAAAGGGGCAAGAAGGAACTTTCAGCAGACACCAGTTTTAAGCTGGGTTTCTAAACTGGGTGTAAGAAGTCAATCTTACTATCTTGCACGGCCCTGCCTGGAGTAGTCAGAATGTTACAGCAGAGGGGTATTTTCATTTTCCCTAGTGAAAAGAATTTGATAGGAAACTTGAAAAACAAAAGTAATTTAACCACATCAGTACATTTAAACCTTGAGGGCCTTTGACATTCATGAAAGCAGGGAAATTGTTCTGTGTACAGAGGGTTATCCAAGAGTAACCTGATAAAAAACAAGCCTCAGAATCAACCCAAACATCAAAAGAATAATCTCTAATTAAATATGTTGGGGATTTTTTCAGCCTATTACTGAGGTCTTGACGATCTTTTCTGATTTCCCTGGTCTCAGGCAGGAATAGTGACATGAAACATTCCGTATGTTATTGGAAGAAAAGAAATAAGGGAGAACTGACACAAATTGCTTCCAATTCCTCTTAAGATCCTACAACTTGTACATAGAAAAAGGTGGAACTCAGTTCTGGTCAACTCAGAACATATTTTCACTGCCAAACAAGCCCCAGGAACACCGTGGCCAAGGAGTTTCTGTTTTCTAGACGTGACTGGCAAGGTGTTAGACCATTTTGTGATTCACAGGCGGACTGCTTTTGTCCTTCAGAGTATTTTTCTTTGGTAATGGTTCTGGACCTCTCTGCCTAATTGCACCCACTTCATTTGTGAAGAGAGATTTATAATGGAACATAATTTTGAGGGATTAACTTTGACGCTGGTACATGGCCCATGCAGAAGTGACAGCAAAAAATTTGTATCAGCTGTTGTTCCTGCCAAAGAATAACAGAGAAGCTTATTACACAGGCAATCTAACTCCCAAATTAGTGCTGATTTTCACCCCATGCCACTTTACTGCCGTTCATTATGGGAAGCAGCAGCAGCAGCAAATATGAAGCAAAAAGCCATCAGAATCCTAGCTGCCAATTTTTATTATTGAATGGGGTGACCAAAGTCTTTGTTCAGGTACAAATCTCAAAGGCAGCGAGAGCTGAAGGCAGAGCACAAAAATTATTGTAGGAATCAGGGTCCTTACCAAAAGGTTCTTGGGGAACTTCTAGTCCAGCGTGTCTAATTCAGAAGCCTGGCAGAGCATCAGTCTTCTCCCTTCCTTCCTGGTACTGAAGAATTCTCCCAGAAGTTGTGTCCAAGGCAAGGCTGAGTGCTTTTAGGACCCACAGCCACATTTTACCAGCACTCTTATCTCTTGGAAGCCAGAGCTTCACTTGAAACATCTAGATATGTTGTTTAATCTACGGAGACCTCAGAATGGCGGCAGTCATGATGCCACCGGCAAAAGGATACACTAGGAAGATGGGATTCCATCTAGACTTTCTCTGCCACAATTCTCTTGGAACAGAGTACAAGTGGACAGGACATTCACGAGGAACAAACTGTTGAACTGCAGGACTTACAATTTTGCCAATGCTGTGATTCACCACTGGAGTGATATTAACAGACCCAAACACTGCAAACAATGGAAGAGAAATAAATCTGGAAAAACAAGATAAACTGGACCTCCTTCTAGTATTCAACAGAAGAAAGGAGGTTCTTTAGCATCTGTCATTTGAGAAGCACCCAATGGCACAAGCCAGCCTTAAATATTCACAACCTTATGTGCTTAATAGGAAGCAAGGCTAAAAACTCTGCCCTGGAAAGACCATGACACGTTGTAACCAGAAAGTTTACATTTGGCTTCACTTCAAAGGAATCCTGACTCCCCAGATCACCTGAACCCTTTTCTGTTTGCTGTGTTTTCCAGTGTGCTGTTGATGCCCCCTTGAAATTAGTTAAAAACTTATTTCCTCTCTCCTGACCTTTAAGCCTTATGGGTAAGAGGCAACTTCTGTGATGGAAGTGTCTTGCAGGACTCAAGTGCCCATCTACACAAAATAATTTCATCTGAAGTTCTCTTTCAAAAACAGGCTAATGCCTTCCTTAGCTCTCACTGAAATTAGCTGTATTTCTTTTACCAAGTTCCAAGCTGGAGCCATCTTAGCTGAAATGGTGCATAAGTATGTAAAGTTTGTCCATAGTTTGCACACAGTTTGATTAATCCTCTGAGGATTAATCCAACCAAATAAAGATTGTTAACATAGATAATTGAAGACCCATAAAAAATGAGACAAATCTCCTTGCAACACATCTAAGAGGTTACAAGTAAAATATTTCTTCCTATTCTTTTGTTTTCTGCTCTTTGATACTGTGCTTCCCACATGGATTTGTTTTAGGTCTCAACAATAAATCTCTCTATGTAATTTCTCTTAAAACTATTGTTTAGCAAGACTTGTTACCCCTGTTCACACTATGCATGGCTATTCTTATAGCTGAGTAGAAGTAGTTTATGGTGAATTCTCAACAATCTCAACAGCTCCAACTGCTACTGAGAGGCAGCATAGCAGTTGGAGGCGTCAAGGGAGAGATTTGTCCTTAGATCAACTCCAATACAGGAACTCCTCAGTCACATCATGTACTCCTGAGCATGGCAAGACCAGGCTGACAGTCTGGGCCTGACAGTTTGGTGACATCTCTTGTGTTCACTTGTTAATAGAGTTTAGAAAAGCTTTTTATAGTAGCTGACAGAAGCCATAGTAGCAACTTGAGATAGGCTCATGCTATCCTTATTTTGCTAGTGTTTGGTTTAATGATGTACTTCCATAAATTTTCAAGGTAGACCAAACTCACCAGGGAATGCCCAGATTAAAACAGGGACAGGTACCTTAAAGGATTCAAAGACCAGTCTTGTAGTTTTGCTAAAGGGTAACTGACTCACCACTCTGCAAACTGATGGGTCAGTCCAAGGTCCAACATTAAGGGGCTACTAGACAGATATTTAGAGTTATGGCTTCAAAAAATCATTATGGACTGAATAAGCAGTACCGTGGGGGCCAGATGTGAGGGTAGCATTACACAGGGCAGATGAAGCCATGAGCAGAGGGAGGTAAGAGAGCAGACACAGGGTTATATCATGCACTGTGGACACTGCACAGGGCTAACGCTGGAGAAAGGGAGCAGACAGGGACTGCAGCTCACCAGTCCCTCCAGAGAAATCTGCTCCCAGCCTCCAAAAGTGTGCTTTTCATAAATCAGCCAACAGCTCCTTAATGTACAGCTTCACCCTCAACACCACAACATGGGGAGCGATGCATCCAATCAGGGATGGCTCCCAAGTGCTGTGCAAGCAGAAGCAGCTAAGTAAATCACAACACTCTCCTCAGGATCATTACAGAAAGAGAACAGCTGGAGACAAGATTCTGGAATATGAATGGTTCACAAAGAAATCCAGATAACAAAGCACATTTTATGTATGTATTGCTGTGGTGTCTGATAACATGACAGCCTGTTAAAGGACCAAGGGGTGCCAAAAATATGCTTCAAGAGAAAAAACAAAACATAACTACAACAAAAACCGCAAGAAGCAACACATATATTGGAGAAGGGGTAAAAAACAATTAATTCTTGTGCGTGAGGTCACAATCCATACAAAGGGGCCTTGAAGACCACAAGCTCTGCTGCTGAACACTGACATCTGTGGCATGTGCAGCAGGGCCAAATCAAACACACCACAGATAGGTCTGAGTAAGGCAATATTGCAGCTCTGAGTGGAGATGCAAACTTGAGTTCTGAAGGCAGTAGGATGGCCACACCATCCTACATATCTAAGGCTCTGTTTACTGGTTTTCCTAATGGAGTTGTATTACTTCCAGTTCCAGAAGCACTTTTCTAAACACTGTCTTTGGCATCTTTTCAGTGCAATATAGGCAAAGGTAAAAGTAGCTTTTCCACCTCTTTCTATTTCTCTTCCTCTCTTTCTGCAACTCTGTTTCTCTCTTTGTAAAAAGGAGAGCAACACCAGTTAAGTCCTTCAGCTAATGGAAAGTTGTTACAGCTCCTGCTAAAAGGGACTCTATAGCCACGAAACTACCACTACAATTAGTGGTTCGAAGTCTAATGGAGCAGGAAGCAGCAAACTATGCAATAAGCATTTTAGAGAATATCCACAGTAAGCACACCAAGCACACATTAGGCTAGAAGGAGCTGAGGCCATACCAAATTCAAGGTCCACAAGATGACTTTTACACGTGCCTGGAAGGACCAGCTTCATTCAATCTTTTAAGTTTGATTGATTCAGATATTCTCCACGGTTCTCACACACAAGCCATGCAAGTAAAGCAGCTCTGAGCACTCTCTTCAGTGGAATGCCCTTGCCCTTTAAGCTTGCTTTAGGTATCCCACTCAAAAGCTGTAGAGCTTCCTTACACTATCCAGGGATACAGGTCTGATCAGCCAGATAATGTCTCTACAGCAGCAACACCACTGAGGGCAGGATCACATCTTCCTTTTCATACAGTGCTGGTGATTGGAGCTGGGAGATGGTAACCCAGAGCAGAAATCGGGAGCAGTCACTAGCAATGCTGGCTCTGGCACAGATTGCATCTGCACAGCTCTGCTTTGGCAACTCCCACGGCAGCCCATGGTACATCTGTGTCTCAGCCTTCTCACCCATATCCCTCCCATACAGGGGGAGCACACATCATTTATGTATCTCACTAGAGTGCTGCATTACCTATGGTTTGCTCACTTCTACAAAGAGACCAAACAGTGCATTTCCTCAGGTAAGCACATCAAGAGAAGTTCCAGTCCCAACTTGAAGGATATATGAAAAGTTAATATCTTTGAGTCTCTATACCCATCAGCAAAATCCACCCACTCCTGCAATTTGCTTTGAAAGAAGAAAAAAAGCAGTAATTGTTTAGATTTATTTGCTGGCTGGAACACCTAAGACTATGCATTCTCTGCAGACATGAACTTGCTCTGTCCCAGGGCTTGGGAAAATACCAGTTTTGCTGGTGCACAGCATTATCTTTCGAAAGATTCACCACAGCATGCACTACATGAACTTGCCTGACTAAACTTAGACTTTAAAACAGAACAAATATATTGCTGTGAAAAGCGCAAGACATGTCTGAGCAGGTTATTTCCAGATGGTTTTCCCGTGAACATCTAACAAAACTGAAGTTTACATTAAATATACACTAAGGATTTTCTCTTTCTTTTGAGGGCAATCAACATCCAAGTTCCTCTGCCCCAGGAGGTACTGGCACAATCCACTCTGATTAGACTCAGAAGGGGGAGCAAACAGAAATTACTCTGATAACAATCTTATCTGAGGACAGAAATGAGATTAGCAGCCTAACTGCAGTGATTCTTCCCCAGATACACACTGGTAAATTCTGACTAACCCAGCACAGGGCAGAGAAGGAATTTCCCTATGGAGCATGTTGGCAAGTAAATTGAGGTGCAATTCTTCCCCTACTGTCCTTTTCCATCAAAGAGAATCATGTGTTAAGACCAAGTGGCCATGAACAGCACAGGTTCCAGGCCAGACATCTTCCTGATATTGCAGCAGCTGAGCAATTTCTTCCTTGTAGCTGTCAACTGTTACAAGGAATCTTGTAAGCAAAAAACAGAGTAAAATTGGCTGGGACCCTTCCCTGCCAATAGGGAACAATTCCATCCTGCTGGCCCTCCTGTTATTAAATAACAGCCAAGTCTAGTCTCAAAATTCTCAGATAGCACACATCAGCTTTTCATGAACCTAATGACGGATGCTGTTGCAAAGTCCTCCATAAATAGTTTTGATTTTACTTCTATACCTTGATCTCATTGTTATTAGTTATTCCATTTACAATAGCCAAATTAACTCCTGTCCCCTAGGTGTTTTTAGCCTTCACATCTCTGGAACAATGGCCAGTAACAGACAGGGCAGCATGACAGGATATTAACAGAACTTCTCCAAGATAAGGATCCCAAATAAGTCTTCACTTTAATCTCACAAAGACAGGATAATTAATACAATAACAGAACAGAATCCTAGCTGCTCAGAAGGTTGCTTACACCATGCCTATACCCACAGGTTTACACAGGGGTCTTATAAGTATTCCCTGCAATGGACACTGCACACCAGTCTTGAGATGTCAGCTTTGTTGTTGATAAATCCATATGCTGCAGGCTCTGCTCTGCAACTGGGGGAATGTGCCTGTGGAGGGGGTGGGGACATCTTCAGCAACTGAGCTACAAATTTCATATCTCTGATACTGTTTAATGAACCCTTTACATTGCCCCATTGTAGGAAGAGGTCAAAGACCTACAAAACACAGATTGGCCAGAAATACCATATCCAAAAGGAATAATAATTTCAACAGTATGGGAAAATCAAGCTGATGGCGATTTGAAAACTGATAAAAGTGCTAGCAAAAAGGCAGAGGGTTAAACTTTCTTCATGCAGTATATGACAGCATCATGCTTCAGTATTTGCAGTTTTCTTTACACATCTATTTAGACTAAGACGAATAACCCTATAAAAATACATAAGTAAGCAGCAGAAGAAATGGGCCAACTGCTATACTTCTGCTTTGCTGATCTGAATTCATGGCATTTAGTTATAATCCTTCATACAGGAAGTTTATTTATTCAGACAGGGATTTCTGGAATTCTGCAGGATTAGTCAATCTACGGCATTCTCAGAGCATGAATTTTAGCATCAGAATTACACTGCCTGGATATCCAATGCCTAGAGTAAATATTTGGGCTGATGAACGTTAAACAGATTAGTCAAGATTAAGCCAGGGGTCTCTGCTTATTTATGCAGAAGCTTAAATATTGCTGCTCTTCATTTAAGAAGCCTAGTTTAAAAGAAAATCCCACAAAAGCAACAAACAAAATATACTTACCCAGCCTGAAGTGAGATAGCACCAAGATTTCTATCATCTTCAGCCTGGGTATGCATGCGACAAAGCCACACACTGAATCACAAATCTCACACTCCTTGGCCTCCTTATGGGAAACATGCAGAGGAAACAACAGCTTCAGCACAAGCTTGCTGCTCTGAGTTTCAGCTGCACTAGGGAAATGGGATAAACAACACCCCTCCCGGTTCTATTCAAAAACAAGAGGGAAATAATTGGTGTGAAAACCATTTACAGTTCAGTTACACTTTTGTGATGTGAAGAGGCAGTTATGCACAAGGCTGTCTGGGAGCTGATCTTGTCCATAAGCCCTGCTGTGGTGAGGATTTCCAAATGTTCTCAGCAATGCAGCACATCAGCTTTCATCAAAATCAGCAATAAATTCCCATCCATTATAGGCAAAGCAGTGTTAAACTAGGTCCGATTCCTAAGCCCACCTGCTGTATCCTCCAAGCTTACAGTGACATTTTTCTGTCATGTCAAGTGCCTAATTCAAAGCCTCTCCACTGCCAACAGGTTTTGGATCAGTCAGTGAAGGACCAGTAGGTAAGTGCTAGACCCAGAAAGCAAAACTTTTTTTTCACTTTTTGATACACATAGATTAAGACTGAAAGCAAAAGGACAAGCCAGGTATGCCAGCAGGCACACACCTAGCACAGGCTAAAAGTTTGAGAAGTGGCCAAGCATTAGTTCACACTTCAGTCCATTTGTTCAGTTTCAATTTCTGAAACAATTCTATTAAAAGGAACAGACATTAAACTGTTTCTATTAAGGCACCAAGAAAAAAAAAACAACTTGTGTTTAAATTAAATGCCTCTGCAGAAAACTACTCTCACTTGCTGGCTTTCCACCCTTCACTACTATGCATCATGTAGCCCCAGCCCCACTGAGGTTGTGTTTTGTTTACCAGTCTCAAGAAAATTTGTGTAAAAATTTCAGATGATTTTCAGGAAGAAAAAGTGCCTTCCCACCAATCCACGTTTATTCTGAACAGATGTAACATTCCTAAGAAGCTCTCAGCTGACTGCCTTTGAAGTCTAAAGAAAAAGGGAGGGAGGGGGTTTGGGGGAGCATATTAANAAAAAAAAAAAAAAAAAAAAAAAGCTCGACCTTGAAAGCTACATTTCTTCCCTTAAAAGATGAATTCTCCAGAGATTCTTGAGCAAAATAAACAGCAAATTCTCCAGATCCTTATCCCGTGTTATTTTTGAGAGCATTTTCTTTTGTTCCTTTGCTCCTGCTATATTTTGGATTAAAGGACTTTCACAGACACAGCACAAGTGCAAGCAGACCATTCACCATTCCAGATTTGTGTCCCCCATGCCAGGCCAGGGCAACTCCTCCCACTTCAGCTTTTCCTTTCAGGAAAAGCACAGCCCAGCCTCAGACCCAAGCATGACGAGAAAAATTTCATGACACAGGCAGCTTGCAAAGATGAGTTCTGCAAAGGTAAAGCATTGACCCAAAGTGATTTCCCACCCACAAAAGTACTCTCACAGCCAGTCACCCCTTGTGACGGGTCAGTGTCTGGACAGCACTTACACAGCACTCAGACTTGCACACCAACAGCCCTCCGAGCTGCACTGTGACCTCTCACACAGCCGTGGCTGAAAAGACCATTATTTCATCAGACTCAGCTTGCACTTACCACAAAAGTGTCAGTGGGGACTAAGTTAACTTTAGCATGGCAAAAAGGGGCTGCTTTCCGTGTTTTGTTTCTCTCTGTCTGCTGCCATGTCCTCGGCGTTCCTCTCCTCCTCTCTCAAACTCAGCTCCTCCTCTGTTAGCCTGCCCTGTTAACCTTCTCCATATCCCACCCACCCAAATTTGCACATTATTAAGCATCCAGAGCCCTTTTGTTCAGGTCCTTAAACAAAAGCATGGCATTTCCTGGCAAGAGGTGTCTCATACCCAGCAGTCACTTAGGGCAGCTCTAATAGACTCATTTCGCCCAAACGCAAAATCTGGGCACGCCAGACAGGCGAATTCAAGGACATGTCCTTTCCCGAATTCCACAGAGCAAGATAAGCCTGTGAGCTTTTTGCTTACTTTATCTTAACTAAGAGGCTTCCCTCGTTTTCCCACTCAGTAAGAAACTAATTATTTGCCACTGAGGCACGGAATAGGTTAAAGTTTCCTCTGTCTTGTCTCAGTTCCCTTTGCAGATTAGGGGAAAACAATGAAGTCTCCGCACTTCGTGATATTGCTAATGCTTCCTGTGGGGATAGCAGCACCGGCTGCAAAGAGGATTATGATTACAGTTTAAAAGGAGTGTGCACTGTACTGCCGCAAGAGGCACAGGCTTATCAGAAAAGAAACCGAGCTGCCCCCAAACTATGCACTTGGGACTCCTCTGCCTGCCTTTGGTTCTGGCTGATGGCTCTGCCTCAGATCACACACCAGCTTATCAGCAATGATAAAGCCGAAACTGATCTTGGAGAGGCTGGGGGGGGGATAAATGAGTAACGCTGTGCAAACAGCTTGCAAATGTTTACCATCAGAACACACAGCAATGTTTACAGTGCTTCCCACCACATTCATCTGCAACAAAACACCGGGCTGGCCAGGGCACAGCAGAGTGCAGGGGCTGTGCATTCCTGGCCACAGTCGGGGAATTTGAAAGAAAAGTGTTGGTGGAGCAGTACTAGCTGTGATGATGTTGGCTGGCCTTCCACAGGCAAGGCTGCAAATGTTTTGAAAAGCACAGCATCATCAGTGAGGCCTGTTCTGAGCAGAGTTAGCTTTGAGGTGCAACTTCAGTGCTGATAAAGGGCCTCTCTCAGTCTCAGTGCTGAGCACAGAGTGGACTCATTGTAGGAATAATAACAAATAACCACTCTGCAGTCATAAGACACACTTCTATCACTGGGCTCTCTAAGGTACCATGAGCAAGACAGAAGTTTAATCACATCCATTCATCTCTACCAGCACAATTGCTTTTTTATAATGTCAAGGCTTTGACCAAAACAGTAATCAAAAATTCCTTGACTTCAAATCGTGCTTAAACCTACATGGGCAGGATGCAACTACAGGTCAACATGGCACTCTTTTCCCCCTTGCACAGTTCAGCTAGCATGAAAACCTTCATCCTCTTGGTAGGTACATCCTGACACATGTGGGAGAAGGTTTTGTTGTTCCTGCTGGTTTGATTTTTTTAATTTGGTTTGGTTGCTGTTTGTTTTTGGTTTGTTTTTTTTTAAAAAAAAACACCACTATGCCTGTGCTTGCTTTCTTCCAAGTAATTTGTACAACTGATACAAGGTGAAGTTATCAGGTATTCCCCCTCACCCCTGTTTCTGTTCAGAGGGGCTTAATAGCTCCCCACCTGCTTGCTAGAGGCTACAACAGCAAGCAATAGCATTAATGCATGTTTTCCTGAATTTTTACAGTCTTAAAAATCCCTGAGCTTCACCCCCACATGCCTCACCCAGCATGGCACAGTCTCATTACACACTGCTCTTCTAAGCAGTCTTTGCCACCTCCCAGCACACACCAGAAAAACCACAGACCAATCCTTCCAACCATTCACAATACTGAACAAAACAACAGTTTTAAGATGCTCCCAAGACACTTCCATGAATTGTTTCATGCTATAAACCAAGCTGTTTGACTTCTGAAGAGGGAAAAGGTCTCTTAGAGTCAGCAAAAGCTGTATGCTTTTCACCAATCGAAGTAAACCTTCTTGTGCTGATAAAATTCATGCATCTCTACTAACCTTTGCTGCTGGATGCCAGACTTGCCCAGGTTCCCTCTCTATCCACTGCTCCTGACCATTAATCTCTGTTGAAGAGTAAAGGGAATAGAGCTGAAAGACCAGGTTCTGATGGCTTACAGCTTTTATAAAACAACAGAGATTTTCCCATCAACATGCCCTCAACAAGCTTGTGCTTTAAGGGACGTGAGAGCCCCAACAGAGACCTGAATTCCAGTTGGCCTAATGTTTGAGATGCTCCCTTATACTCTGAGAACAATGGGGGCAGAGACACTGCATTATTAAATTAAATAACATCACTGTCTTTCCAATTTTAATCAGGTCATCATGTGGGCCCTGAGCCTTGGAAAGGACAACCTTCAGTACATTTCTCAATTTCACAAGCTGAGAGCCAGATGAGTTAAAGTATGCCAGGAAACTTCATACCTCTGAAAAAATGTCCTGCTTGATGCTAAGTGTTTTAGAGACCTAAGAAGATTAATAGGATTATTTGATAAGAGGTTCTACACAAGGCAACAGTGTGAGGAAAAGCAACTCAAGCAAGGAGGACCAACACAGAGGGAAAGAGAAACAATCCAAAGAAATATGTCTAGGTGGTGTTTGAGTAAGTAGGCTTGAGAAAAAACAAATTTATGAGTGGATTCAGGTCTAGTTAAAGGCACTGCATCACCACCCCTGAAGAAAAGTAATTCTTTTTAGCAACAGGGATATTTAATTATATCAGCATCATTCCACAGACTTTCTACTGAAATCTAGTCAATGTGCCTCTGCTCTTTCTATCCTCAGTGGTTCAGAGACACTTTGACTGACAGTGGCATCCTACTGTAGAGACCTTTGATTCCCCCCATAAAGGAGACCCATCCACAGGATGGGCTGTTGATTTAAAACAAAGGAAAAGCAGACACACTTTGCCAGGCTATCACTAGCAGTGACACAGATAGAAAAGCATTTTGCAAAGGACAGCTCTCAGTGTTTGGGCAGAACCAATCAAAACTGCTATCAAAGAGAAAGCTGAAAACAAGGACTCAAAAGTGGCTATACAGGCCAACCTTACACGTCTTCCTGTTTGACAACACAGGACTAAGCCTACATAAAGTCTACCTTAAGATTTAACTGAAGAAACAAGTTATTTAGATAACTAAATGTCTGATTTCCAGAAAAGACTAGGTACACAGAAAGATTACAGCCACAATAAACAGCAGAAGCATCAACACTTCATGTTAAAACATGCTGTTTTCCAACATGGGCCTTAATGTCAAATGCAGTGATTCATTTTAGGACCTGTACAGACTCAGCAATGCATTTCTCTCCAGTCATCTCTACCATAGCAACAAAAGAGCCAGGCTGGACTGAACTGACCCGATCACACCCAGGAGCCTCATACTTCTGTGGCCTCCTGAGCCTCCTTACCTGAAACACATTTAGCACTCTCAACTTTACCTACTTTATCTACTTTAAACTGGGGAGTGTTTGCTGCCCTACTTAGATTTATCTCACTCTGCCTGTACAGAGACTTTGGCATATCAACTTTCAGAATGCAATTTATACATTTCTAAAATCAATCAGAATCCCTAAGCTTTTACAAAAGGAAATGAAAAATATTACTGTCAAACGTCCATCAGACCTAGAAGCCTAGGTTACTGTCATACATTAAAGAAATTAAAAGGCTGCATTTGAGATAGGGATGGGAAGAGCATATACTATCTTGAAAGGCTATGATTAAAGTGCTCTAAGAATCAAAATTCAATTTCTTTCAGGTTTTGCAAACAACATCAGCCTTGAGCTGAATACTGCCATCCTGCCTGCAGCCTTTGAGGAGATTAGGCTATTACCAGCCAACTACGAGAATCTCAAATCCAGTATTAATCCTAATTCCCATTTAACCACATCTTCATTGTGCAGTGAAAGCAGGCTGTGCATGAACTTGCACATTCATTCTTCCATGTGCAATGATCTGTGTCACCAACAACAGATGCTAAACTTCATGTAGGTTTAAGAAACACGTTCCAAGCTTCGTTTCCACAAAATCACAGCGAAAGAGAGACTGGAGCTGGAAAGAGTTTGTCACACTGGAATGATTTCTGAGAGAATATATGAATGGGACAATCTTCAGCCCAAAAGCTTGTATCAGTCAATAGCAGGAGATTTTAGTCTTGGCTTGGAAGAAAACAGGATCAACAACCAGGTCACAAGGACACAGAAGAACCTGTGACCCTGACTCCATAATCACAGTGCAGTGGTGCACCCCCCCAGTACCAAACCATTGAGATGATAACCACTGGGACTGCAGAAAGCACTGCCCATCACCATGACCATGGTCACTGCCAGGATAAGTTTTTGGGGACAAGAGACTCAACATTTCCTCTGAGCGAGCCCTTGTTCCCCTCTTCTCTTAGAGGTTCTGAAGCTGGCATGGCCCCCCTTGCCACCTTCACACTGTGAGCCCCAGGGGATCAGGTCAGACTAAGGTGAGGCCTTCCCACTGCCCACCAAACAAAGGCATTGCCTGCAATTCTTGCTCTCCTGAGGCTGAGCTGACACAGACTTGCTACAGAGGCTTTTGCTCAAGTTGGCTTTTCCTAGTGTAAAGGCCAAGGAGCCAGACTGCTATCCTATGTCCTTTCTACCATCACTTTACACCAATTCCATTTCAAATCCCATTAGGGCAGTCAAATTGGACACATCTCCAGGCTGTTAAGTTAGCTGGATCATCCATGGCAAGGTCAGATCATTCAGTACCTCTGGGTATTTCTAGACAAGGAATACTGATCCCAGAGACAAAGCAACTGAAAGTGAGGACAGACTGCTGCTTGGTGTGCTATCAAGTGGACAATTTCAATTCCTTTAAAAAGAAGTTCTCACAGATATTTGGAAAAAAACATCAATGTTTCCTGTGTTTAAAGCACAAGAATTCATTGCAGATGAAAGGAATCTTTCAGGAAACAAGTTCCCAAGAGAACAAAAATGTGTTTGGCATCACTGCCTGTTACAAGGAAAAGGACCTCCCTACTGGCAAGGGAGCTAACATCTGCTGGAAAAGGCAATTTTTTTTTTTTTTAGTAGGTACAGTAATTGCTGAAAACCTCTATTTCCATCAACCTCAAATTCAGCCATCTGAACTTCCCCAAACTAAAAAATGTGATGAGATTTAGGGACTACATTCTTTAAACGGAGGTCCAGCTCTATTTCCTTCTCCTCACAATTGGCTATTAGCTGTTGCTTGCTCACTGGGACTCTCAAGTGGAGGTCCCAATAAAGTTGTGATGCACTGCAGTAACAGTAGGCTGAGCATCAGCTGAGCTGCCGTAGCTCTCTGTGTGCATGCGCATCCCCTGCAGATGATGTGAGGTAATTTAATTTAGCAGTGATAGAGTTTAGTTAAATTGCATTACCTTTCATTTGCCATGGGCTAAGACCACACACATGGACAACAACCACAGCTCATCCAACAAGTAATTTGACTGAGTGCCTGGCTTCTGGAATACTGCAGACTGGTTCATGTAGTCTTTTTGCCTAAAGTTCAAGCCAATATTTGAACTGAGAGCTTTCTCTTTCCCAGAAGGTGTTCTACCCATCATGCTGCCACATGTCCTGGGGTAAGGTATCTTCGGTCTTGGGAATCAGGAAACACAAAGATTCTTGGTGGAAATAATTACTGCTACACTGAAGATTGAAATCTTTCCGAGCGCAACAACTCCAATGTTTTAAACCTCCATTTCTCTGATAGGAGAGCACAGATATGTCCAGTACGAGCAAATAGAGAACTTTCCCTGTTTACTCTCATGGCTGCATCTCCTACTACTCTTCTCACCTCAGAAACATAGACTAGTACATGCAGAGAATCCATAGCCAACTTCTGTAAGATGGCAATTTGCAATATTTAGACTGTGGTTGTTGTTAATCAGCATTTCTGCACCTCTTCTTTCCTCATGCGGTCAAAAGGAGAATTATAGCTTTAAAATTACGCAGGAATGTAAAAAACAAAGAAAAAAAGAGTAGAAGCCAGAGATTCCTATTCTATTTCAAAATAAAATGAACACCTGAATTGTTTCCTATCAAAGAGGGTGACCCATTCCCTTCCAATAAATACTGTTTACAGACCATGCCTGCATATCCCACTGCCTGTTTGGCCAGCCCAGCAATGTGCTTCACAGGCTCATCCACAAGCCTGACTCTACATGGCACATTTCATCAGACACAGTGGAGGATTTTGTTTTGCATTTGTGCTTAGCATTTAATCTGCAGAGATTACCTGCATACTTAATCACAGAAGTGACATTGACATGTCATGTACTTACACTCCACTGTAAATCCTACTTTTCCCACTGCCAACACCTTCATCTTCTAGCATGGAAGGAGGGATTGTGGTGGAAGAATGCGGCTCAAGCTCCCTTCTCTTTGCACACACAAAAACTCAAATGGAAAATGCAATGAGGTTGCACAGTTTAAAATTTATGTCTGCAAAACAACTATGGACACATTAAGAGCCACCTATTTACTCATGCAACCTTAAATTTTAAAGATTAAGCAAAAAGCACTTTTTGTGAGAAATAAGAATTAGAAAAGGTAGAGGTTTTTTTCCCGTGATCACAAAAATTTCAGGGGGAATAATTTCTTATTAAAAAAATATTGTTTGCAATTCCTAAAGCCACCCACTGAGAAATGTAAGAATTAGAGAGAGAAGAGTCTACTGAAAACAACCTTTAAATATACATGATACTGGCAAATGAATTGCAACTGTCCATGATGGGAAAAAAATACAAGGGGATGGGGTGAAAAGCTATTTCTTCTCCCACACACACTGACTTAAAGTAATAAATTTGCTAAAAGCCAAACAGGAAACCATGGTCAACACAATCCTTAGTGCACTATGCACCAGCCATATCTTGATATCATTTAGAACAATCCAAGTTAAAACAGTTTTCCCTAAAGCTGATTTCCCCAGTGTCCTACCCAATCTATCTTAGGATGCCCCAAGCAGTACAACACCTCAATGTACTCATGTCAAATGAGAAAGGCAAAGCCTATTCCACAGTCTCTCACTGCTATCCAGTCTCTTTACCTTGCTCCATCCAGTGACTCCTTAGTCGCAACACCAAACAAATCCCTGCAGCAATCCTTTCCATATTGCCTGCCCTTGCTCCTGCCTGCAGGTGATACATGTTGGCAGCTAATACCCTTCAGCTGTAAAATGGGAAAGACTGATGCTTTGAAGATATGAAATAAGTTGGCAGCTCATATTTAACAGTAAATATGCCTTAAGAATAATAAATAAATAACATTACAGGTTCACTGAAACCTGAAAGCCATAAGCTTAATGGACAAGATAGCCCTGCAGCTCAGTGATTTGGGCTCTCCTGAGGGCTAAAATTGCCTGGCTAGTCCTGATTAAAAAGATAAGCACAGACAGACCCATTGCTCTGACATATTTCAGAGACAGCTAAAGGAATGACTGAGTCTCATGGGTCTAATAACACACAATTTCAGTTATTTATATCATTGGTTATCCAAGTATTTACCTGGTTCCAAAGCAGAACATTAACAGAATCTCCGTAGAGCTGAATGAGATATTCCTAACAAGTCAAAAACTTCAGCCAAAAACCCAAATAAATGGAACAGCAGTTCCTCACAGATTCAGACAGAATCCCCAGAGGGATCTGCCTGGCTGCCTCCTGCACAGACTTAACCAGCCCAGCCACTTTGGGCAGCAGAAGCAGAGCAGCCACAGCAGCACAGAGCTACTGCAAATGCAGTACCTGCTCAGCATCTCAGACAAGCCTTGCTGCCCAGCTCACAGCAGCTCACAGCAGCCATGGAGCAAACATTCCCAAAGCTCTGACCTTTGTGTCCATCCAGAGCCCATGTCTCCCCTTGCTTAGGATGCTGAGGCAGCCACACAGACCTCTCCCACAACAGAGGCATCTGTGACACTGTGGGCAGGGTACATGTCCCAAAAAGTGGGTGGGGAAGTACCAAGACTCCATGCTGCCACCTGAATCACTCCAAGAAGGGGCTGCAGTAATTATCCAGCCCCAGCAACCTGGTCCCAACTTAATTTTCTTTTTTTT
>VZTX01030341.1:6913-130571 GCA_013400915.1 Pardalotus punctatus | reverse complement strand
GGGGGGGGGGGTTGGGGTGGGGAGGGGTGTGGATGGGACCTCTTCAGCCCTGTGTCAGCCTTTCCTGGAGGATGCTGGTTGTGGGCAGTACCTGGACTATACCACATCTGCAGATGGACTCAGCTGTGCATACAGAATTGGTCTGCCCAAACGATGGCTGCATCAGTCTTCCTTATCACTGGGAGAAGTGGCTAACAGATGAAAAGCTACTTAAAACTTAATTTCTGATGGAACGGTCCTTTTTACAGTTGAACAGCATCATTTTCACTTCCCCTCCATCAACTCCATATGCTGAAAGGGTTAAAAAAGACAGCAGAACCATTAGCATTTTGATAGCTTTCCACACATGTATAGCAAAAAACCTTTAAAATTCATTGCACTGAGATAATCCTTCAAGTCCAGCATTTCCTCCTCAGCTTGAGGCAACCAACTGGTTTTCCTCCCCTTAATACCTTAATAGAAAGCTCCAAGGAGCTGCCAGGCTAGAAGTCTCAAATATGCTCAAGACAAGCAGAGTCCTGAAGTTCAAGAGAAGCCATGTAAGGTGTCTGGGGCTTAATTAGGAAACAACTATAGGGGCATCTTATTAGATACTGCAAACCCCTAGAGATGCTGGCTTCTGTACATCACAGCTCACAACACATGCACACACTGTTTTCCTTCCAAAATGCTGAGCACACGCAGCTCCCACTAATTTCAGCTGCCACAGAAGGTGCTCAGCATCTCTGAAGAATGAACAAATTAAAAACCTTGACCCTGACTCCACACAAGCTCAGGGACTTGAGCTCTCATCAAGATCAATGCTGAATTTTTAAACACTATTACAATGTCAAGAAAAAAGCTGTGATTTTGAACTGCACAATTGGCATTAACACTCAGCAGCTCCATACCTGTGCCCTGGAAGTTGGTTGTTTTTGGGTTTTTTTCCTAACAGTATGTGCTGTTTTAATAACTCCAAAGCAAATTGCTTTCTCAAGGAAGCACCCGGGAGTGCCTCAGGGCAGAGAAAGAGGCCATCTCCCTTTGTGGCTTTGATTAGGATTGCTGCAGTGAGAACAGGCAAATGCTTCAGGACTACATCACTCCTCAGATACCACTAAAGGGTAGGACTCGATCAGTCACTAACTTGTTAAGACCTGTTAGGCCTGATTATATGCTCCCCCCAAACACTGTTTTTGGGGGAAAACAGTCTGAAAAAAAACAGTCTGTTCAAAGGAAAATGCTTGTTATGAACCTGTGTACACTTCTAAGGAAATTTAACAGGTAAGAAGTTGACATTCAAAAGAAAGAATAGCAGTGAATGCACTGCAGTGCTATGTGGAAAAGAAGGTTCAGATCTCAGGGACACCACCTGTAGTCTCCCACACTCTAATGCCTATCCCAAACCATGAAATATTGACTATTTTGGCTGAGGTAAAAATTTCCCCAGCCCCAGCATCAGTCCTTCCAAAACTTCAGAAGGTTTGTCCCATGAGAAATAACCAATCAACCAAGCCTTCCCCCTCATGTTGCCCAAAAAAACCCTCCATGTGACGCACAAATAGAGCTTAATTCACAGAGAAAAAGGTGTTCTGTCCAAATTTAGTAAACGCACAATTAACACAGTCAAAAGAAGAAAAGGCCTTAACAACATATCATTGAGTTACTTGGGACATTTGCCTCCAGGAGCACAGCCAAGAAAGTTATTTATTTAGCTGTGAAAAATCTTCTTATGATAGAGGAAATACTCCCTCCACTTTTTTAAACCTGAGCTATCTTTTCTAGGAGCAAAATTTGGGTAGGTGCTATGCTCTTATTTTCTCGTCTGTTACAAGTTCCCCATGATACCCTCAGCAAGTAATTTAGATTTCACTTATATCAGTAAAATGGGAATTCTCTGCCTCAAAAAGGTGCTGCAAAGATATAACCCATTTGCAACTGTGAGATGTTCAGATAATGTGGACCACACAGACACTGGATAAACAAGTGGTAGATAATTACTGTGACATGAAACAGAGAGGCTGTATCTGCCAGAAAAATTCTGGGCAACTGACTCATTCTGGTGGGCCAGTCCAGGGATAGTTCAGATGCCTGCCCAATCTGTTCATTCAGGCACAGTGCACTGTTTCATTATCCACCAGTAAATCTGCGATTTCTATCTTGGGGTGTACACACAACAACAAATGATACCAGCGCTTCGAATCCTCTTTCAAACGCATTTGCAGTTATTGGAAGGGTGAGAAAATTACCTTATCAGCAGCACCAACAACTGCATCCGTTTCATCACCTCCTTGCTAGACAATAGTGTCTCTGGACAAATCCTTGCTTTACTTAGGCAGAATTCATCACAAACAAAAAGGCCCAGGGACAGTAGAACAGAAAAGAGAAAGAAAGCAACAAATCCTCTCCATGGAGAGTTACCTACATGCCACAAAACAGCCAGACACAGGCAGTCTAACATTTAATTATATTCCATTAAAAAAAAAAAAATCAGTGTTTGGTCCCACTCCATGCTCTTGCATCCCATAAAGAATGAAGGATTACAGCTGAAGATTGTAGCTTCTTGTTAAAGGACAGTCTACAGGTGTAATCTGGTAGGATGTTAAGGGAAACAGATCCACTACATGGCTTCTCTTGAGCTCCTTCAGCTTTGAATGAAAAGTCCTACATGGTGACATTGAAGTCCAAAGAATACAGCATCAGCCACAAAAACGATTTTGCAAGACAGTCTCAGCGAAGAGCTGGAGCATGCAGCTCTGGTCTGAGTTATGGTAAACCCTTTGCAACACTATCCTAGTGCAGCCTGATTTTATTTCAACAGGATGAATTTACAGCACAGCTCTATTGTACATCTAAGAACCCAGCTTACTGGAACTATTTTAGACTAACCTGATTTTTTTTTTTCAATTCACCATCCCTGATTCAGAATAAAAGAGAGAAGTCTTACATCAATAGCTTGCTTTTCCCAGTAGTTTAAGTATCCTTAACAAAGGGCAGAATTTGGACATGAAGTGGATGTGAAGCAGTCTGGTCGTTCTGTGATTAGAAGATGCAAACTGACTTTTTAGGGCAAAATGTATAGTCCTTAAAAAGGCCTAATATAACTTCCAAATTACAGCTACCAGTGAGAGCACAGCTGAAGGCTCAGAAGAAAGGTAGCAGCTTACCTTTATCTTCCTGGGGATCTATGGAACTTTAGTAATCAGCCTCCTAGAGGTTCCTTTAAGGTTCCTTTCATGACTGTAACCATAAGAAGCAAGACTAGAATTTACTGTAATTTCCATCATTGATAGAAGTCTTAGATTTGATTAATTTATGAGAAATATTCACTTTTCTTAGATCAATTTTTCGTGAAAACATATTAAGATAATATTGTCATCTTATATTTTAAGATAAGTATTGCCTTTTTATTACCAAAAAAAAAAAAAAAAAGCCCGTAAAAACAAGGTTTAGGGTGTTTTTATTTGTTCTTTCAAACACTCTGTCTCTGGGGTCTGCATCTCTGCAGACAGACAGACACAGTGGAGCTTACCTCACATCCAGGACTGCTTTGACATTACATGATTTCTAGAGCTGACTGTGTTAGAGATCCAGATGCTATGCTGCGTCCAAAAAAGCTGTATGATAATCCTGGTTCTGAGTTCCACTAGGTCAGGCCTTCCACTGCTGTAAACACACCTTATGCCTCCTAATTTAACTTGAAGGAAAAAGAGGGGTAGAACCAAAAGGGCAAGCTCAGACTCCTCATCTACCACATGGTGAACACAAGTCGTCTTAAAACAGGTTAGTGGAGGCCATCTGAGGATGAATTTGGCTTTTCTGAAACAGGAAACTCCCATTATTTAAAACTCAAATACACAGCAAGGGCATGGAATTTTCTGCCTTTAAGAGGAGTGTTTTGTCTTTGTGCAATGATGAGGCTTCAACCCTCAGCTTTTCTCCCCCTTTTCTAAAAACAGTGAGAACAAAATACAAAGTAACAGCAGAGTGGCATTTCCATATAATCAGAACTGGAGTGTGCACCTCGATTTTGCAATCCCACCTTTTACAACAGAGGGACCCCCTGAAAGCTCCCCTTTGCAGCCAAGCAGCACAGAGCACATGAGGGTTCAGGTGGCTCAGCTGCACTGGAATAATCAGATTCAGGGTCTTTGGTGGCGCAGAGCACAAACATCCCTGCTAAACACACACCCAGCTTAGCTGAGATCCTCTCTTGACTTTCTTCTTATCTCCTTACTCTCCAAGGAGAATTAAGAAAAGATCAAGACAGGACTACTTTCTTCTCCTCTCCATAAAACACAGGGCAAGAAGAAATTGGAAGAAAGAGGCCTATTACTGAAACCACGCATAAGCCTCACCTTTGCTGAGCTCGCTGCAATCAAACCAGCACAGAGTGTTTCATCCTGTTCCAAGCAGCTCTTCTCTTGCCCTGAGCATTATTTTTCCTCCTTTGCCCAACAACAATGGCCCAGGCACAAATATATCAGCAGTGTTCAGCTATGTTTTCCTTGGCTGCTTAAGGTGATTTTCTAATAATATTTCTCAGAGGAAGCAGGGGTTTAGAAGCTATATAGCCTTGAACAGTCTTGACCCTGACAAAATATACCAGCAATGCTTCAGGGTCAGTCTTTCTCCTCCTGTGACTGACAAGCTGATTGCATTGCCAAGGTCTTCTGAGATTCTTTGCTCCACTACATGAAGAGCACATCCAGGGGAGACACAAACCTGTAGAACCACCGAGGAAAGACAGTAAGACCACTGAAGAAGGCACAAGGACACCTGGACGGGAACTCAGTTTTTTGAGGGAACCACATTTTTTGAGACTTAAAATACTTTTTTTTATTTCACACAGGGACAAAAGTTTGGAATACACCTTGGAATCCTTCATACATAAACCCATGTGATCTAGAACAGCAGTTCTGTGGTTGGAACAGGCATTTCTGGCATGTAGGAAACCTGCTTTCAGGACCCTGTTTTGGATTTGTGACAGCATAGGTGAAAAACTTAAATCACTTGGCTCCTATCTGTTTTGACTAAGAAATTATATTCTATATGCAAGAAATTCACCCAAGGAGAACCAAGTGGAGACCAACCCTTTCCCACAAAGCAGTAATGGCTTCCATAAATCAGCATTTTCTTCAGGCAAATTGTTTCCTTGAAGGCTCCCAGTCAGTCCTAGCCTCAAGTATTAACCAGTGTGATTTCTACTGAAGACAAAAGCCTGGAAGCAAACCATCCAACAGAGGTTCTGCTTAGGAACAGCTTGTCTCCCCTAAGTAGGGCCACGGCAACACGGCATAGAAGAAACAAAAAAGGTCTCATAAAATTTGCCCTGACAACTCAGGATTCTGTCTTTTTGTCCTACTCCAGTAGCTTGTATCGTTAAACAGAGGAAAGGAGGTATGGCGCGAAAACCTCGCACTCTCCGTTCATGTTTACTTTATTCATTCCTTAGTCTGGGACAGTAAAAATATTGCTGATGTCCAAAAGAGCATGTGCCTGTACGTGTGTGTGGCAAAAGCTTTGGAGCCTGAGCTGTACATTATGTGGTAAATTTTACACACGGGGGGCAGACAGCATCTTTTTCTTCTGCAGCTCTAAGGAGAGATAAACCTGTCTCCACAAGGAATTCAAAGAAAACACAGATGTATGTCATAGTTTGTCTTGCTGATTTAAGGCACTTCCTATGAAATGGCTTGAAAGAATCTCTCCAAAAGTACAGTTTTCTCAAACTATGTTCTCCAGAAAGAATGTTTGCCTACTTCTAAACACAGCATTTTATGTGCAGTACAGGATTACCCTATATAGGTCACTGACACTCCGTGGAAACCTAGATAAATAGCTCTATTCCCACACTAAATTTTGTTGGCTTCTCTTCCTTTATTGCTAAGAATATTTCAACTGGAACAACATATTTGTGCCTTTGAGGTTCTCTGTTCCTGCTGCCACTTCCCCACCTGGAGCTATAATCCTACGCTTGTCACAAACCCAGCCACTGCTACAGAACTTATTACAGCTACAATCTGCAGATTATAGCAACTTCTAATAGGGGATAAGCAGCAGGAAAAGGCAAGTTTAAGCTGCAAAGAACCTGCTGGCTCAAAGAGCACTATTATTAATATTTATTATTTTTAAGCATTCATTGAGCGCTGTAGAAGATAAAAGAATGAATTGAAAGCAAGAACCAAGGAACCAAGTTTATATAAGACAAGACAATGTGAAAGCTTAAAGAATAAGTGCAGTGTCTGGGGAGGAGGGGAGCCAAAGAAAAAGTAGGAACAGCAAGGGGAAAAAAAGCCACACCTTTTATCAACACAATGTTCCTAACCATAATAAGTATGAAGAGAATTAAAGAATTCTTCAGCGTCTAATCAGAACTGGTGTCCATAGGGATCTTCTGTGCATTATTACAAGGCATTGTCATATCTTTAAAGAATGGAGCTTTGATTATAAAAAGCAAGTTGGAGGGGGGTGGGGTGGGATGGTGCTGGAAAAACAGCAAAAAGAAATGCAACTGGTATTAGGGGAAAATCCAGTCCTGGACAGATGCTTTACAAAGCTCCAAGTAAATCCATTTAGATTTTGTGTAAAAGGTTAGAATGAGGCATAATCCTCTCTCAGGTCCCTCCATTTTAGGGAAATTTCTCCTCTTTCCCACAAACCCTTTGTCCATGTTGCCAAAGGTCTCCCAATTGCTACTTCTCTTCTCTAACAAAGATGCAAGCTCATGGCTTACACCATTTCAAACCTTCACACTTTCAAACAACAACCCACAACGCTTCACAGTTCCAATGCACTTTAGCAAGATTAGCTAACAAGAATGTTCATCATACCCACATGCTGAGGGTACTGTCTTCATTTTCACAGCTGGTGAAACAGATGCTCAGAAAAGCAACGCAACTTTCCCAGAGCCAAGGAGTGTCTGCAGCAGGCTGATGTTAGTGATGCTGGCATTCACCCACCTCAGTTCTGAGCAGTAAAATCAGTGATAGCACTTAGGAGTGAGAGTCCAACCCCCCTCCCAATGCCCTCTGCTCCCCAAGGCTAGTGCAGAGCTTCAAAGCACTTCCCAAAGCGCATCACATTACAGAAATACTGTAAGAAATCCACTGCAAACTGAAACTTGGAACTATCTGCTGCGGCATTAACAAAGAAAATTAATATTTTTTAACTAACTCTGATTCTTCTCCTGCCAAGCCTTCCCCACTACAGTATCAAAATATGAACACACAAAATGCAAAGCATGAAACCTTCTGCTCCTTTCAGCACAGTGAGGAGACAGAAAAAACAGAAAAGACACAAAATAAAAGAAAAAAAAACCTACTTAATCCAGCCAGTTTCTGGGAAGCCCTATTCTTTCTTAATCTCATCAGACTGCTGTTCCTGACTGATGTTTCCCTTAACATATAAAAAAAGAAAAACAGTTCTTAATTAACACAACATCACTGTAAGCTGAAATCCTTATCAGTTTTGCAGGTTTTTTTCAATTCTATGAACCCAGAGTGATTCGTCACATCAGCAAGGTATTACATTGTCAATTCTCAGGCTGCCAAAGAAAAGAGATCTTTTGGTGCTTCCAGTATTGTGCCTCAAGCACTTCCAGAATTATCTCTCAGCTTTTCCTGTATCCTATTCTGAAAAACAGCTTAGTGTAACTCTAGAAGATCCCTGTTACATGCAATATTCCCATGGAAGGAAAAGTTTTGTTGACCAACACAAAACAAGTACCTCATCCTAAGCAGCTCTGAGAATCCCCTCCGACATTAACAGGAACAAAGGGCAGCCAGCAGTTCAAAAATACATCGTATCTAACATTCACCCCTCTTAATAACATTCTGAGACATTCAATCCTTTATTTGCCATTATTTCTCATACACGTCCATGGTGTACCAACCACATTATTATCACCATTAAGCGCCATCAATTTTTATCAGCAAGACTGACATTAAAACACATTCTAGTTTCAAATTACTACAGAAATAAGCACATCAACAGTGACAGTGACTCCCATTCCGAAATCCACTGAATTTCCATTCAGTGCAAATCCCACTGTCTCATTTATGCTGGCAACAGGTTTTGAGGACTTCATCTGAAAGGTGCCCACAGGTCCCAAAGACTTCCACAAGAAATGGGTTCTCAGCAGGTCTGAGAAACCAGTCCAGTATAGGCACAAGCTCCATCTGTATGAGAAGATCTGGTTTATTTTAACTCTCCAAGAAAATGAGATGTGCCATCAAGTGAGCCAAGAACAAACTCTGTCATTGCTTTCCCAGCATAGAGTGTTCCAGTTCAGTGCCCTGTGAGGTCCATGTCTCAGGAACAGGCAAACTGCCAGTGAGTTCATTTAGACCATTTTTCCTGAAGAAGTGTAGACACCATCATTTAGTGCAATATTTATTATTCTAAAACTCTTTCCTCATAGACTGTCATACTCTGAGCTTTCTGTAAGGAGTAAATATAGTAACTGTTTCCATAATAATGTTAAAAATACCCCAACAGATTAAACTCAACAGATGAAACAGGGCCATAAATACGTATGTCTAGCAACATGACCAAAATCACCCTTCTTCAAACTGGGCATTGGGCCATGAAAAGAAAGCTGCTAGCATTACAATTTCAGTGCTGAGCCTTAGGAGCAGCACAGAGCTCTAGAAACAGTACAGTAATCATGCACAATATACATACCCCAAGCTGCAGCCAAGGCCTCTAAGCTTCTGAGCCCCTGCCAAGCTGTGCCACTGACCCACAGTCAACAAGTCACCATATGGTCCCATACCCCATTCCACTTATCTGTCTTGTGGGCTTCCAGACAGCTGGGATGGCACAGGATGTATTTAAAGCTATTTACAACTTAAGTGAGAAGTCTGAAAAAATATAAGCGCTGGTATTATCTCTGTTATACTACATTACTTTTCACACTAGCAGTTGGGTTTACTTCTACTTCCCCACAATCAACAACCACTAGAAGGTTTTTTCCTGACAGTAACACCACAGCAACAGGAGTAAACAGGATACTGGTTATGCTGCTCCCAGAAGACTAATCAGGACAAACTCCAGATCACGCTAGGCACCACAGATGACCCAACAAAGTCCTTCTCTAACATGACCATGCACCAACTAAATGAGGGCAACAGAAAGGCAGGAACAGAGATGAACTAAACACACTCAATCAGAAGCTGAGCTACTAAGCAAGCCGAGACCTAAGCCCTAATCCACACAATAGTCCAGCCCTTTGATAACCAAGTAATATCAAGCACACAGATGAGATTCAGTTTCAGCACTATTTATTGCATTAAAAGCATCCTTTGTTTCTGCCTGAAGTGACAGACTGGTCTAAAGAATCTGAACTCCATATGAGCTAAAAAATTGACTCTTCTACAGTGATCTTTCAATTTATTTCTCAAGAAGAAGGAAACTTCCATTTTAGACCAGGTTTATTCAGTAAATACATAGCAAATGAAAGATCCTGATAGGAAAAAAAAAAAAAAAACCCAACAAGAAAACAAGCCTAAAAACACAAGAACCCCTAGAGATTTATCAATCACTGGAGTCCTTGTTGGAAGGACCACACAGTCAGGAAGTATCCTGTGCAGAAACAAGATCCTTACTAAAAACCTGTGACCATAAAAACCCCACTTCCAACATCCCTGAGGACAATGACAAGATACCAATTTTGTTTTTATTTTAAATTAATTTGGTGTGGATGAATTAACACCATATGACTACTCTCAATTGTCATGCAATATTTGCTGCATAATAGTCCACTGGAAAAGAAGAATTCACATTATGCACTTGGTCATCCAGAGCTTCCTGTATCAAGATGCCTGCAGAGGCAATTCAGATCCAAACCACCCCACGCATATACAATTCACCACGATGGTGAGCCTCTCTGCCTCTTGCTCCGAGGGAGACCAATGAAGAACAGCCCACTGGTAGTGAACAGAAAGTGGCAGAGGTGCAGAAACAAATCCCATTGTAAGAGTAAACATCTTTATCATAGTTTATTCCTTTAAATTTTATCAGTGCAAAAATAAATAAAAACATGCTGACAAACTGTTTTAGCAGATGGTGTGGTTAACAGAAAAAGATCAATGCACTGCCTTCCTATAGCCACTTCTTTCAGTCGCAGACAATTTATACTAAATTAGCCCATGACAGATCTTCATCAATGCAGAAATAAACAGCAAAGCAGCTGTTAAGTGCTCCAAGACAACAGGTTGGGTGGGAGGAAAACACATCAGCTGTTTGGTGGGCACTGAATTCACCCAAATACCCTGAAACTGTGGGATAGGATAGCTTATTCACCAGTTTGGAAGCTCAAGACTGAAAGAACAGTGAAAAGAAAATAAGAAATACAGGTGTAGGGGAAAGAATGGACACAAGAGGAATGCTGAGGCATGCAGTCATGAGCTAAGGTAGGGCCAAATGCAACCCGGCTACTGTATCAGCTACCAATGAGACAGCAGCAACCATCAGAAAGCTAAGCTCTAGCCATCTGGAATATATCCTCATATGAAATACAATTAAAGTCCAATAATCTTCCCAGTGCTGAGAAGTGGATAGTATGAAGGGAAGGGACAACACATGATATTTAAGTTTTAGAAGGAATAAGTAGCATGAGAGAGAATGGAGTTGTCTGTACTGATTTTTCTGTGCAACCATTTTCTTCCTTCATTTGCCATGTCCAATTAAAATTAGCAATTATTTCCATGGGGAAAAAAAGAGAAGAAAAAGAGAGAACACATAAGAAACAGCTTAAAGGGAATGAGCACTTTCAGATCTGAAACAGCTCATTTCTGTGCATCTTGAGGGAGAAATACACAGGCTTTGCCATCTCATGCAAATATACTACTTGGTTTTGAGTCATTACTTTAAAGTGACAACTGAAGACCACCCCTTCCCAAAACAGGTTACTTTCCAACTCTCACTGTACTACTTGTGGGGTTTTTTCCTCCCATAAAAATGGATCTATTTTATTGGTAAGTTAGTTTAAATTAAACTAAAAACAAATCACTCTGAAATTAGTAAAAAATTCTTGAAAAAGTCAAAGTAGGGATTGTCTTGTAACAGTATTCCCAGAAAAGGACTGCTTCCGCAGCCTCACAGGATTAGCAAGGAGTATAGATATCCATCTGTTTTAATTACAGCTCCCAAACAGACCTCAGACCTACTGCCACCTCATGCAATGACTCATCTTCAAGATGTCAAGAACTATGCACTACCTCATGAAACTCTCTAAATACAACTTGGACCACCATCTGCTTTTTTAGATACCTTAGGCCCCTTAGGCTCAATTTTGTAGCATCTGAACTTTTCTTTTCAAGTCCTTCCTCCTCTAAGACCTACAGCCCCATAAATCCAGTAGCTTCTGTCCCCAGAGCAGTTGTGCCTGTTTTCCTGCAGCCTGGTGAGAACAGACAGGACTCAAGATAATTAAATAAAAACACAGGAACTTCATTATTTATTTTAAAGGAAAATGTGTTTTCTAGGAAGAAAGTCCTTTAGTTGGGCAAATCTGTAAGCTGTTTATCAGCTTAAACTCATTATCTGTCCATATGGTCTTAGCACTGTGGTTTAAAAAGAAATGGGCATGCACTAGCTAATGAAATGTCATCTGCCCTTATGCCAGAAAATAGTATTTTTTCATTGACATCAAATTAGCATCCTTGCCACAATGAAGGGCTACCATAATCATAGTCATAGTATTTTAATTCTGAAAGGATCTTACAGAAGGCAGCAAGGAAGACAGGGGCAAAGCAAGAAAACCCATTCACAAAAAAATACAAAGTCACTTCACTCACATTTTGCCTCTGCTCTAATTCTTTTCATTTGGGGAGGTGGGATGAAAAGAGAGCAACCCAACTAACAAAAAAATAAAAAAAAAAATTTAAAAAAAGGAGAAAAAAAAAAGGCAAGGAATGAGCCACTAAAGCCAATAAACACACATCAAAGCATGAGATGGCTCTGCTTCAACTGCCTACAGTATTGAACCTGGGATAGATTAAGGCAAGACAAAAGGTGCTATGAGGGAAAACACTGCCCCTACAGCAGTGCAGACCCTCTCCCTCACTTGCTCAGCCCTAATACTGAAACCCCAGCCAGCTCTGCCACACTGAAAATGGCAAGGGCACATGATAGGCCTCATTTTGCAGAAACCCAAATTTGTCCCCCATCATCTGCTGTTGTGATTTGAAGCCTTTCCCACTCCTCCACTGAGTTGCTGCAGCAAAGCAGGAGCTGGGTTCATTGGTTCTGTGAGTCACAATTAGCCATGGGACACGCGACCAAAGGTTTAGCACAGGACATTAAACCTGATTGAGCTGTCAACCCGGTTATTTCAAGGAGAGAGAAACAAATTGAAGTCACAGTAACAGATGTTTCTCATGTTTTATGAACTGCAATGTTATTACTAGTTACAGATACAGTTTCTGCCTTTTAAAACAGACCTGCAACGCTGTGCGTAAGAAATTATTTCAATTAACACAGAGACAACCTGGCAAAGGACTTACAGATAGCTCAGCATTTTCATACTCACACAATGATTCCTGTTTCCCTCTCACCCAGCCCCACCCTGAGAAGTATAATACATGTTAAAGCAGCCAAAAATGAGATCATGCCAGGATAGAGTAATTCGTTGCCATCATGTGTGACGAGGATGCCAACATTCTAACCCCTCTCCTCTTTTGTGAAAGACACACTCAGCCTCTTCTTGGTTTCCACTGAGGGGAAAGGAGGTTGTTGGGATCCGTTCTGAGTTTTAAGGGAGCCTGGAAACCGAAGACTGGTGTTCTTCCCAGAATGTCTTATCCTTACACCTCAAGGGTAATAAAGGGATTTTCCCATAATTTGCAAAGGAAATCTGAAACACCCTGTGAGCGCAAACCACCCCCAAGCCCATTCTGCTCCTCCGCATCGAGCAGCGAGCGGAGGGGCGGCCGGCGCTCCGAGGGCTCTGCCGAGGAGCCGCTGACACCGCACAGCGAGAAAGCCCTCTCGTGGAAAACATCAGCATCACCCACCCGAGCCCTCCCCTTGGAACTAGCCCAGCCCTGGCCCCAGCCCCAGCCCGGGCAGCCGCGGCCGCCCAGGGCGCCGCTGATGCCCCGCTCCCAGCGCGGCCCCTTCCCCTGCGGGCTGACATCTGCCCCTTTCCCAGGGAGTCACTGCCCGTTCGCTTGCAAATCTCACGGGTTAAACGCACAACGCGGGGAGATGAGCGATTTGTGGCACAGGTCTGTCTGCCTTGCAGAAACGGGAGAAATCTTACGTGGATTTTGCTGGCAGTCTGCAACGTCTCAGTGAAGTTAAAAGCTCTTCCTTTCTCCTCACCCCGCTACACTTGAATTCGTGGCAACTGTATCACATGGTATTTTAGCTTACGCCAACAAAAGCTGTACCTCGGCCACAACAAATACAGAAACATTAACTGCCTTCCAAGGAGGGTCAAACATTCGAATCCTTTTAACATACTATAAAAATACTTCAGTGAAAGCAGATGATAAAGAAGCGCATCAGTACATTTATGCTACACAGTCGAATTTGAAAGACTCCCCCGCAAATTACGAAAAATATACAGAATGTACCTTTTTCTCCTAATGGCATCCCTATCGTTGGCTCTCAATTTCTATATTTTTGTGACAGAACAACTACTGCTCCTTACAAAAACACTAAGTATCAGTAAAATAAGCATTTTAGTAGTAGAATCCATTAAACATTTGCATACATCCTGTTGAATTAAGACAACTCTTTAACAACTCCACACACTTTTTACCCACTAGCAAAAATCCAAGGTGAGCCTGTGCTCACAATTTGCATGTACACTGCCAGGCACACAACCATCTGCAGCACACTTCTGCCCAACCAGCTTTGGTAGCCACTAGCTATTCAGTGAATTATGTGCCTAGAGTCTATTAATTGTGGCCAAATTTTCTCTTATTATAGAAGTACAAGGAGTAATCAGGCCGAGCTTACTAATTGCTAAGAGAAGTGCTAGAGAAAAAAAAAATATTATCAAACATATTTCACAGAAAACCACCCAAGTACAACACATCTGAAAATGCTATTTACTCACTCACTATAACCTTTAAATACAAAAGTTACGATAAAACTTGAAGTGCCCAGTTATTCAGCTTACAAAATCCCCATGTGGTACCTCGCTAACATGTTGCTGCAGCTATAAATCTCTATCAAAGAGTGGGCACTGACCCAGGGTAGCAGGATGGAAGATCAGCAAAGTGTGAAAGAGAAAATTCCTACCAGCCCGGGCTGAAGTAAAACACACGGTAACTGTCCCACCTTCCTCATCCGAACTTCAGGGGTGGTAGCACACCCCAACACAGGACAGACGCAGTGTAGGGCGCTCCGGGCACAGCCTCCGGGCGCCCCCGGCTCCTCCGCTTGCCTTTAGGGTAAGAGGGATCCCGGAAGGAGGGGGGTTGGGGCGGAGGCAACAGAATACAGAAATACTGAGGGCAGGCTCTGAGACTCCCGGAGACGCTCCCGGGGCCCGACCCCGGAGAGGTGTTACCAGCGGGGCGAGTTCAGCTGGCTCGGGCAGCCGGGGCGTCCTCCCCCAGATCCCGTGCCGGCGGTATTGGCGGGCGGGCTGGCTTCTCAGCCCCACAAACTTGCACGCCCAGCACCCCGGGGAGTCACGGCGCTCCCGCACATCCTCCCCTCCCTCGAGGGACCAGCGCAGCAGGGGGAGGCGAGCCGCCCCCCGCGGTGCCCTCTGTCGGCATCCCCGAGCGTCCCGGGGCAGCGGCAGGCGGTGGGTGTCCAGCCGGAGCGGCCCCGCTGGCCGCGGAAAGGCTGCGCACCCAGCCGCGCACCGAGAGCGGAACCCCGCCCGTTACCTGGCGGCTCCTGCGGCGGCTCCCGCGGCGNCTCTACCCGCGCTCCGCCGCTCCCGTGCCTCTCCTCCGCCTTCTCCATCGCCAGAAAACTTCCCGGGTGCCCTCGGCAGAAGCCGCCAATGGCACCCCGGGGTGACTCATCCCTCCCGTACCGTGCCTCGGCCGTTCGGGGTACGGGAATGGCAGCCCAGTAAGGGCAGCCCAGGGACAGCTTAGCCTGGGACCGGAGAGCAGCCCTGAGCCCGCCGAGCTCATAGCAGGCACCGGTGGGAGGGAGAGCTGCCTACTCCTCGTCTGCAAGGTGTCCCCAGTAACATCCAACGGGCTCTTGATGTATCGGGGGGGATCCTTGGGACGCAAAAGGAAGGGACGAGGGAGGTGGGAGAGAGGTCACTCGCCGACCTGTACCTCAGTGAGAGCTGCCGAAATGCCTTCGAAGATCTGCGGGAGAAACTTCAAAGGATGACACCACGGGACCGGGAAACCTTTCCAAAATGCTTGCCAAACCAAATGAAGAGCCTATGTTTGCAAGATGAGAAAAGCCATGGTTTCCCAAGGAAATACGGCTTGTGATGTTGTGCTCTGTGTGTATACCAATAACTTCTGAGGCTGTTAAACAATTTCAATAGCATTTAACAGCTACAAACTTCAAAAAAATAGATAACTGTGTAGAAGAGGTCATCTTTTTTTACTGCTCTTGCACATAGGGTAACTATCTCAAGTCCAACAGCATCCAACAAGGGAATCCACAGGAGGGTTCATTTAAACTACCCCCTAGGAAAAGTACTCTTCACTGGTCCTAATACTCACATAGTCCTTACCAGGTTGGAGTGAAAGAAGTTGAGAGTAAAAAGAGTGCAGAAGTAACACTATTATTCTCAGTAACAATCAATAGCTCAGGATTAGTAAATTGGACTTTAGTAAATTGGATGTTACATTCTCATGTAACAGCAGAGAGAGCAATCCTGCAAGGGCCAGATCATGCAAGTGGTATGAAGACATGTCATGGTGCTGATAAGAAGTCCTGCTTATTTCATTATGCTTTTGCAACATGGGGGTTACAGATTTGGACCCTCAAAGCTTAGTAGAAGAACAAGAGAAAAACAGGAATGTCTAATAGTGCAACACAGAGGAAAAACAGATGTGCCAGCATCTCTGTATAATCTCTGCTAATGTCTCATATATCTGGTAATGAACAGTTACAAGGCTCCCCAGGTGCAGATATTTGTTGGCGTTGGCTTTCTTTTATTTCCTAATGTGATATAAAAATAGGGAGATACACATAGAATTTAACAGTTATGGTTCCAAATCTATTTCTGGGTAATAGCGAAACTAGATTACACAACCAGAATGTATTTGAAAGGTGTGTTTTGTTATAGTCTATTGCTTAAGACAGGCAATCATTTCAGGGTCTGATATTTTCTTGTAATGTTTGGGCCCATGTTTTTCCATTTCTGTTTTGCTATTCATTTATTTGTGTCACACAGCATGATCCTAGCTCTCCTCGGTCTTTGTGGCAGAGTAGGGGATTTCCATTTCTTTATTAGACACAGTTTGACACGAGGTAATAGCCTTGTTCCTCATTTGATTCCTTTGCAAAGGACTCGGAGTGCTATTTTCCAGGAGGCTGGCTTGTCATACCCCTTAAGCAGCTGATCATAGCTCTTTCAGGCAAAGATTACATTTTTGCTCTACAGACCTGTCAAACTTGGTCCATTGGTCCTCCCCCTGCAGCCTCCATAAGAATCTCACACATGTACCCCTCCAACTGCCCAGGACTGTTGCAGGACCCCACATGCCACGCAATTTTGCTGTACCAGTGAATAAACCATGAAACTGTGTGTGTATCTGTCTGGCTGCCCAACACCTATCTTTGTTCTATGGCCTAATGCACAGATCTCATGTGGAGGGTTTCTAGTAAACTGACTGGGCTTAGTCCTGATGGAAACACCACAGATTTAAACAGCCTCAGATTCTACAGACAAGATCCTTTCCTCATCAGGGACACTCTTCGCATTTTTTCCAACAACTGCCACCCCTTTCCCCTCCAGTGACATCATTATTCTGATATTTTGGGGGAAAAAAGCGCAGGGTGATGTGTCCAAAGACTTGTATGTGTTTTCTGTTTTCCATCCTCATTCTATGAAACTGTTTTGTAAATGAACAAAAGTCAACTATATGTGACCCCAGCTTTCAAATCTTCCACATGCTAGCATAGACACAATAGTGCTTTTACATGCTCAACTGTGCAATTTAAGGGGCCACTATTGAAAATTAGCTTCCCGAGTTTATAGTGCTTTAACCATCATGAAGGAATTGCTTTGTGAATCCCAGCCAGCACTGAACTGAGTTTTGCATTTAAAGCTGGGGTTTACATTCTTTGTTATGTGTAGAGAATATAGTATATCCTCTGTGAACTTAAAGCATAACAACAACCTTGAATAAAGCAAATTTTAAGACAGATCAACATGTGAGAGGGCTGTTTTCCTTGTTTTATGATAAATAGGTTATTGAATGGAAATCAGAACAAGAAAACAGTGCCATGGTTTATCCCAAAATACCAAAACCACTTTCTCCCATTTCAGAAGTGCCTAGAGCTGCAGCCCTCCCACTGTCTGAAGGGTCTGTCCCTTGAATATTACATCATATGTATCGCAATCCAAATAGCCTTCCTGTTAAACTTCTGACAGGCTTGAGTTTTCAGAAGCAGAACCTGCAATATTGGGAAGACATGAACAAATCATGGCACGTTCCTCATAGGTGTTACTGTATGGATTTTGAGATAATTAAATTTCACTCTACAGAGCTCACCCATTACTTACGAATGCTTTCTTGTCTGTGCTTCACATCCTAGTTCTCAGCTTCACAGTTTCACTATTTTTCATTCCCTGGACTCCCCAGATTTCCTCCCTCTGCCTTCAGACTGCTCTCTTTCTTTTTGTATTATTTTCTCCCAGTATTTCTACTAATGCCTTTCCCTATTTGTTGTGAAGGCAGATAAAGCAGGAATACAACCTCACTCCAGCTTGGCTATGATTCCTAGAGCTGGACTGACACATGGCCCAGCTCATTGCTGAGACAGATGGGGAGAAGGAAACTCTCTGGCATCTGCATGCTGGAACCTGAATACCAGTCTATTTCCAGATAACCATAGCACATTCCAGGAGCAATCTGGGCTCAGTAGAAATCACACAGTGTTATTAACTCTGCCACAAAACTGAATGGCACTTCTGAGAGCACAAAACAAACATGGTCTCAGCCACAAAGAGCTTAAGATGACAAACTGACTGTCTGAACCTGATCACCTGCTCCCAGATAAAGACAGCAAAGTAAGAGATCTTGTTTTAGCGAAATGTCAAGCACTTATAGTGCTGACTGAAGCTACACTGATCAGTATGTTCTCTCATCTGCTATCAGACTGCTTTCCCAGGGCCTCTCCATCAGGCTTGGGAAAACAGCATGAGGGGGCAGTTGATGTACTGGTAGTGAGAGGTTTGCTCAAGCTTCATTATTAAAATCATAATTAAAACCTTGCCAGTGTATTTTTCAACCCAGTTTTGCTTTCCCAGGCTCAGCTGGGAAAACTGAAGCTAAATTGTTTATGAGTTGGTTTCTTTGTCAATATCAGCATTTCCCAACCATTTTCATCCAAGCAACAGCAAACATTTTGGAGAAAAAAATCACAGGCCCTCCCTTTGTCATGTTTTTTGGTTTTGTTTTTGCTTCTTAAATCAAGAACTAAGCTGCATTTTGAATATTCATTTACAGATTTATTTTTCCCAGCTTTGTTTTCATACTCACTTGATCACATGGTTAACATACATGTATGTTTTTCTGAAGTGAAAAAACATGTTTTGTCATCATTTCACATATCACCTTCTGATGTCTTTCCGACCCATAGACCACAAGATTGGAAGCAGGCTTCCAGGGCAAGAGGCATGCTTTTCTGAAGATTATCCAACCCATGAACAACACTTTATGCTCACTAAGATACTCAAATAGGTAGACATAATTTTCCTAAATGCTTTCCTGCCCATCTTCCTCTTTCCTTGTCTTTGAAGTTGTAAGATTACACAAAGGGACTGGCAGCAGTGCCTAAACCCAAAACTACAGCAGCAATGGCTGAACAAACCATTGGACTAGGCCCAGAAAAATCTCAATTAAGAGAATTCTTTGTAATAATTTTAATATTTAGCATTGAAGGGCTACTTTAAAGGCAAAATGAAGATATTTAAGATGACAGCCATTTCCACAGCTAACAGCAGGTAAAGCTGTACATTACTGGGGGGGAAAAAAAAGTCCTGTCCCTTGCTTTTTTTTTCTGAAGTTTTCTAAAACGGAGATTAAGCCAAAATATCAAAATTTCCAACTATATATATTTTGTGAAAATTCCCAATATTTGTATTTCCTCTGAAATTTGCAGCTGAGATTTTCCTCTACTCCTTGAAATCTTTATGGAAACTAGCTCTGTTTCTCACAGCATTTTTAGTAATTTTCACTAAGAAAGAAAAATCAAAATGGAGGTCCCCATTGTACCTGGAACCTTGCAGTCCCTTACATGTTTAAATATGACAAGAGAGACAAACACAGAGGAACAATTACCCCCATTTACAAACAGGAAATTGAGGCAGGAAGAATGAATGCTGAAGAAGTACTAGAGGTCTGTGTCAGCTCCAGGACATGAGCTGGGAGATCCTGGATCACAGACAAATGCCTTACTCATCCAAATATCTATCCTCAAATGTTTTGAGTCTTCTTGTTGGCATTTGCATTTCTCTTATAACACAAAGGGAGGAGGCTCAAATACATTTTTAAAGCTCCAGATGACACTAAAATCCTGAAGCTATTTTTATTTTCATAAGATTTTACAAAGCACCCTTCTCCTTTAAAAAAAAAAACAAAAACAAACCAAGAAAAAACAAACAGGAAAACTAACAAACATAGCTTCGGGGTTTATTGTTCATTGAGACATTCTAATTAAATAACACTTTATTAGATAGATAAATTTCTTCACAATTTTTCTGTCAAAAACAGGGTATGTCGTTCTCAGGTATCTACAGAAAACAGCAGTAACTGCCAGGAGGGAGATGCAAGTGTTGAAAACTTCACTTCTGACAACAGTTAGATGGTCACCCTGCAATTTGTTTCAACACAGCCAGTTGTGGTGCCATAACGTGTTAAACATCTGCTAAAAACACATGGAATCCTCCTGGGGGATGTAAGTCGATGCCATTCATCAAACTATTTCCCTGCTTCCCTTCTCCCCAAATGACTCCCTCCAGAGAGCCGAGCCAACTGAAGAAAGGATTCCAATGTCTATATGTAACCAGAAAAGTGGTGATAGCTCCCCTTGGAATTGGGAGAAGGTCCTATCCAAGTAACTTCTGCTGAAGCACATGTGACATGGTTAAGGAGAAAAATAAAACAGCACATCACCAGAACTCCCAATCAGTCATCCTCCTCCTTAAGTGAAAGGAGGTAGCACAGGGTCCTGCAGCAAAACTAATCCCCATTCTGAAGAATTCAGTTTACATGGGCAATACCAGGTTAGGTGGGAGACTGCTGAAATAATGAACCTGGGCATAAGTATCACACAAAATAGAATGTTATTAAAACCAGAAAATTGAACTGTCCACTGCCTAAACACTGGGATAAACATTCATGGCTGTGTAAAATTATTTCAGGAAGACTGTAAAATGGAACAAGAGCACCAATGACTTGGAGTGGTGACAGTCAATTTTCATGGTGTGAAGGTTGCTGGACATCACACATGATCCCAGAACATTTCATGCTCAAATTCCGTGCCCTTAGTTGGATGTAGCTTTTCAGGTCTAAACTGGTCTCTAGTGACAAATGGAGATGACATATCCTAACAAGTCCACAAAGCAATGACTGGATGATGATGCTACTATAACCTCACTGGGATAGCTGTCAAAAACTACACAGCTTTCTTTTGTTTCCTGAAGGTTCTGTTGTTTTTCTCAGATATGTTACTTTCTATAACAAAAGACAGTACTTTTCTGCAGACCTCTTTTCACTTGTCATTCACACCCTTTCCAAGCATACACACAGCGAGGGCAGAAACAAAGCTGCACAAGTTTTGCTTCTTTTTTTCCTCAGCCTCAAGGGTCATTGTGTGCATTTGTGCGTAAGGCAGCCCTGCTCTTCTGTCAACAAAAGGGAACTGGTAAGTGAACAGAGCAGCCATGTGGGGCATGGGAGCTGTGAAATTCCTGAATGCGGTATAGTGGGGTTGATGCTGGCCTGATACTAGGGCAAGATTAGTTATTTTTAAAAATGTAGTCGTAAAATTAATGGTCCTTGTGAACCCTTCACCAGGCATTAATTAATCAGCCTCCCGTATTTACAAGTGAGAGCAAATGAATGCCAGGAATATGCAGCGATTTTGCCAAGTGGGCAGCAGGATTAGATTTATTAGAATTTAGGGCTCCTAACCTGTGATCAAAACATGACTGCACCTCTGTCAGTTACTTCAAATCTGACTTTCCTTTATCTGAAGATGGAAATCCTTTCATTGGCTGGACACTCATTAGTCAGAACAACTGCTATAAAAATAATGTTATTTTACAGCTTAAAAATACGGATTTTTGTAGGCCACCATGGAATACATGGAACAACATGGAACTATGTGAGTCACTTTTCTGACTGATTCCTGCTATGAATGTTTTAAACAACATTGTGAGTTACTAGCTGCTGTTTCCTATCAGGAAGAGATAAACTGTGGATTTATTAAATGTTGGAACCAATTTCACCCCTGGTTTTACTGGACTGGCTTCTATGAAACAATGCCAAGGACACATTCTCTTAGCTAAGTAGCCCTTAGCCACCTACCGCATTTAACTTATTGTACATACATCACAAAAGCTTACAAAGCAAGAGGAAAGAACCATCTTCTTGATTCCTGTATTCTGAGCTAGCCCCAGTGAAGCACCCAGAATCTAGATTCTGTTTGAAATCCCCAAAAGATCCCCAAGACTGATTTTGTAGACTTACAGTCCACTAGAAGGTTGAATCCATCAAGCCCCATAAACCTGAAAAGTGGGGAAAGGCTGGCAAAGGATCTAAAGTTTCCTGCTCTTCCCTCTTGTTGTAACCAGACCCTTTGTGCAACCTTTCATGCCATGTCTTGGCATTTTCTGATCCTCCTGGCTGTGATACCAAATTGCAGAAGTGGCTGTGAAAGTTGAAGACTTTAAGAAGAAAATGTTAACCGGATTTTCCTGAAATGTAGAGTCAAGACTAAGGAGTCTAGAGGGAAACAGGAATTTGCCCAAACCACCTCTGCAGCGCTGCTTTTAAGATGGTCTCAGTTGCTCTAGAAGAGATGCAGAGGGGAAGAAGCGGTGCAAGCCCTCAGGTTAGCTCCTTCTGTGCAGTCCACAACCCAGTCTGTGCATTTCTATCTTCCTCCTTTTCAGTACATCTCACTCTCCTGCTTTCATCCCCACTTCTCTACGCTCATTTTCTCTCACTGTCTCCAATCCTGCAGTGTTCCCTGAAGCACTTTAATTCTTTACTTTCCCCTGTGTATCCCTGTAAAAATCCCTCCCTCCCTCACTATCAGGTCTCTATGTTGTCTTCCAGGTGATCTCATTTTGGTTCTACAGAAAAAGACACAAAGCAGAGAGTGAGTAGAGAAACAGGGGGTCAGAGAAAGCCAGAAGAGGTTTTTCTCTTTAAACTGACAAATGGGGGCAAATCCCTCTGTTGCAAGCAAAAGCAATGACATGTTAAAAAGGATAAGAATGGAAACTCTGACTTTCTTGGAAACAGCCACTGAAATGGAGCAGTAGTTTTGGGAAGCCCAGGGTATTGGTAGAGCAGCTGGTCTCCTTCCAACTGGGATTTGCTGTGTTCCAGGGCTATAATCAAGCAAATAGAGAATTTCCCATCCAAGGCTTTATTCAATGTGCCAGGGAGCAGCCATTCCCTCACCTGAGCTAGAAATGTCTTCACTAATGTGCAGCATGTGCACTAGTCACTAAAGAGCCTTCACCCTTCATCAGTCAGACAAATGCAGTTGTGTGTGCAGCAGGACGAGCAGAGGCAAGGGGATGGCAAGCTATTAAGAATGAAGCCTAATGGCCCCTTGAGAGCCCTGGGAGGGGGGAAATAAAATAAAATTAAAAAAACCCTTCACCTGAATTTTAATCATACCCAAGGGAAGACATGAGATTTAATACAAAACATTACACAGCTGCTCTGCTACACGAGATTAACTTCATGTAACAGGATGAATAAAAATATTCCCACTCCAACTTTCTGAAACATTCTGCCCTGAGGCAGTGAGAAAAATGGCACAGAATGCAGAATGAGGCAGGGGGATGAGCTAGAGATGCTTTTAAGCTCTGTGCAAGTCACCCATCCAAAGCTGGGCTCTGACACAAATCTCCTTCAGCATCTCAAATTAATAATTCATCCTTAGCTGGGTGATCATTACAAGATCTCTTTCTGTAGACAGACAGTCAGAGAGAACAAATGTAAGAGTTAATGCTGGCTGGCAATACTATGAACCTCTGAGAGCAACAGGCTATGATAGCACTGCTTAAGTTCTAGAGCTGTGCTGAATGCCTGGGCATCTGCTAAAGACTGTAAATGTGCACGGATGAGGACTGACCCACTTCTGCAATTGAAAGTTGGAAAGCCTCCCAGATGCACACATGATGTTTTGGCAACACAAAGAGAGAGAAGTTCAAGGAAACTAGGAAAAGAGTTCAGAAGAGGAGCGTGAACAAAAATACACAAACAGCAAAACATCTAGTTCTAAACTCTTTGTTATCAGTCATCCAAGATGAGTTGCTGTCAAGGTCAGTAGAGATTTTTGTGGTAGAAATGAGGCAACTTCCCTCAGCCACCAAGAAAATTGTAGGCTCACATCACAGCCTGTCACAGCCAGCAGGGACACGGTCATAAATTGATTTACAAGAACATCAGCTGGAGATATAACCTTTCTACTTTCCAAGCTGTAGAGCAAATGCATGTCTCTTGACAAGTAACTTTTCCTAATAACGCCATCAACCATTTATGAAGCAAGAGTGGTATTTGCTTAGTGCTCATCATGACAGGCAGTGTGCCTTTCACAAAATACATCTCCTTCCACAATCGACAATTTAGAAAATTAACTATTTAGTATCTTTGATAAAAATTATCAGAAGCATCCTGATCACTGTGCACATTTTGTACTTATATTTTGTGGACAGCAGTCCCATTACATCCTGGAAATTAAGGAGCTTCTAGCACTGACTAGGCCTTGGAAAATAAACCCGGATCTCAACAGCTGCTATGAGTCAGATGTGATTTTTTTCTTTTATGCCAGATGAGAATTCACAACTTCAATGTGATGCCAGTCACGGAAACACAGAAACAGAGAGTTGCCTAGGACAGCAATGTGTTCAGGGACAGCATGGTGCCTGCTAAGTCTCTGTGGGAGCTCTGCAAAGGCAGGCTGGCTGTGGCTGTGGCTGCTCAGACAGAAGTCAGGGTTAATCAGAACAGATGCAGCAGTCACCTACCTGCTCTCTCTCAGGTGTCTGGCAGTAGTGGTTGTAGCAATCCCAGTTCCCTTGTTCTCACCTCTTCAGCCTGCAATTACAGTTGCACCCCTTCCTGCTACTCTTCCCTTGCCTGTGGAATCAGCAGACTCACACCAGTCCCTCATCTTGGGGACGGAAAAATTCAACTTTCTGTATGCTATGGTGAAGCCTGGAGTCACCCCCAGGCACCGGTGATGCTCTGCAGCTGGAGGTGTTCTGAGTAAGATGTAAATCAAGATACATGGTCATAAAGCAGCAAGTGACAAGTCTTGGAGGAAAAAAAAGGTGTTATCTTTAGTAACCAGGCCAAATGCCAGCTCCAGCTAAGATAACAGACATTCTACTGACTTCCTGCAATTTTCCTTCAGTGAAATATTATCCTCTTTACTTCCTGCCAGAGTGTCATTTCACACTGCTTTGCCAGTCTTCTGTGATTTGCTCAAAGGAAGCTGCATTTCAGTAAAGACTAAAGTAACACCACTACATTAGAGATGTGTCCAAATTGTGTGATTCAGAATGAAATTTATATACACATTCATGGATTCAGTAGTTTAGTTTAATTTTGGTCAGTGAATTTAGCAATAATCCTTTGTTACAGGAGAAAAGGCAACTATCAGCCACATACATGGATGACATGAGCATTTTTGTTTTTATCTGGAGAGTACATGCCACTAAAACAATTTTCTCAGAACAATAGAAAGATCCTCTTCCTGTAGCACCCTGATCTTATATTCCAGCCAGTACTAATACTATCACCTGGAAACAACTGCTGCTCCTAGAGACAGCACTGAAGTGCCCTCCAAGCAGGAGGTACCAGACCAATTCCACTGCCTTACTTAGACTTGGTGATCTTAAATGTCTTTTCCAACTTAAACAATTCTATGATTCTGTGACAGATACTGGGTTATTATATACAGCAACCCTTGCTGCTCATATTGAAGTGCTCAACACCAGGTGGGATGGGGCTATGAGCAACCTGGTCTAATGGGTGGCATCCCTGCCCATGGCAACGGGGTTGGAACGAGATGATCTTTAAGGTCCCTGCCAACCCAAACCATTCTATGATTCTATGACATAGCACTTTTGCCTCAACAATGCCTTGCAGACACCATTAGGTGATACAAATACTTTGTCATAACATACTGTTTGAGCTCAAGACAAAACTGCAGCAAAGCAATTTATTCCTACTTGCATATTTGCACTGGAATATGTCGGTGTACCTGAGGAAGATGTAACAGCTTCCAGAGTAGGCAGGAGGAAATGTTGTTTTTCTGTTCACAATGGGTTTCCTCATCAATCAGGTATGTTCATTAAAGCTTCCTTCCTTTAGCAGGATGACTATAAAGGGCAACCGTGGAGGAGGAAAAGGAGTACAGACTTAGGGCATGCCATTTTCCAGGATTTTTCCTGACAATTAATTTTATTCACCACTTTAATGAGGCTGAGTCCTCATGAATGGGTGACCAACATCTTCACGTTCTAGTGTGATAGTACAATAACAAGACATCCTCTCAACATGTGTAAGGCCATGCCTTTCACAGGAGCATTAGCTACTGAGAACAAATCACAGGCCAAGTAGGAAAGGCATAGCTATTCACTGCAATTCAGGTGGTGTCAGAGCCCCAGGATCCATAAGGGTCAGAACTGCTACAGCTAATAGGCAATTTCTCCATCAAGTGTCACACTGTTCACATGTTCCTGCTTTGCCCTTTCCTCCTGGGGTGTTGATGGTGCTGTTGATGAAGGTGGGACTACAGCCAGCTGTTCTCTGACATGAGGTGTGCCAGGCAGTGGGATACTGCCCTCAGCTCCAGAAGCTGTCAAAACCATCATGGATTTATATTCTGTGGAAGTAATTAGGGACTCCCCGTTGCTTCTCCACTCGCCTCCCATTTGTAGGGCAATCACATCAGACAAGAGCTGTGCTCAGTGAACACTGCTAGCCTCCCCTGAAGCCAGTAGGGACTATTAAGAGAGGTTACTGGGGCAGATGGAATATTCCCCAGTAGAATGCACATGCAGAGCTATAGATTTTGTCTTTGAACACAGCCTGTGGCAATTTCCAGCAGATAAATGAAAGATGCTATTTTCATTTGTTTGGGTTTTTTAATAATGATTTGCATCACTTGTTGATTTTAATCATAGTAATCCCATCTCCAGTCTGTGGTAGAGACACAAATCCATTTTTTTCTTCCCTATTTGCCTGATTTTTTCCATTCACTTCCTCATTCTCTTCATAACTAGCGCAGGGATACAGAGCTTTTGTGCTGAGGGAGTCTGGAAGGGGAGCTGCTGCTGCTGACCAGACTCCTTTTGTTGAGGTTTGCAAGGGGAAGGGACTGGCTCTGAAATGCTTAAGGAGTTTTCTTCAGCCAGCTTTGGCTCTTTCCTGATCACCCAAGACAGACTAGCAGTTCAGACGCACAACCAGAGCTCATCTTCTCCTCCTGCAGCAGGCAAAGGCCTTTATAATGAAGTGAGTTTCTGAGGCCTTGGGCTTCCCACTGTTATGTGAGGCTCACTGGGGGATAAGACCTTTGAGTTTTGCTAGGATGAAAAGCCAAGCTTTTGCAGTTTCCTGTCTAACAGCAGATCCCTCCAGCAGCGTCCTTGCCCTCCCCCTCGGGTGAACTGCCATTGACCCAGTGAATTCAATTAGTATGATTCTTCCTTTATCAAACAAACCCCACATGGCCCAAACCAAACATGGTGCATTTGAAAACAAATGGATTGAAACGGCCCTAATCTAGTCAGACACTGTCCTCTGCATATGTTCCCTCCAATTCAGTCTACCCACCAACACAATCAGGGCATCACCAGATCCCATCTGGACTGCAAGAGGAGTGGGGAGCCTGACATCCTGCAGAACAGAGAGTATCAGATTTGGGCCTGTATCAAACAGACCATTACAAGGACCCTACAGTGCTTTTTGGGCCAGTTTTCTCACTGTCTCCACTGCTGAGCCCTAAAGGAAAGGGGAAGAATGCCCCAGAAGTCATACGGAGAAAGCTTGTGTGACCTGGACTCATTCAATTTTTCCTATGCACAGTGGTGATGTAGTGTACTGTCATATGCAGCCTGGACAAATCCTACCACCTAAAGCCCTTCTGTAAATCACCAGAGCAGAAAGCACAGCACCTTGGCTGGAAGGCTCTGAATCACTTCAGCCACTCCATATGTGAAGATTTTTCCTTTATACCCCAGGAAAGTTGTTAGTGCTCCCATTTCTGGGGCCCCCTGATCACCTACATCTGTCCTAGGATGCATGCCAGCAAGAAGAAATCCCACACCAAAGGATTCCCCACCCAACTTGGCCAGAGAAAGAACCCAGCTATGACGAGAAGGGAGATGTCTTTGCTGGCAGATTGGCACAGACACAGCTGCTGCACCTATTACTGCCATCATAAACAGCACAGACTTGTTTGGGAACCCTCCTTTAACACAGTGCACCAAGCACAGAAATTCCTGGGCACCCCTGATACCTATTCAGACACATCTCCCATGCCCCACCTTCTCTTAGGCAGAAGAGAATGGGCGCAACCCCTGCTAGCTCACAGGACACAGAGACAGAGAAGCTGGAGGTATCCCAGCAGTCCCCAGCAGAGATGCCCTTTTGCTTTGGGACGCAGATGGAGAGCAGCTTAAATCAGGCAGCACATCTTAGGCAGAATTCCTTAGGTAGTTGCCAGGGAAAGCCTGGTAGAAGAGGATCAGTGCAATTGTGAGAGGGCTCAAACATCACTGCCACCAGGTCTGAAGGAATGGTGACTTGCCTGAAGACAGCTCTTGAGTAGTGCACTGAGGACATGTTCCAGTGATACACTGCAGGACCAGTGACACACATAGAAATTTCAAATCAGGGCTGTTCAACTGGGTAGTCATCGGGGCTGCAAAGACGCTAAGAAAAAATCAATCTTTCCTAGTACAGCCCATCTCAAAAAACTTCCTCCATGTGGTCATTCAGCCAGCAGGATACTTGAGCTATCTCCCGTGGCAATGCCCACTGAGGGCACTCTCTCCTGACCCACTGGGCAGTCCTCTCCTTCAGCCTTGTCTCTCTTGCAGGCAATCTAACAGCAGGAAGGAGGCAGGCCAGGGGCAAGTATTAATTCCAGGAAGAGTCAAAGGCAGTAAACCTATTCCCTTTATACAGCCTTTATACATCTGTTTTCAGTGTATAACACATGCCTTAGGTGAGTTTAACAAAACTGCGAAAAGAGAAATCCTGTGAAGCTGGACTAGAAATCTTAGCAGAATATATTTGAAGAAACTGCTGAAAAACATAAATTAGAAGTTATCACATTTTCTATTCCAGGCTGCCTGAAAGGCATGACATACATATCCCTGTGTGGTAGATACGAATTGTCCCACTGGAACCAGTAGCCAGCACTCCAAACTTGTGAGATGAGCCATTCTCTTTTGAACCACTTTCTTTGCCCCTAAAGCCTTTGACAGGTTTTCCATATTCTCTAAAATACATATTCACATTTTTTCTTCTTTTTTCTGTCAGACTTCCCAAAGATGAAAAAGGGCAAAAACCAAAGAGGAATCTCTGTTGCACTACCCAATCCCATCATAAGTAAAGAACCACTGGAAATTGCTGCAAAGCTAGATGCTTCCCCAGTGGTAGGGTGCTCCCTAGGTACACTCAGTGGCAGAATTGCACCCACTGCTGTTTCTTTTTTCCCTGCAAACATGACATTCCCTACAGAGCACTCACACAATGGTGGAGCTGCCTCACTGAGAACAAACTAAAATGCAGCAGAGGAGACTTCTGGAAGGGCCTTTAAGAAAGCTGAAGAAAGCAGTAATACAAGTGCACCAGCACAACAGAATTCACTGGGAAAATACATTGATCTGGCTCTTCTGATTTTGAGATTTGAAAAATTCACAAGAATGCTTGAAGTTGCTCATTTGCATTTTGTTACCCAGAATGCACTTCCAACTCATCTATTTCCCACAGGCACCAACATCAAAGCTGTGGAAACAAGCTATCTTTGCATGAGAGTTTTCTTTTTAATTAAGCATTATAAACTAAGGCCAGAAATTCCTTCTTCTTTCACAGCTGGAGAAAGCATAAAGGAGAAGTGAGGGTAGAGAAAGAATCCATCAGTCACTGTACAGAGAGAGATTGCTTGGCCATGGATGCTTACAATTGCCTTCTAACTGCTCAGCTCCTTCGTGTAACATATGGTGAGGTATGGAAAGTGCACCTATAGCCCAAAGGTCACTGTGCCACCTGCAGACCCCAGACAACATGCAGCCTTGCACAAATACACATGGAAGTAATTAGGCAGGCAAGGGAGCTGGGATTTGAAGCGGAACCCCCTCAAGTCTGCTGCATTAATCCTTCCAGCTGAGTCGGAGAAGAAGTCTGAATTCCCAGGGGTCTGATTGCTGCAGCTCAGGGTGGAAAGAAAGTAATTTACTGTTTCCTTGCCACAAACATGCCATTACATTTTTGGGGTTTGGATGGAGAGAAGAGCATAAGGGAGTTCCAAAGGGACCAGGTTTGCTTCCCTCATTATCTGCAGAGTCACAGCTTGGCAGGCTGCTTTCCCAGTATTGCTCTTCCATGAGCTTTCAATTTAGAAATTGCATTTAGCTTTTACGAATCTTCAGTTGAAGATGACAAGGTTTTTGGGACCAATGTGGTAGATCCCAGTGAGTGGATATGGGGATGCAGAGTGACAGGGAGTTTGGATTCGTCTTGTCTTTGTAATGTTGCATCCCCTTGAAGTGTTAAGTTGTGGACTGTGTCACCCTTCCCTGCATTACACTGATAAAAACAGTGTCCTCTTACCCCAAAGATCATATCTTACAGCTGAAGCACCAGCCAGGAGGTGAGCATGATACAGCATGACAAGGAAATCATGGTGGTTACAGGGATGTGATAACTTTGGAGGGGTGGATGGAACACAGGTTAAAAGGAAGTGGAATTGAAGAAGGGTAAGAGGATAACTGTACCCACCAGGGATCCAAGGTTCAGATGTCAGTAAACCTTCAGTCTTCTACCTCAGCAGATCCAAACACCTGTGTTCATCCTACACATTTGCTACCAGACAATTTGGGAAAAGTTTGCCAGTCATCATTCCTTTCATGATACTGACATATTCCTCATCTCCACCCTACTTTGTTTCCCTGGATTCATCATCTCTTGCACACAGCTTCCCATACTTTTTCTCTCAAAGGTTCACTGCTCAGGCCATTCCTCACACACAATTATGACTCCACACAGTGGAAATATCACCTAGCAACCAGTGAGGGTGGCTCTGGTATGGTTAGTGGATGGAGAAAAAAATCTGCACAAAAGACTCCATGACCAAGACGGCACTTCAGTCCCAGGACCAGCTTCCCAGCTCTGGAGCTGTCCTTTTCCATGTACTACTATGAGACAGGACTTAGAGGCAGGAGGGAATTTTTTACCAGCAAACAGGGAAGGGTCAGGGCACATACATCTCATCTATCCTGGGGCCTGCATAGCCGTTACTTCTGGCAGCTGCAGATCTAAAATATCCAGTATACTTTACTGGGTGTAGGTGGCAGGGCTTTGGCAGTGGGGCAGAGGGAGGCTGCAGGGGTGGTCCCTGTGGGAAGAGGTCATGCTGGACACAGCCAGCGGGAGAGAACTGTACCACAGACCCACGCCAGGACACAGCTGAGCCCATCAGCCAAGCAAATTTAAGAGAGGGCAGAAAATGGCACACACACACAGAGAGAGAGAGAGAGAGAGAGAGAGAGAGAGAGAATGAGAGAGGAAGGAGTAAAAAGAGTGACAAACAGCAGAGAAAACACCAAGGTCAGAAGAGGATGAGAAGGAGGTGCTCCATGGCACCAGAGCATATATTCCCTGCAGTCTCTGTGAGAGCCCACACAAGAGCCATACAGGACCAGATTTTGCTGACAGGAACTGCAGCCCATGGAAAACCCAAACCAGTGCAGAGCAAAGTATCAGACAAAAATGAGCATCAGGAAGAAACCACTACATATTGATCACAACCCCAATCCCCTCTGTGCTGCCTGGGGAGAGTAAAGGAATCTGAAATGAAGGAGTGAAGTAGAGCTTGAGCAAGAGCAGATGAAGGTGTTGTTTTAATGTATGGCATTTTTTTTCCACTACCCAAACTGGTGATTACATTTAAATATTAATTGGCAATAAATTAATTTCCCAGTTATAGAATCATAGAATCATTTGGGTTGGACTGGACCCTAAAGAATATCATCTGCTTTCAACCTCCACTCCATTGGGCAGGGACACTGGAGGGTGCAGTCTTTGCAGATTGCTGGCAAGCGGCTCGTCCTGCTCATGTCACTTCATCAAGTTGTTCTCATACACTTAGTGAGTGATAAACAAGCCACTGCATTCATCTTTGTGCCTCTTTTACTAAGTGAACATGCATCATAAGTGCAGCCATCTACGATGTTTCTATTTCATCATTCCCCTAGAGATTTTCTATTCAATTTTAAACTAATTGTTTACATTTTCTGGACTGCATCAAATAAACAGACACCACTATATGGAAGCTAAGGATACAGGAAAAGGCAGGGATGGGGAACACTGCTAAGCACTCTCTCCTCTCATCTCTTCCTGGAACATAAATATTGGGTATACAATTCCTAGTACAATTGTCTCTGTTCCTGTGGAATTGTATGGGTAAATTCTCAAGCATCACACAGAGCTGTCTCTGGTTTTTGAAAAACCCAGTCAAATGCATGGAGAACAGTTCTGAGCAAACAGCAGGTATATTTCTATGTTGCATTTTCTGCTGCTGCTTGGCCAAGGATTTCCAAGCACTTTGCATGATGCAGCCACTTTTCTATAGGGTCAAGATTGTTTCCTTTTCATGGTGCTTATCAGGGAGGAAAAGGCTTGATGCCTGCTGTTTGTGCTGAATCTTCCAACTCTGTGTTTTCTCCCCACCCCTCAATGGAGGTAAAAAACAAAACTCCATCTGACAAAATGTTCTGCCTTCTGGTGAGAGAAAAGAAAGCAAAATATGCTGGGACAGCATCAAAGTCAGAACTACGGGAGCTACTAGGTGTTTCTCCTATCGTATGGAGAAAATCAAGGTACAAGGGTACAAGATACCAAATATGAACTGAGAAGCTGATCCTAAGTTTTAATCTTGGACTACCATCTTCAGCTGCTTTTTGCTGTCTTTTTCTACATTTGAAAATGTAGAGAAAACCCTAAAACTGCTCTGGAAAGCTTCTACTCTGCATATAGTTGGCAGAGTCACATGTTGCCCAAAGTAAAAAAGAGTAATTGTGTGGGGACAATGGACCTAAACCTTTCTCTTGCTGATTCAAGCATCAGAGCACAGCACACTGAGTTCCATAACCCACACTAAGCCTTTTGCTGAATGTCCCCAGACTGCCATTTCAGGGAATGTTTGCAGAAAGTTAAGGCCATGTCAGCATCCCCATGTGGGAAATGGCAAATATTTAGGCACTGGAAATGCAGAAATGCATGTGGCCAGAGGCTGCCTTTAACAGACTTCCATTTTCACTGAATGCAGTTCCTTCCAAAACTGAATGTAACTCACCACTGGAAAGCTAAATAACTGCAATTCAGTGCTGCTTAATTTCCTGTGTGAACTGAATGGATATATTTTACTTCTTAACACAAAGGTCTGGCATTTGAGGAGCCAGTTTTCCCCAGAAGGGGATTTTCCATTCTACCCAGAAAGATGCCATCTCCTTGGTGAAAAGCAAAATTCTCTAGTTAAGAGTTAAGTACATGGCCCCTGTAAGAGAATGGCATTTGTCCTGCATTATCAGTCCAATACAACAAATATGAAATAATCATGGAATGGCAGAACAGATGCACAGCTCTCAAAGCGAGACACCTCATATTTGAGTCTCTGACTGCCATGGTTAAGACAGATATATGTGACCATCTAGTTTAGGGACTTAAAGCACCTTACCAGGGTAATTGAAAGCCAAATCCTCTCTCATTATTGGTAGAACATTTTTCACAGGCAGTTCAATCTCTGTGGAGCCATCAGGAAATAAAACAAGGCGGTGCCTGTTATCTCCACACACTTTCTCTACTTCACTCAAAGGGGAGAAATGCAGTTCTGAATCACTTCCCATCAGTGCAAAGAAAGAGCTATAAGTGGTTAATCATACCCAGCCAGGCTGGTGCCTCAGTGACAGCAGACAGCAGAATAGCTGAGATGGGGTCTGAACAAGCCACTCCACCTGCTCTTCAGTCACTTCTTAGCCCTTGTGTGTTACAATCATTATCAAAGTAGCTGGAGTCATCACCGCAGTGCTGATTTGTTCTCCAGAGTCCGGGCATTTGCCTGTGTCTTGCCATCTCCGGGGTGCTGAGGAGCAAGATAAGCTGGCTGGTCCATAGCAAGATGCTTGGTCCCACTTCTTAGTAAACAGTGAAGATTTTCACTGTTAAAAAGCCCATCTTACAACAAATGTAATTTCAGCCTAGGCACAAAGAAAGCACGTAGGATTCCTTCTGGGGGAAGTCTCCACTAGAGAGAGGTAGATATGGGGACATTGTCCAGTGATCCATCCCCAAGGATTATGTATAACACAGAGAGAAAAACTGGGAAAGTTCATCTTGACCCCATGACCCAACTTTCCTATGAACTCAATTCCTGTTTGGGTTGAGAAAAAGCTGAAATGCCTAGTTGGGATCTAAGGTGTCCTTTTTAACTGCTCAGGTTTTAGCCAAGGCTGTTTTCCTCATTTCTGAGAAACTGGTGTCTTAGCCCTTCCTTCTATGCCAGGAAAAGGAAGGTGTGGCATTATCAGTTTGCAAGCCTCTGATTTAGGACTTGGAGAAACAATTGCAAGTAAATTAGTCACTACAGCTTAATGAGTGTCCATCAGCTGAACTGAAGTAAGTGTGCACACTCTGCTCACTGAATGCCTTTATTTAATACACTAACTCAATAAGCTAACTTGCTGAGTCTTTTTATTTGTTGATAGAAATGAGGACCTGCCTTTAAACTCATTTCTTCTGGTGGCCACAGTTATCTGTGCCATATTTTCCCCCTTCTAAATAAATCTCTTTCAAAAGTAAACATTCATGAAGAGGAATTCAGCCAAGCAAAGTAGGAGCCTGAGGCTCTAGAAACATCTAACCATTAAACACACCACAACAGTGGCTGTTACCATCTGCTGTACCAGAGAGCTGAGGTGTACAGCTATATTCTCTCCTGCACTGCAGGTGGATGTTTGCCACCAGCAGGGTACAAGATTGTCAGAGATGAGATCCTAGACTATTTAGGCCAACCACTCATCTGGTGGTTTTGAAACTTCTTGAACAAGTTCACCACGAATTTGTTTGTAACTCTCAGCACTGCAAAGCATTATTAGTAGGAAAAAAGGTACAAAGTTTAGAAGACAGCAGATAGCAAGAGGTAGCAATAGATTCAGACTTTCTCAGCCCTTCTCACTTCTGCCTATATTCTACATTCTCAAGGAGCTTAAATCTTAAGTAGGATAATTATTTGAAAATATTACAGCAAAAGATGAATCACTCAACTTTATTAAACTTTAATGGCTCTTTTGATTGCTCCGACTGAGATGACAGGACTAATTCCACTGTATTTACAAGACTGCTTTAAAATAATATTAATAATTTCAACATTAGACCTGCTGATTTTCTCCTTGTTGAACACTTGGCCAGCAATCCAGAGTCTTTGTGTTTCCAGGCTGGCTTATGGAAAATGAGATGGCATAATGCCACAGTCCAGGAAAGCATCATCACCCAGATGAGAATGATTTATTCAAGAAATGAAAGTCAGCACTGCTAGTTATTAGACCAGCAGATGGAGAAGGGAGCCCTTTACAGCCCTCTCGTATTCAGAACTGTTTGGAAGTGCTATGGAGTTTGGTGCACAGGCATTTTCTTTGCACAGAGGAGAAAATCCCACTCATTTTAATTTTGCCAGATGGCTTTATGCAGTCTGCTACTGGACCAATAGTGGCAATTTCATCACATTTAAGGGATTTACAGATGGGATAAGAGGAGATGTTTATCACTGAGTCTCTCTACAGTTATGCTTGCCCCAGCTCTCTGTTGTGAAGAACTGAGATTGCCCATGTTTTGTGTCACACTCTTTGCTCCGGCAACAGTGGAAACTCTTGTCATGGAGTATTACATTACACAAGATCAAACCTCATGGGCTACTTCGAGTGGTTACTGACTCTTTTTTGTTCCATTTCAAACCTTGAGTTACTGAGGTCAAATACAGTGACCCTAGCCTTCATTTGACATCAAAGGGAGGGATACAGCCTTTATACACTGTGGGAACTGCAGCTTCAAAGGACATAGCATCAATACATACAGGAAAGTGCCTCCAGCACTTACTCATTACTAGCAGGGGGAAAGGCAGGATTTTCCTAGAGGTTCCCTGTGGGCCCAGACACAGAGCACACCAGCAGAACAGTTGCTCTGGCTGAGAACTGCAGAGGCTGTACTGGAAGGGCTCTTTTGTAAACCCTTCATACAGTCAATTCCTTTAGGATGTGGGGAAATCCTAGGAGGCATACAGGAGGACACACATGAGACTTCTGATATCCCAGATCTTTGCAGGTGCACTCTAAAATAATCTTAAATATCACCACTGAAGAATTCCTGAGATATCTGCCACCCACTCACTACACTGTGTCAAGGGCAGCACACAGACATATTTGTCTTCCTTTGAAAATCTTTTGCATTGGCTGCAGCTGGAGGCACCTGGACAAAAAAAAAAAAAAAATTGTTTTACCAAATGATTCTAACTTTGTAAGTCTCACTTTGATTCACATTGCATAGACTTCACCTTTTACACTATACCAAACCACAGGTACAAGTCTGGTCACCAGACAACAGATGTACTTTATATAGCATGGTTGCCCTTATAAGCATGCTCCTGCCTCAGTTCTCAAACAGCTGGATCAGCCTTTGGATTTCTGAGTTTTTCCAAACTGAAGAGAAGCTGCTGCCAGTAGACCTCTGAGTGGCACAAATGTACATAGTTGCCAATGCTATGAGCATATTGTAGGGTTTCTCCTCTGGTACACTCTGGGGAAAATGTAGTATTTAAAGGGTTTTCTTGATATGCTCTCCTTCCCTTCTCTCTCATACTGTACTTATTTGTTTTGTGCCATTTCTGTTCTCTGTTAAATTATACAGTATATTACTCTAAAAGTTGCTGAGATGGCCTAGCTTTAAACATAGATATGTTAATGCAGAGAGAAACTCCTATGACTGTGGGACCACTTCCTGAAAGCTGTATGTCTGAATTAATGCAGTGGCCCATTTAATTATATAGAGAAAGTATCTCAATAAAATATAAAGCAAAGATTCAAAGAAAAAATAAATCCAAACCCTGCAGAAAAGCTCTCCCATCCTAACAGCACCAAAGTAAATGTCTTTTCCATCTCGTTCAACTGTATTCAAAGTTCTTCAGCAGCAGCTTGAAGATTGCGGTCCTATTACCAAGCTCAGATACTCATTTCAAGAACAGCTGAGCACCTCTGCATCCCCTCACTCACTGGGAAGGGTTAGAACTCCTTTTGTTCTGGTGTGGAAGGATTGGTCTGATAGCAGCAGATATAAAGAACACTCACAGGTTTCTCGGGAATTGTGATCTGGAGACACCCTGTTACTTGCTTAGAACACCCCTGTGCTGTATCACTGAAAAATCTTTTGCACATAGAGTAATCATCAGTAGAATATTTGAGAATAGTAGAACGTATCACTGTTCTGAGAAGGGGTAAAAGCAGAAAAAGGGAAATAAAGGGATAGCAGGATAGTTTATCACAGACGCCTGGTTTGAGAGGGCTAAAGAGGGCCCAAACTCATTACTTTACAATATATCCCGCTAAACAATATGTATCACTATCTAAAAGCAGCTCTTTCCAGCTCTACTGTACTGCCAAAAATTACTCTTCAATGTTATTTTTTAACTCTCCAAGCCTTTGTCCGTGGCTGCTTCGAACAATGGCAGTTCACAAGGATGTGGAACAAACAACCACAATTCCTTTCTGAATGCTTGCTATGGTGGGAACAAATAGGGAGAGCTTAAAGGAAACACTGCATGCAAATAGCACAGGTGAGGGAAGAACTTGCACGGAAAGGCTTTTGCAATTACATGCCAACATTCTTTGCTCTGCAGCGGAAAGGAGGGAATCTTCTCAACTGTGGCTAAAAAAAGGAGGCTCTTTTAGGTCTAAGTATGAGGCAATGTGAGGATTTTCATGCCTATTTAGAGGACACCAAAGGTTGTTGGAAAAAGGGCAGATAAAGGCAGTCTCTTCCAAAAGAGTGGTCTCTAAAAATTCTCTGTTTGGAGTAAAGTTAAAAACTGAGGTGGGTAAATCCTAAGCAACAAGAGAAGAAACTTGCAGCCTGCAGAAATTCCTCTAACAATGCCTTGGGATCACATAAACAAGGTTATTAATAGAAGTCTGCCTCTCCAGCAGCCCTCAAAGGCTGCTTCCTCCCATTCTTCTATCTGCACCAATTCAAGGCAGAGAAGCCCTGGCTTGAGAAAACCTTACTTGTTCTCTTCTTGTTTTTATCTTTCCCTCCACTGTATTTCCTGTCAAGACTGCAGGTCAGAAAAGCCGGAAATCTCTTTGTAGCTCTGCGACTGCCATGCTGTGGCCAAGGAATTTACCCCAGATGGAATCCAAGAGCCCCCGCACTCTGGTGCAAGATTGTGTGGGGAAGAGGATAAGTGCTGCTGGGTGCTAGTGGCTGTTCACCACCAGTAGTTCAGACTAACACAAGTGAGGGTGGGAGCTGGGGCACAGACTGCTTTTCCAATTATTTCCAAAAAGCCAGCATTCCTGCTTCACAGCCATGGGACACATGGAGGACCTGACCTTGCCTTTCCTGAACTTTCCAGTCAATGTCCCAGCAGACACCTCCAAAACATTGTTTTTTCTATTCTGGCTTCACAAATCCCAGGAACCTCTTTAGTGATTTTGCTAGCAAAAGGCAGAATTTTATGTACCCCTGGGGTTTTCTGAAGAACTGACAACCTCTGACAAAATGAAGTACTTTATACTTTTCAACCATTTTTTCTGTTCTGTTGTTAGGGAGATTGCAGCCATACTTTCTCCAAAAGTTAATATTCTCAGCTTCTAAAGTTACAAGAGGGCTGGGGAATAAAGTGAAAGAAAATTACACAGACTCTAGGATTAACACACACCACCAGCAAATGTACCTACCACAGAGAATATAGAGGCAGTCAGATTCACATTTGCACACACAGCAAAGAAGAAACCATCATTAATACTGCAAAACCACAAAATGTCAGACCAAATTTCTCTGCATCCACAGGCAAAATATTCAATAAGGTTTGCTCCTCCTGGGTGCTGATCTAGTCAGAAGGCATTAACAAACAGAATAAACTGAAATACTGCACCCATTTGACCTGATAGCTTCTCCAAATTCAAACCAAGCAGGGTGTCAAAATAAATGCTTCCCCTAAGATTAGACTTCAGATAAAACACAGAGAAGTAGGCATATGCTCCCTGCCACTCTCTCTTTCCAAACACAACCTAGACTATTTGGGGTCTCAAGCTCTCGTGTGATGAACAGGTTGTTTTAAACTGGCAGAAAAAATCTGAGCAGAGAAAAAGCCTCTTCCAGTACACATGCAGAAGCAAGAGTTGCTGTTGTCTTTGCCCCTAGTACCTCAGCAAAATACATTTGAGGAATCTTCTCTAAAATCTGTGTCACTTTGCATACTGATACAGATTTTGCATAGTTTTTACATGGTCCTCATGGACTCAACCTTCCTTTCTTCAGCCTCAGTAAGTCCTTCTGAGCTCAAACAACCACTTTGAGTATTTAGCTTTCTTTTGGAGGCCCTGACATACTTCAGGTGAAGGCAGGGGAATAGAGAGAACTCCTTTCCCAGTCTAAAGTTTCGGCTCCTTTGTTACTTTTGAAAATCCATCTGCATTATTCAATGAAAACATAGTGCGCAAGAATGTCTATTGAGCAGGGTGCCTGCTGTGGCTGTGTGTGAAATAATAATAGCCTTACTATCTGCAGAATTGAAGAACTGATATTACTTCTGTTGCTAAAGAATATTCAGCTAGAGGAGTCATGACCACAGAGCAGCCACCAGCAGAACATCTATGCACCATGGGCATGGTGACACCAAGCCCAAAACTTGCATGATGTCCTTGGAGCTGAAAGAGTGAGAGTCCAGCACACTGAGGCATCAAAGCTGTGAATTAGCTTGGGTTCATGAGGAACACAGCCACAGCACTCAGGGATGCTGGTAAGAAAATAAACAGGGAAACCATCACAGTGCTGTGCTGCAGGAGACTTATGGGTTCAGAACTCAGGACTGACTCTTCTCCTCTTTCCCCACAGATGTTACAGACATGCCTCAGCAGCTTTGCTGAAAGCTGAGGAATGTGTAAGCACAGAAAGAAATTCTACAAAAGGAGAGAAAAGGAAGCCAAAAGTAGTACATTTAAGATCAGAAAATATTTTGACCATCATATTATTAACTGTTGGGATTGACTTCTACAATTACCACAGAAGGCAACACATTAAAAGTACTCAGAAGACTGCAGGATGCTTGCATGGATAATGGGACATGCAAGGTTATCGTAAACAGTGTAAAATGGATAAAGAAGTTATAATCCTATAAACCAATCTCTAATTGTTTACAGGAGGATGGAAGTTGCCCTGCCCTACTCGTCATTGGTGATCCTACATTTTTTACATTCTTTTAATCTCTGCTTTTGAGTACTCTCTGAGACAGACTTATTTTCACATAACTTACTTTCATATAAGTATATCTTATTTTCGTATATCACTCTGCGTAGTTATTGCATGGTCCTCTGTAATCCCTGGTTTCTGCCTGCAAGGAATGGCAAAAAGGCAGGAAAATTTGGTTATAGAGAAAGCAGAGAGGAGACCCTGTAAAGGACTGAACTTTTTAAGGAGAAATATTCCTGGATTTTTTTTTCACTTTTCCTTTTTTTTGCATCTTTTTTACTGCCAACAGAAGCTGGGAGAAAACAGGGAGCAAGTATATTGGAACAGGGAGTAGACCAGTTGTGATGCCAATCTGTAGTTGGGCTTAATCCTGTCAAACTGCAATCAAGAAGATACATGGCTAAACAAACAGGCCAGAACCCCTCTCCTGTTAAACATTTAAAACTCAAAGGACTACTCTCTAGGCACCACTAATGATAAAATCATGAGAGAGCTCAGGGTGTGCAAGAGCAGCCCACAGATTTGCAATGACTGTTCTCCACAGACAGCGTTACTTACGGCAACCAATACCAAGAACAGTCATGCTGATGGCACTCTTCCAGCAAAATGTTATCAACACTCTACTTCTGTACACAGCTAATTATACCATGCTTAAATGCCACAGGGAGATGGCTGCTCTATCAGGAAATGCACAGAAACATATGCTGCCATATGGAGAAGGTAGTCTTCACTTGGACCAATCTCTGTGTGTATAAGGCCCTATTATATTATTGTTTATAAAGCAAGTCCCCTAGAAGGTAAGCAGGAAAAGTGAAAAGCAAAAAAAAGTGGCAAAATATTTCTGTTCAGCTTGTGGTACGAGAAGAGCAGCGAGTGGGAAGAAAGGTTATTCCTTCTCCCTAGACGGGATAATAAAGCTTTATGAACATGTTTGCTGAGTCCTGCCCCCTAAACAGGAACTTTGCTTTGTTGCTAAAAAGCATTGAGCTGATATATCCTACTTAGGAAATTTAACCTAACTCAGAGCTTATACATCATTTAAAGACCACTTAAAATGCAGCAGGGCAAAATTAAAATGCAATTGTATCAAACTAAATGTCTTGATTTCTAGTAGTGTGTATGTAACTAGCCAATAAATCTTAATTAGAAATAATCAACCTCATGCTCACCAAAACCCATTTTGATTTTTGTCCTCAAAGAGCAATACCAAATGCAACAGGGAGGCCAACTTTTTGCAGATCAAGTGTCTCTGTCCATCTTATACTGCCCTCCAGAGAAAAGAAAACAAAGGGAGTCTTTTGTTGTTGCCTACACAGGCTTACTAACCATACTTGGACTTACATACTTGGATGGCTGATGTAACTATCCGTTGTCAGCAGTCATTTACATCAGGTGCAAAGTGACTGTGAGATGACACCAAGAATGGTAGCAGCTTGCATCAATGCAAAAAATCACAAGGTGTTTATGGTTTGCTTTTCTGTTATTCGTGGGATTTGTGGAAGCAGGTAGAGAGGTCAGGCAGACAGGCTCCAAGATGGCAAAGAGAGAACTTTATTTACAAGAAGTTCTTTTTATACACAGTAATAAACAATTGTCTATTGGCCAAAGACAATCCACCCCTAAAGACCTATTGGTTATGGCTTGTACACCTCTAACACTAAACACAGAGATTAAGAAAGTACAGTTTATCTGTATTCTCCATGAGAGAGAAAGAAAATCCTAAAACACTGCAACTACAGGTGTTAAATCATGAAGCTGTCCCACTCTTCATCTCTGCTTGCAATCCCAGAGAAGACCCTGCCTTTTACCTTTGAGTCTGGTACATTATATCTTCGACGTTGGTGGGTCTTGATGCTTTTAACACTAAAGTCTCTCAGTTCTCTGCACCACTGAGGAATCAATATGTCACTGTTAACTGGTGCAGCACAAAATTTGAGCAGTAGAATAAAAACAATTTTGTTACACACATATAATTTAGTTTGAGACCCTTCTCACAAACCCTTCCTCCCATATCTTGCATCCACTTCACATGCAATATTCCATCAATCAGGATAAAATGGGTTAAGAACTCTCTCAACTGTAAAGCAGTGGTTACCAACAAGAAGCACTTAAATCAGCCACTGATAGAAGAAGTGATAAGTGCGATGTCAGTGGGAGCTACGTGCTCAATCTTTTCTGTTTCCTATTCAAATTCTTGCCCTGGACCTATCACAAAAGAGTGTGTGATGCAGTTCCACTGGAGGGTGTAAAGGCAGCAAATAACGACAGAGGCAGCTGAGAGAATCAGACAGGAGTCAGTACAGAAATGTGATTCACATGGAAAGTGTGCGACAAACAATTTCTGCTCTCAGTAAAGGGAATGAGGCAATGACTCTTTCTGAATATCACTGTCAAAAAATCCCAAACACCTTAGTGCCCTGACAAGTCTTCCTGAAGAACCTTTAAAGGAAAGGGACTTTTGTTCTAAAGATGCTTAGTCAGGACTGGATGCTTTTGCAGAGCTTCCACTGACTCACTGTAAGACCAAGTTTTTCCAGGCCCTATCTCAGTCCTGTCTGCTAATGGGAACAGTAATCCCTATCTAACAGGGGTCTTGTAAGATTTAATATCTGCAGAAAAAATTAAATCAGCAAAATGGAACCAGACACTGAAGTGTTACTCTGTTCTGCTCTTGATGGAAGGGATTTAAGTATTTCAATTATTGGTCTCCAGCACAACCTACCTTTTGTTCATGGATGGATGCACTAATGAGCAAAGCTGGACATAAGCTTTCAGATAGAACAGTTTTCCATTTGAAAAATGCCAGTTTAACAGAATCAAACTATTTCATGGGAATGTACTTGCTTAATTGAATTTTCTGGCAGAAATCTGCCTGCTTCCTCACAGGTTCTCCTGTCTACCTGATCAGTGAGCAGAATTGAGAACCTGGCAAACCTAACCCCAGCTGGGATACGAAATATTTTCCTAGCAGGAAGCCAACAAACATCAAAGTAAGGCATTTGGATGGCATTTTTCAAATTGAACCACCGGAATTTACAGTTTTCAGTCTCATGGAAGACAAATACTTCTGGTGTTAGACATTTTCCCAGGGTGGGGTTCTGGGCTGCAGGCAGACCCACAGTCAAGCCTACAGTCTTTCTTTCCCTGTTGCCTCATGTTCACACCTTAAAGGGAGAGAGGAAACAAGACCAATTCAGCAGCAGCAGTGAAAATGCCTCTGAACATGTTTGTGCTGATAGCAGCCCATCTGGACTCTTTTCAAGGACAGGTGGTAAGGGAGGGCCACATTGATCTTCTTAGAGATTTTTCATTGCTCAGTCCACTGATGCTGATAGATTATGTAAAGAACCAAAGCAGAAGGTCAAAAGCCACCAATTACTTTAAAAAAAAAAATCCAAAATTATAAGTAGCCAACTGGCCAGCTAAGCAGCAGACAACATCAGATGGCCAATATAATAGAGACACAGCCACACTCCCTTGTGATCTCTCAAGGGAGTCAGGAGGCCAGCAGAGAGGTTTCTGCAGGTGCAGATGTGTCTTGATAGACCTGGTATGAACTGTGTAGTTTGATTCTTTCTTCTCTTCCATGACTTTTAGTGGAGTTTGCATCAGACTCTCAGCTGCTGGAGACATCAAATGCACATGTTCCCTTCTCCCTACAAGTTTCTAGAGCTGTTAATCCAGCTGCTCCCACAAGTATTCAAGCTGTGTCAAGGACAGATGAAGAAAAGGCAGTGGGAGGAGAGGAAGGAGGTTCATAAAGATCAACCATCAAACACTACAAATGAAAAATGCAACTCAATAAATAACTGAAAAGGCCATGCTTCCTGGTGTGTGTCTGATCTTGCTTCTCAAGCTCTGAAGCTTGCACTTTCCTTCTATTTATAAAGACATTTTAAAAGCCTCAAAACTTTTTCTAAGTATCTTCTTTCAGAGGGCAAATTGTCTGCTGACAATTTCAATCTGTGACCCCTTAAAAATGCACATTTTCCTGCCAAGATACCAAAGCTCTGCGTAGACTTGGAAGATTCAGTGCCAAAAGAACCTCCCGTCTTTTCCTCACAAAAGCACAGTTAAAATTAAAATATTACTAAAAACATTGGTGGTAGCTCTGACTACACACATGGAGTGGAGTGGAGTGGAGTGGAGAATCAGGTCATACTGATTCTCCACTTCTGACTTCATATTCTGCTGTAAAAACAATTGCTAATGACTTGCTAGTAGAGCTAATTACAAAGAGGTCAAGAGGGTGAGAATTTTGCAGAGAATGTTCTCTGCCTTTAGAAGATTAAAAGGCACTGTTTTCTACAGCCTGTTGAGAAGAGGGTCACTAACCCAGAACATCCTCACAAAGGCATGTAAAGCTTTTCTGGAAAGTCTTCATTTTTTCACAGTTTTTTGCTTTAATTTCCAAATTGAAGCAGTTCTTGTTGCTAATATACCTTTATACACTTCAGTAAAGTACACTCATTTGAGGAGCTCCTGCCAGTGCTGTCTTGAAGAACAGGACACTAGAATGAATTATAACAGAAAATGCAGGGGAACAGGTACACTTGCAGAGTTCTGGAGAGAAGGCATGTAAGACACAGAGAGGGAAAATTTACCTCCAGTCTTTTTTTGCATATATCTTCCTTTCATGTTCTCTGATTCTTCAGCAAGTGCTGACTGTGTCTGTGTTTTTGAACTTCCCACAAAGGGAAGCTGGAGCTTTGCTTTGGAGATGGGAGCTGCCAAAGAGAGCAGCATTGTCCAGGCAGGTATGACATCAGGCTCTGGGGAGAAAGAATGACAGCAAGAGGAACCGGAAGCTGAAGATTCAGAAGCAGGTGGTTCCCTCTTTCTTTCACCTCATCTTTTTCCCCTCCTCCCACTTGGACACTTCGATAGTGGAAGACTGTAGTTTAGTCTGGATAGCCACTGCTAAGATAAATACCCTTCCACTACTGATACAGCAAAAACCATTCCTCTCTCCACCCTTTTCTTGCTGTAAGAACAGTAGTAGTCTGAGATAGCAAAAGCTTCTTGAAGATGCAGACTAAGAAACACATGCAGAAATGTGGAAGTGAGGAGAGAAACTCAGGTCTGCAGTAGCTGGAGGATGGGTTCAGAGCAGCCTGACTTGTTGCGGTACAACAGGTCTACTTCAGAGCATCTGTTAGCTCTTTTCACCCCCAGTCTTTTCATAAAACTTACAATGCAAAGCAAGAAAATCCAAAGAGCACCTAAAAAACTCTTGGAATACAATGACAGAACAGAGATGTGAGCTTTACCTTTCAAAAAGAGTTCAAAAACTGGCACAGACTCAGAGGCAGTGTCTGAGGAATAGGTCGGTCAAACTGACAGTCCCAAATCTCACCTTCAATAGAGCCTAGCTCAACCCAGACCCACACTTTTTGCTGAGCAAAAAGCATAATGTTGTGTTAATAATGAATAGCCCTGTGTCTCCTGTACTTAACACTGGAGCTTTGAGCGGATCCACAGCACTTTATAAATTATCTAGTGCAGCTGATTCAAGGCCCGCCGGGAGTGTTCTTGCAGCAAGCATCTTGCTCGGCTGTAATGGAATCATACCATTAATGCAATTTCAATTAGACATACATTATAGTGCACAGGTGTCTAAGCAAACAGTCTACAGGAAGCCTCCCCTAGGGACTCGTATCCTAGGGAAAAGGTGTGTAAGTGGGACACTTTCCAAGGGATCCTACAATTGTACTATAAAGGCAATAAAAAAATAAGCAAGCCACCAAGCTAAAATGGGAGGAGGAATGTGTCCGTAAGGGAAAAAATGATGGTCTTCACTTGTTGGTAGCTAATTCCTAACTTCCACCTTTTCAGTTATAAGGTGAAGAACTCTCCCGTGCTTCATCCAGTAATCTCTTCAAGAACCAAAACCCGGCAACATTCTTATCAGCCTCTGAGTCTGTACTTGTGCCCTGATAGGAAATCCTAATCTCCTTTGGAAATCATGTAACTGTCATCCATGGAACAAATATTTAGTGGCCCTTCAGTCTGGCTGAGACTTTGAGCCAGCTGGGTTCCTGTAGAAGAAGCAGATGCTCACTATCTACATACTTACTCTTGGAATAACAGTTCAGATTCACAGAGAGCTGGCACTAGTAGTAGATGGCCGCATAGGGGTATCTTGCCAGCTCTCTAGCCAAACAAAGCCTTTTGTGTATTACGGGCAATGCTAGTCTCCCTGAAGCACAGGAAATCAAAATCTCACTTAATTCTATATCAGGGTAAGCTCTTCCAGTCTACTGCTCAGGTCACCATTCTACACTCAACCTGACCTGCAAAGACCCTATGCCTGAAGGTGTTGATAACTCTAGGGAAAATGAGAGCACAGTCTCTATCAGTTTTGCTCTACCTATACGACTGCCAATGAGGCGTCTAATTAATGTCAGTTATGGCTGATGTTTTTCTAGGGGGGAACTGAATGAAGGATTTGCCAATTTATCTCATGCAGGGCCTACCAAGAAATATAAGACACTAATAACCACCAGTCACTGCTGAGCTGAACTGGATTTGAAACTGCAAGTTACAGATGAAAACTTCCCAATCTCCTCTGCTGTCCTGCCTCCTGCTGATCACCCCCATTAACAAATTCTCATATTAATGGCAAAAATATTAACTAGATTGCACCCCCATAACAATAATAACTGGCCTCAAAAAAGCAGTGCCATCAATTAATGAAGGATATATTTCTCAATTATTCAGTAAAACCCCCTCTGCTCTCTTTTGTGGGCCTGTATTCACCAGCCTGTCTTTTCTTCTCTCATGTCTGTGACAATCATCACCTTGGGAACTTCCAGCTGCAAATAAACAATCGGTGCTTAAACTCAAAGGCAGGCTCCTAATCATAGGGCCATTAACAACTCATACTCTCATAAACTGTTTCAGACTCTTTTAGGGGGCATTCAGCAGTAGAGTGTTGCAGCTCCACACAATTATGGATGGCACCATTCCCAAACCCTGCATTCTTCTGTTGTATGAACACAAATACTTACCCCAGATTCTCAAAAAATGGAGTAAGAGGGATGACATGACAGAAGGACTTGTTCTCCCCTTGATGTTTATTGAGGAACAGTCCAGAAAGACAAAGAAAAGGAAGTTTCAATTTGCAGCCTGCTATCTGATTTCCCTGCATAGCAAGTATCAGTTTGCTTTCTCAGTTACCTTCCTCTGACCATTTAAAAGTAACAATACAATGATAGACGGACCACAAGAAAACTGCTGTCTAGTCATTCAGTGCCCTCACATAAAAGACATTTCATGCTGCCACCTGTTATGCCTTTCTTTGATAAGTAAGTAACCAGAGTAGTCTTCCCTCACATATACCCTTAGTCATGGAGAAAGCAGGCCACTTTCAGCTTGTCTGATGTTGCTCCAGGCAGATTCTTGCCTGTGCTTGTCATCTGGAGGCTGGCTCCCAAAAGCAGAACAGCCTGGACAGATGGGGTGGTCAGTGCTCAGGGCATCAAGGATAATAAAAAGCTGCCACAGTATCTGACCCCTGTCAGCAATGGTAGTGGTCATGGCCTTAAGAGGTGGCAGAGCACCATACAAAACAGCTTCCAGACCTCACACCACTCCAGAAATGACAGTGCATATTGAAGATCTGCAGGGTATCACCTGACAGATGATGCTATCCCTTACACTTCCAGAAGATTAAATACATTTGTGACAACTGTCAGAAACTACAAAACACACAATAAGTCACCTTCTTTCTTTCTCTATTTTTAGTGACATTTGGGCTATATATACATACATACATATATATATATATATAGGGTGTCTTCCAAATCTACATATTTCACCCTTGTCATGGTTGTCTTTGAACTGTCTTAATCACCACCTCTTAGCATATAGAAGAAGAGTCAAAGCAGAAGAACCAATGCCTTCATATGAGCTGCTGGCTGCTCCTTTTCTAAATGTGGATTAGATGCACATTATCACCCCTTTGGATATACAAAGGGAAAGAAACTTCTTTTAACCAGCATATTCTCCCCAGCAAGTAACCCCGCAAATCCTTTCCTTAGTACAAGTGCTCTGAGAGAAGTCCAGAGGGCTTGCACTTGAGTAAGATCATCTCTCAGTCATGCCTTCCCCCCAGAATGTGGTGCTCCTCTGACAGTGCATCCCGCTGGCCCTTAAAGGATAATTCAGGTGCAAGGCCCCAGTGTTAATTAGAAGCTTTCCCTTTTAACACCACAAAAGCATTAAAATAATTGGAAAAAAAGTAGGCAAGCTGTGCACCCTTGAGGCTTGACAAGCACCACAGGGTGAAGTGGATACAGCCCAGGTGAGATGGAAAATTCCACTGGCTCTCAGCCTCTCTGCCTTTAACCTCAGATATTTTGCAGACTGCTAATTTAATCTGCAACCCTCCCCTAGCTAACCTCAAGGCTCAAGAAGGGCTGAAGTTATAACCTCATTTCCGGAAGTGCTCATGGATGGAAACAGCTGGAGATGTCCAGCTGTTCCCCCAAATAAAGGAAATTAATGGAAAGGAAGTCCTATGAGTAAGCATGAGGAGGGAAGACTTTGCAAGTTCTGAGGGCAACTGCAGAGGAGAAGACTCCTCTGAAGGAAGTGCCTTTAGAGGAATATTTATTCTAATGGAGCAAAATAGATTGGGAGCAATGAGATTGCCCATGGTATCCACCATAGGATTGCCAAAGAAGGCTTGGAGGAAGCAGCAGGGAACTGAACCAAGGAAAGATGGGAGTGGCTGCACAAGTTGTGGCCATAGCTCAAAGACTGTGAGCCTTGCAGGCAACTACACATGAAGCATTCAGAAGACCAAGACATCAGATTAACATCCAAACAGCAAACCAGCTATGTTTCTTGGGCCAGAATACCATAAATTGCATGCAAAGGTTGAGCCACTCTCTGCTCTAAGTCCATCTGGGAGCTGATGCACCCTGCACTCACATTTAAAACCTTGCATCATTGCAAATGAACGAAAGGAAAGGGTAATTTCAATGTGGTGCCTAGCTGAATCAGAGACTGGTTCTGTTCCACGGCTCACCTTAGGTGTTTAAGGTCCTTACAACTTTCACTGCTCTAGCTCAGAGCCCACTGCCCCCTGTGCCTCAGCTCAGCCAGTGCACACAGACTGACCCTGTTCTTGGACTGGACTTCCTGCTACTCCAGTCCTGTCTCATCTTGTTTGAGATTCAGTCCTGAACTCTTTTGTTTCTGTTCCAGTGCAAAACCTCAGTGGAGTAAAAGTTGCTGACTGTGGCGAAACAGTGTGAATAAGCGAATAAGTCTGTGGGGGAGTCTGCACCAGCAGGACATTTTGAGAGGATCAGATAAACAAACTCTCTTGCCATGAACTTGTCAAAGCCTAATCCCAAAGCTGCAGAGGTGAAATGCTATTTCACACTTCCACTACCTCCCTGGCTGCTGAATTTTCACGACATCTTCGGTTTGGAAGCAGGAGGCTTAAAACTTCTGTTCCTGATGGCTGATGAATTCAGACTTTGCTTTGGCCCATATGCAGTGTCTCTAAAACACAGACAAGGACACAGTCTCCTTTGCTTTGAACAATATATAAGGCATCTTATGACCAAACTGTTGTATTTCTCCAGGAGTGACAGATTAAAGTTGCATTTAAATGGCTTGAAATGCTTTCAGGAACACTTTAGAGATTCAGAGAAAAATAATGGTTTTCCCCGTCCAAAGTTTTTAATTCTCCCTGGTTATAAGACGTTTAAATAACTTTTGTTTTAATCCACGTATGTTTTTGAAGCAAACTTATAATATAGGAACCTTGTACAAGATAATTCCCAAATCATGATTCAGAGAAATTGCACATAGACTGAATTCCAGTGAGAGTGCATTTCTCCCAAAAAAGGAATGAATAAAATAGTCAGCCTTTCCTGAGGATAATAGAAGTATTAGTCCTACTGTATGCAATAGACAGGTAGGAGTCCCTTAAAAAATGTAGATGTATTTCCTAATTCTATAAAGAAACTAAAGAAAAATTAAAAGCTTAACAAACTACCACTATAACTTACTGAAAAATCTCACAAATTTTGAGTGACCCAGAATAGCTGATTCAACTTTCAACACCCAACAAGAGACACAAAATCCTGTGCAGCATGTGGTGGTGAAAATTGGGATTTGAGAAACCTGCCTTACATCTGCTTGCAGATTGTTTATATTTTGTATAGAAAAGTATGCTATACAGATCAATGTCTTGTAATGATGATCTCTAAATTCACTGAAAGGCTCACTGTCCTTGAAAATTCCAGCACCCACAGTAAACAAAAGTGCCAGACTCTGCCTTCAAGTGCACTGAGTCTGCCTTCGCTTGCAAGAAGACATTCAAAAAACTTCGGTGAATAACAAAACAATCCCGTCGTTTTATGAAGTGGTTAATGGACTAGGACTGGGATACCACCAGGCTTAGCTCACTCAGCCCACCGCAAACTAAGGATGTGCAAGTAGTTCTCTCCTATGAAAGCTTGGACATGCAAGCAAATGTCTCATCTCTGAGATTCTCCTTTACCAAGCAAATCTTCATCAGCAGATGTGAGAGGAAAACACATCATATGTCAGACACATGCAAGGCTTTGCTGCTGGAGTTTGGGGTTGCTGCAGAGTCTCATACTGAAAGGCAGAGGCCCAGTCCATGACAAACCATCACCACATCCTCCCCACAAGCTGTGGTTAGTTATGGGTTTCATTCCTAACCTTCCTGAAAATGTCAAAACTCCTAGTCTACCTTTACTGACTTGCTAATAAATTGCAGGTGTTTTTCTATATATCCCGGAATATTAAAATCCATAAAACTGCACCCTTCATCCCCTCCCACCTTCATCCCAGCACATCAATAAAGACTCAGAAATTTCCCCAGAAAAACCTGTTATCGAGTATTGTCTTTTTATTCTTCTGTTGGTGACCCTGAAAAACATGCATCTGAGAAAATGTAGTCTATACAACAGTAATGGCTTCAGTCTATTCTCTAAGCTTCATGAAGCCATGAAGTCCTGTTTCTCTACAGCAGAACAACTTTTGATGGTATGCCAAGTAGTGACTGGAGCTGGTTGGAATTTTTCATTCAAAGTTGTTTTTAGCCTGGTTTACTAAGGAAACAAAGATTAAGAAACACAGTTCTCCTTTTGTCTGTTTACCATCCCAGCAAAACTTTGATTCTGTTGGCCAGTTTAAACCAAACTGAAGAGTGGGTTTTGTCCCCACACTTTGCAGCTGATACAAGTTCAGAAAATAAAACCCAGTGGCTGGGTATATAAGAGAAACTTTGCTAAGTGCACCCATCCTATGCTGAAGTAAAACTGCAGTGTGAACTTGGGACTTAGGATATACCAGAGACTCCATGGGAGAGAACATTGTTATAAATGCTCCCACCATGAGAACACACTTGAAAGCTTTGAAGTCTCTTATCACACATCAGACAACCTTGTCAATTTTGAGAGAATTACACAAAGCCAGGCATCACTTGCCCAATGTGGCCATTAGTTTGTTTCATTAGATGGTTTTGCAGAGCTGTAATGTTAACTAAAACCAGACTTTCACAGAACAACGTATTTTTAGCAATATTTTTTTTATATTGTATGGCTGATGTTCTTAGACTATTAAAGAAGCATGTAGACATCTTTATTTGAAAAAACAGAGAAAAATCACAATCAGATATGAGACTGGGACCTAGACATCCCGCCTTCTATTCCTCCAGTACTCTGTACTGTCCTTTCTGCCTTTTGGAGACCCCTCTGCACTCCTTCACAGCTGAAGTTATTTACAGCAGATTGTTTTTTACACAAACAGTCATTTTCACAGAGCATAAAAGGACATGTGGGTGCTATTGCACTGAAGATCATATTTCTGCTGAAAATGTTATGAACATGAAATCAGTCCAGTTGGAAACCAACACCATGAACAGGCTGAAAACACTGATACTTAGTTTCAGCTTCCAGCTGGTTTTGACACCTACAGGTACAATCTAATCCCACTGATACACCCACTTGTGACTCCACCCATAGTGGTACCCTGGCACACAACTATTTCACAGAAACAAGCACTGATGTGCCAAGGCCCAGATGCACTCCAGACCCACAGCATCAATTTGCTCTGGGCTTGCTGCCATTTTTGTGAATAGCTTCTAGGTTAATCTTTGTACAAAGAACACTGCATCACTCTAGCCTTAGAGTGCAAAGACTTCCTTAACTGGTCCAAAGGAAATGTCAGGATATTCCTGCCACCACAAGGTGAAGTTCATGATATAAAGCAGTCAATGCATAGGCTAGAGCTGTGTCTGCCTCACAATTCATTTCTAGTCAGTGCAGATACTAGAAATTGAACTTTTATGCCTTTCACTCCTTGGTTTTCCTTCCTTTCTGGCCTGTGCAGAGATAGGCCAGTTTATGAACTGGTCCACTGTAAACCATTGCCCCGAGAAGGCTGGAGGGAGACACAATGTAGACAAAATGCTCTTTAGGAACAAGCCCTCGGTGTTACAGAGGTTTGTAATATACACAGAGATTGTGCAGGATCACTTCCTCAGGTATCTCTGTCAAAGGAAAGAGCTGATCTACTTCTACATGATCTACTTTTCCCTCCTTGTTGCCATCTTTACTCTGGGCAGCTTTTTCTTTCACACAAGTCGTTGAACCTTCCCCCAACAGAAACTTATCCACGTAACAGAAAGAAAATTACTCCATACATGTAAAGTTGCCCTTTCATCCATTAAAGTAAAGACTAAGCATAAGAAGGATGGGGAGCTTGTCTAGGGAAGCCCAGCCAGGATCTGCCAGGCTGTAGCCATCTGCCTTTCAAGCTTTTGTGTTCTTAACACCTATCAGTATCCAGCTGCTCTGGGTCTCTGACCTATATCCAGCACCCTTTCTAATCTGAACTCTGCTTAGCAGAAGAGTATCCAAAATACCTGGAGAAGTGCACACTTTGGAGCCACATATATGAAAAGGATTGTTGGACCCTGTCCTAAGACAGGACTATCCTCCCACCTCCAGCAATTGCAGCATCTCCAGTAAAAAGGCGGTGACCAATCTGCAAGCCCACAGTGCCAGGTGTCAACTGGCTTTGCCAGTGACCCATGCCACTGGCACTAAAGGCAAAGAATACTCACCCACAGAAATAAGAAAGGGAAAAAGAAGGGAAAGAAAACCTACTCGGGCTACCTGAAAGTAATTTTATATGTGAAGGTTTGAAAGACCTCATCAATATGCAAGAGAAGGGGCCAAGTGACAACTGAGATACTCTGAGAGGTTCCCCAATTACCAGAGAAGTCATCTCTCAGAAAGAGATCCACTGAGCACTTTGGTCCTTACACCAGCCACAAAGCACACCCAAAGGGGAGATGGGGAGATCAGTCTAAGCTGTTTTGGATGAGCTCCTGCTGGTTCTGCTGGCAGTCCCAGTCTCTCCCACCTGGAAATGGTAGCTGTACTTTAATGGATTATTACATTGCTCAAATTGTCATGTTCCTTTCAGCTGGATGGAGGATCTAGTTCTCATGCACTTTAGAGTCATGTTCTGTTCCTTCTTGTGCAGCTTGCAGTAAGAAAAGGAGATGGCCAGGGCCTTTTGAAGGGATGGAAGAGTGAGATTCCTGCCTTTCAATCAGTACAGTTAACAACACCCAAACACCACCTTTGTGCATTGACAGCAGCTCCATGCACCCCCTGTAGCACAGAGCACTCCAAGCTTTGGAACGATAAGCGAGAAAAAATACTGCAGTAATTCACATGCTTCCCTTCCCCCACACCCTGACCTTAATGGAAACCACATGAGGAACACAGGACACAGGGGAAGATCACTGGGAAAGGCAAAGGTATGCAAACAATTAGCCACTGAGCTGATGGCATGAAAGCCTGGCAGCTACTTCACACCTCTCTCCTGCCAGGGAGTCCCTCTGGCCCCAGCTTTCCTAAGCACAAACTGCATGTTCTGTCACTGCTCTAAGGTGGGAAGTCAGTGAGGACACGACCAGAAAGAGAGGCAGAAGGGGTAACTTGGCTGTCCTGCTCACAATCCTTCCCCTGCTATGGGGAACCTGCTACCTGCACATCCCCCATGGGATGTTATTACAATTACAAGACTCTCAAGCAGACATTCATTTTCTCATGACCTAAAAACACCCAAAACCAAAAAGAACAACAAAAAAGACCAGAAGAAAAGAATTTCTTCAAACTTTCCAAAACAATTAAACTTCAAACAAAGACTTAGCCTGAAGCATTTCAGTCAAAAAGCAGATGTTTAAAAAGCTCTGCATACACATCAAAATAGGGCTTAGAAAGTCCTGAAGGAAGTGTGCATCTACCTTTACAGAGCCATTCATTCAAGAGGGAATTAACATCCATTAAAAAGAGATAATCCACAGGGTGAAGCTGACCTACAATGATGAATATGATTCTCTAAATATCGTGTATGAAATGACCGAAGCAATGATTGACTCTCATAGACTTAACTGGGTTAGCACAGTCCATTGAAGGAAGGCCGCCACATTTTAAATAGCCTCTAATATACTCTCATATACTTTCCCATTCACATAGTTTTCAAGAGAAGGCAACATAAGGAATTACTGCAGCTGAGTCACAGTAAGGTGTGGGAAAGCACATCAGTGGGTGTATGGGGTGTGTGTATATATATGCATATGAGCACACGTGCTATATGGCTGCTCTTCCTGCTCAGAAAATTCAATAATTCAGTGGATTATTAACCTCAAATGACATTCTTGCTGTGTTCTCTCACTCAATAACGTGAAGAAGCTCACACACCTTGTCTGGAATCTCTAATGAATTATGTAGGAAAAATGTTTTGTTATTAGTGCTATACTCTGTATCCTGGGGCTTCAGAACTCAATTTACAACCTAACCACTGCCCTTGTGCGCGGCACATGGGGAAACACCTAACCTCACTTTCCCTTAATCTTTCTCTAAAGTAGAAAAAAATATCATACATATCAGACACTTAAAAAGAAACTTGTCTGCAGATACTGAGAGCTTTGAAATCCTCAAAATGAAGCAGATGAGAAAGAGATTTTTTTTCAGTTATTTTGAAGGGCTATCTGATAAAGATTATGCCAAAAGAAAGGAATAGGAGTCAGTTTGTAAAAAATATTGTAAGGTGAAGAAAATATGAATTTTATTAACTGAAGCTCATCTATTCAAGTAACCTTGGAACTGAAACCACACTAGAAACAAGAAAGATGATTCTGTATTGATCATGGGATTCATTATAATTTTTCAGTGTATACATTTGAAAGATGCAATGTCTACAGAAGTGCTCCCTAATGTATAAAATCCACTAGCTGCCACTCTCAATTAAATGTAGTTAATGAGATCTCTGTTCACCCTACAGAGAAGAGGGTTGTGTCTCCATAGTTTATTGAAAATGGAGTTAAAACATGGCTAGGATTTTAATTGGTTATTGTGGATATCACCACGACATGTCTCCTATGGTCTGTCTGGTGTATCTGAGGCTCATAAAATCCAATAAAGCATTTAAACAAAATCCAATAGATGCCTGAGGCTCTGGGCTTTAATACCAGAACATGAAGCAGACATACACAGAAATGACAATTGACAGGATATCCCTTGCCAATCCATACATAACAAAGGAGAAGCAGCTTTCACAGTTGTATCCCCCTCCCTGAGATGTAACAGGGCATGGCTTTATCCCATGTCAAGCAGCTGCAAGAAAAACAATTTAGAGCTCTGGTGCTCTAATGTGTGCCAGAAGGAAGTGTAGGGAGCTGCCAAAGGACAACAGTTCACTTTTTGTTTTGGGGACTCATGGGAGACAAATGGCCTGGAGGAAGGACACAGCTATTGTGATTGTAGCCTCAACTGGAGGCTGACAAGGATGGGTTCTGATAGTGACAATTAGGACAATTGTCTTCTGCAGTTTTCTGGTCAGAGATTCTTATGGTCTAGTTTTAAATGGACAAGTGAAGTTCACCTTTCACTTCTCCGTGGAAGGTTTTTTTTCCATAATGTCATAGAATGGAAGGTGGTCTCAGCTGAAATTCCACTTCACTTTATTTTATGCCTTTGCTCCCAGTTCACCCCAAGAAACATACTGACCCCTTTCACTGACCTCTTTCTACAGCTTACTGAGAGCTCCCTTCTCTTCTGGAAAGGATGCAGGAAGAAAGCTCAACTGGTGGATCCCTGCCTGACTTTCCTTGGAAAATTATTTTTCTCCTTGTCACCAGTTAAGAGGAAGCAAAAAATAAAGCAAAACAAACAAACAAACAAAAAAGCCAACATTGCAAATTCAGCACATTTTTTCATCTGAAAGGGTCTAAAAATACTCAGGAATTATTGAGCTGAAAATCACAGTTATAATAAAGTGGAAATGATCCCATCAGGCAAGACAGGCCAGCTGTATCATTACTGTTGCTGGGTTGAATCCTCAGAGAGACCATTACACCATCAGCTGAGCAATTACAAAGTCTGTAACTGCACTCCCTGCAATAACTATCCTTAAGTGGGCACTGGCCAAAGAGACCGAGCAGCAGCCAGGCAAATAGCTGAGCTGGGGGGCTGCAGAGGGGGGCAGGGTGAGGATTAGATGCCTTGTAGCAATAAACTGAGTGCTGCTGCATATTGAGTGTTAGCAATTTTCACTCACCTGTTGCTTGTGCAGACTTCCTATGGACCCTCATATTTGGGGTTGTCCTCAAAATGCTGCTTTGATCCACATGTGACAGCAGGCCCCAAGCTCTCTCCATAACATATGTGGTTCTTACAAGGCTCCAAACTTTTTGGCTGTGCCCTGAATATGGTTCCATAGGCTCCAAGTTCCTAGAGAGCTGTCCTGACTCCAGAAAAGAAGCTACCGCATTCGTTAGCAGCAGCTTTGTAAGCTGGTGGTGCTAACCAGCTATGGCAGGAGCCACAAGTTACAGGTGGCAGTAGCAGCAGCACATCGCATCCTGCCACAGCTCAAAGGAATTTTCATTGTGATTGGCCCAGCTGACTCTGCTTACAGCAAAGCCAAGTTTGGCCCTTTCCTTTTTAGTGCTTCCCTCTCCATCTTCCTCCTGTTCTCCTTTGCTGCTGGGTGCAAGTCTTTGCCATTCTTGTTAGGCCTCCTCTGCAAACATCTCTGTTCTTACTCTTTAGTTTGTGGGCTGGTTCTGTCCTGCAGTGTGACTCAGCTGCACTGTGGTAGATTGCACTTTTTGGGATTACTTTGTTTTCCTTGGCATAACAGGGGCTGCTGTGCAGCAAGGGGAGGACTGGGGAAAGAGAGCTGCTGATTCATTGCAGCTGTTTAAACAACCCAAGCACCTCATCCTCTCCTTTCCTTCCAAAAGTCCTGCTCAGCATTTCAAGGCCAGCCTGGTCTCCTGCTTGCTTTTGTTTTCCTGCCCCTTAAGGTTGCAGTAGCAACAGAGGCATGTTCTTGGGCCGTTTTTTCTTCAGCCAGGATCCACCTCCAGTTCCTACAGAAGTCAAGCCCACAACTCAGAGTAAACACACGGCACCAGTACTCCAGCACCCCTTACTCAAGTCTCCATGGACACTAATTCAGTGGCTGAATGCAGGCTGCATTTATTACCCCGTCTAGGGTGATTTTGCAGGGAAAATAGAAAGATATCCAGAGGGCACATCTTAGCAAAATGCTCCAGTGAGTAATCCTGCTGTACCAGGAATATTTTCAATTTTCCTTGAAGGAAATTTTGGCAGAATATAGTAATTTAAATTTTGGAAGGGAAGAAAAAATGTACTGGCAAGACCAACAAGAGAAGTCATTCTTCTGCAGGTAGTGGAGGAATTGGTCTGCTGAATGCCAGAGGCTCCAACTCTCACCTTCTCCTGAGACCAGGAGACAACTATGGGATGGAGATTCACGGCATGAATCACAACACAGAAGTCTAAGGAGGCAAATAAAAGGACTCCAAGGTAAACTTTGGTATGGAGAGGACCTGGGTTCTAGAAATGCCTGGAAGAACAGGGATTAAGATTTATTTACACAAGTCCTGTGTTCTTCTAAGGTGAATTGTGTGACCTTAGGTTTGTAAGGTCTTGGGAAGACCTCAATAACTTTGGGGCACTGACCCAGGATTAAAGGGATATAAAAAGCATTCTATCACCTGGACTAGCAACCCAGGCATGTGGACAATCATCACAGTATATTTACAGAAACTGTGGGTCTAGCAGGTGATTAAACAGATTTTGAATCTGTAGATCATGGTTCTGCTCCTGATTTAAACAATATTGTGCAAATTGCTTCACTATTCTGATTTCATCTTGCCTTTGTATTACTTAGCTAAAAAACCTTTGGGTAAAGCATGTTTGGATACAACTTGCTGTAGCAGCATCATGAACTTCATCAACACATCCAGACACCTTAGTAATAATAATTGAATAGGTTTTCTAAAGATCACACTGATTAGTACATTAGAGAGAAATGGGAGAGACACTTAGGATGCTAGGAGACACAGAAAAGGGGGGGGGGGGGGGGGGGGAAAGAGAGAAACATCCCTAGTTGAGTGTGCAAAATAAACTGGGATTATCAGGTTGACACAGAGCATTTATGCTTTGCTCACTGAAATATTACCATCTTCACATTATGTGCAGAGACTCGATGGAAACAAAATGCTATCAAGTGAGGCCAAAAGAGGACTTCCTACGTGCAACTGTGGTTTGGGACATGCGTTCCCATGTACTTGGCGTCTTTCCTTTCTATTAATAAGAGAAGGAAAGCATGTGGAAGCTGAGTTCTGCATGGGAAACTTGTGTATAGCTTTGGGCACTGGAAGAATGAAGTTATGTGCTGGAACTGATCTCATACATGGAAGACCTCTGGAGGGAGGGCAGAAGCCAGGGAACACTGAGAACATGCTCAGCAGTGCCTCTCCCTGAGGACTGGATTTCGTTATGAAAGGACCACTTTTATAGCAAATTGTATGCTTTACTTGTGGATAGAGGACAGTGGTGAATATTGTTTTACCTTAAGTACAGAAATATCTTTGACATGGTCTCCATGGCATCCTCAGAGTCAAAGTGGTGACATTTTGTTTGCATAGGTAGACCATGAAGTAAGTGAAAAAGAGAAGGAACATCCAGGCTCAAAAGGCTGTGACTGGTGGTCCCAGGGATCAATAATGGGACAATGTTTTTTGATGTCAAGTGTTGTCTGTGTTAATAAGCTGAGACAGAGTGCACCTCAGCAAGCTTGTGGATGGTACCAAATTTCAATGGTAGAGGGCAGGGCTGTTATTCAAAGGGGCACTGGCAAGCCACAAAAATGAGTTGAGAGGAACCTGCTGGAGTTTCAAGAAAGACAAATTCAAAGTCCTGCAGCTGATTCAAGATAATTCCATGCAAAACCAGCAGTTTAGGTGTCTACATTTCAGTCAATGATATCTGTCCTGACCAGAGCCAGGGAATTCTTTAACCCAGTCAGGCACTGCTTGACAGCAGGTAGGCCAGCCTTCTCAGAGGGATCCACACAGTATGGAAGGAGCCGGACTTATTCCTGCCATCAAATGATTGCTGAATTTGCCTTTTTGTTCTGAATATGTGGAACAGCAGTTAGGATCCCATCAGTCTATCTATTTGAATTCAGTCAGCATGGGCCTAAGCTGGAGATAGGAGAAACATTTCAAAAAAATCTCATTTTTCCTGGCCTGTGGATTTCTTTATTTCAGTAACATTTCTGGGAAAATAGCACATCTCTCTAAACAGTAATGCAGTCAGAATGAACACTGAACTACAGCTGTTATCTCAGAATTTGCCACATATATATATTACACATTAGTACAATAAACAGTTGATGTAAGCCAGAGAAGAACCAGGCCCTTAGATATTTATCTAAATTAACAGAATCACATTACAGTTTTGATAGCAGATGAATCAAATGGAGTTTCATGTCTTATCACAAGCCTTCCCCACTTCTCTCCCACATCTCTAGGAAGCTGTGGGAGAGTGTATGTATCCCACCCCTGTTTCCCACACAACTGCTACCTCACCTGTCTTGCACCAGTTGTCTGGAAAAATATATGTTTTTTTTAAATCAGTGAAAGTTCAGCCAAGAAAGAAATTAAATAGTTTCAGTTTGAATTGGTAGGATCCCACCCCATGTGGACACAGGCATCTTGAATATAACAAACAATTTAGAATTAAATTGCACACTTCTTTCCATATGATTGACTTCCCTGGGATTGTGCTGACAGAAATAAAACCAGAACTCCTTAGATTTCAATTAAGTAAATAAGTTACTGTCTATGCCTCCCTTCCTGTTTCTTTGAGAAAAAAAGTCCATTATTAACTTATAATCTTATAAGACTTGGAATTCTACAGTTGTCAGGTTCTGTAATATAATATATACAATGAAAAGATATTCTCAAACCTACCTGTAGACATGATGTGAATCAGAGGGCTGAGAGAACTCAGTGCACCAAGTACAAGCCCCTTTGATGTTGCCTCAACGACCCAGCTCAAGGTACTGTTTACAGTTGTATTTTGTTCCACACAGTGCATTATGCAAGAGTGTGTGATAGAGGCGACTCCCTCCCAGAAGCTGACCACAGGAAGCCAGACCATGGCCATTTGCAAACATATGTTGCTATGAATGTTGCAGACTGCACATCACCAAAGCACTCTGTAGACTCATTTAGCCTATTTACCCAATGTTGCAGTGCATATTTAAATTTAAATGGCAGCTAAAAGCCCAGGGTACTGACCTAATCATCATTCCAGTATTTTTTCCGTTACTTTTCTCTTTCTGTATCTGCTGGTCTAAGGCAGGTCCTGCTTGACTAACTTGGTCTTCTAAGGTGACCCACTTAGAGGAGAGGGAAAGGCTGTCGATGTTGTCTGCCTGGACTTCTGTAAAGCTTTTGACACTATTTCCCATTCTCCTGGAGAAACTGGCTGCTCATGGCTTGGATGAGTGCACTGTTCACTGGATAAAAATCTGTTTCGATGGCCAGGCCCAGAGAGAGGTGGTGACTGGAGTTACGTCCAGCTGGCAGCCAGTCACAATGGTGGTCCCAGGGCTCAGTGATGAGGCCAGTCCTGTTTGATGTCTTAATCAATGACCTGGATGAAGGCATTGGGTGCACCCTCAGTCAGTTCACAAATGACACCAAGGTGGGTGGGAATGTTGATCTGCTGGAGGGCAGGAAGGCTCTGAGGAGGGATCTGGATCGATGGACTGAGGCCAACTGTGTGCGGCTCAACAAGGCCCAGTGCCAGGTCCTGCACTTGGATCCAACAACCCCATGCTACAGGTTGGGGGAAGAGGGGCTGGAAAGCTGCCCAGGGAAAAGGACCTGGGAAGGCAGGTTGATAGAGGCTGAACATGAGAAAGCAGAGCCCAGGTAGCCAAGTNAGTGCCAGGTCCTGCACTTGGATCCAACAACCCCATGCTACAGGTTGGGGGAAGAGGGGCTGGAAAGCTGCCCAGGGAAAAGGACCTGGGAAGGCAGGTTGATAGAGGCTGAACATGAGAAAGCAGAGCCCAGGTAGCCAAGTAGGCCAGTGGCATCCTGGCCTGAATCAGCAATAGTGTGGCCAGCAGGCCCAGGGCAGTGATTGTCCCCCTGTGCTCAGCACTGGTGAGGCCAAACCTCAAACCCTGTGCTCAGTTGTGGGCCCCTGTTGAAGGTCAAGGTATTTTCCCCATTCTGTTGCTAGGAAACCAACGACCGCATACTTAACAGACAAAAGATGGAGCCGGGGTGTGGTGAGGGGAGCACGTGGGCACGGTAAATTCACTTGCTTGCGGAACATCGTTGGGGTAACAGTGAAGCAGCTGTCTTCCTTTCACTACAACCGCAGAAAAGCCTGGCTCTGCACTGTCTTCTCTTCCTTGCTGGGTGGGCTTTCGTTTGGGAAAAGCACGGGATTCCGACCCTCTCTCCCGCCCCTGGAGTGCACATCTTCCCGGCTGCGCTCGCAGCTGCTGCGGAGGGGGCCCAGCTGTCACTGCCCTGCGCCCCGCCTGCCAGAACGTATTGCGGTTTTCTGCCACAACTACGGAGCTTCTGCCACCTTTTGCTGGCTAGCCCGGGTGAGGCAGTCCTGCGGCTCCAGCTCGCTGCTCTGAGCTCCCCGCTGTGCCCCGTCCTGCGGCCCAGCCCGTCCGCCATCACCCACACGACACGGGCAGCTGCCCTCGCGCCACAGCGCCCCTGCCGGCGGTGACCGGAACTGCACCAAAGGAACGCGCCCGGCAGCCCAGGGACATCTGCCGCCGGGTTTGTCCGGTTTTCGCTTGTTATTGCTACTGTTGTTGTTGATTGTTTGCCTCGTTATAGATACTAGTAAAGAACTGGTTTTCCTTTTCCCAAATCTTTGCCTGAAAGCCCTTGCTTTCAAAGTTTTAGTAATTCGGAGAAAAAGGGGGGGCATATTCCCTATTCTAAGAGAGGTTCCCACCTTCCTTAACAGACACCTGTCTTTCAAACCAAGACAGCCCCTCACTCCACAAAAGACATCGAGGCGCTGGAGCATGTCCAGAGAAGGGCAACAGAGCTGGGGAAGGGTTTGGAGCACAAATCCTATGAGGAACAACTGGTGGAGCTGGGGTCAGTTAGCCTGGAGAAAAGGAGGCAGAGGGGAGACTTTATTGCCCCCTACAACTGCCTGAAAGGAGGCTGTGGTGAGGTGAGGATTGGTGTCTTCAGGTGACAAGTGACAGAACAAGGGGAAATTGCCTTAAATTGTACCTAGGGAAGTATTAGAGTGGATAATAAGAAAAATTTCTTCCCTGATGGGTCATCAAGCATTGGAACAGGCTACACAGGGAAGCAGCTGAGTCTCCTCCATCCCTGGAGGCATTTAGAAGACGTGGCACCAGAGCACATGGTTTAGTGCTGGACTTGGCAGTGCTGGGTTGGACTTGGTAATCTTAAAGGTGTTTTCCAAGCTAAATGATTCTACGTTCTATGATTCTATAATAAAATATCTTGCTATGTAATAGGTTTAGGGTGTTTGGTTTTATCCCCAACACCCTCAATACATGTGAGAAGCACCAAAAAGAAGGGAAAAAGCACACTACTCGGAGAGAGGTACTTCTGTGCTCTTCGCAAATAATATAGTAAATAATGAAGCAGAATAACTCCTCCACTGTGTCAGAAATACACTGTATTATCAAACCTAATACTTCATGCTCCACAGGAAAAGAAAATATTTAAATTCCCGGTTTTTAATCTGCTATAGACCAAACACAAATTTTATATATTTTCTATGAAGAGAAAATCCTTATCCATGCTCTCAGAAAGCATTCATTCCACGATTCTGAAATGTTGTTCTGAACATGTTTTCACAGTGTTTCAGGATATGAGAGGAACTATGACAACTGCTGACATAAAGCTTAATAGAATAATGGAAATACTCTATTACATTTAATCACTAAGGGCACCTGCTACTTAGTACTGATTGAAGCAACTTATCTTAATTTCTAGATCAAGTGTCTTCTGTTAGTGCCTTAATGAAACAGGGTGACATACAAGAAAAATTACTTTGCTTTGCATATTGCCATTTAAATGATTCAGGGGGGAGAATCAACCCAAACAAATATTTCAATATTTTCCCAGTTTTGTAAACATCTAATTTTCCATAAAAAACCCTTTACAACAGAAGTGTCTGTTGGGTAACTTCAGTCTGTGCACAGTATGAGCACATTCTTTGGAATGTCCTATTTCAGTGCTGTTCAAGTCACTTCATGTTGGCTTCAGCAGGGTAAGTGTAGGCTCCCTCTGCTCCAAAGTAGGAATGCTCTCACTGGCATGCTTCCCTAAGTCGAAAATAGCTGGTCTAGTTAAGTGGGGTCACATCTACATATACTTAAGGCATTAAAATGAAGGATCTAGCTCATCAAAAGCAGGGGAATATTCGTAAGGATGTTAGTAAGCATCACTTCAGAAGTAGAGGTGAGATGACAGTGGCTTGGGTACGCAAAGGAGGCACGCAGGCACTAGCAGCGAGGAAGGAGAGTGAGTGAGGGACAGTGCAGTGGTGCAAGGAGGCTGCCGAGCAGGGAAGCAGGAGCGCACAGGCAGCTCCTGCAGGCTCTGGACCACATGGGAAGCTCTGTCTGCGCAGCTCAGCTCACCGGGAGCGCCCCTGAGGCTGCAGTAGCTAAACAACTTTCAAAATCGGTGCACATAATACACAGTTTTTTTCTGTTTCTCTCTTCCTTTGCTGCTTCTCTCCATTTTTAGACAATCCCTGCAAGGGATATGGTTGCATTTTGCCCTCAGCTACTTTGATTCTCATCCCATTTCCTACTCCGGTGTCTCCCCTGAGGGCCACTACTACAGTGCTCTTCCCAACCCCACCCTGTTTGTGCCCTTTCCTCTCAAGGCTTAATTTCCCTGACTTTGATCCTTTAATTGGCTATTTTCCGCTCTCAGCCATTAGCCTGCTTCCCTGTGTGCTGGCCAGCATCCCACGATTAATCTACACTTTGAGAAAAGGGTAAAGCATAGGCCTGAAATGGCACCCAGGAGCAAGCAACAGTGCTGTAGAGGGGCTGAGCAAGCCAGAAAACCAGGAACACATTCCTTAATGAGGAGCATTTGCAGTCATTGTTACCTGAGGCTTTCTAACGAACAGCAATCTTCATCTTCCTTGTCTTAGTCCAGTAGTTTTGCACGTTCTTGTAGCTCCCAAGACTGTGCCATCCACTGCAAAACAGAATGATGAGAACTCCTACAGGAAAGATTTTGTGCATGAAGATTGTAGCCATTAGCATTGTTACAAAACAAAACAAAAACACATAACAACTAGAATACTTCAGTGTACTGTAGGAGAAGGAGCTAAGATCAAAATTAAACCCTTTTAAACTAATCACAGATGTAGAACAGCTAGTAAGGAAACCATCTTCTAGTATGTGGGAATCACTGACATTTCTTGTATTTTGGAGAAGGAGATGCACACAACTTAGAAGAAACTTCCTGAAATGTTCTAAGTCCAACCTCAAGTTCCTTTTCTACCTTTCAGGTGAATGTCACAGTACTGGTGTCTTTCTCACTTTCCTGATATGAGCTACCATTTTAATCAAACCCAGCATATTTGTAAAGTATCTCCCTAGAAAAACCCAATATGTACAAAATTACCAGCCACTTCTCAAAACAATTCTTAGGACTTAGAAAAATTTCCTTCATGATTCTGATGTCTTCAATCCATTAAGATGGGGGTGAGGAGAATAAAATGAGAACAAACCATAGTTTACATGGCAGCAGCAGGGAAATAAAAAGGTAAGCTGAGATGAAAAGGCAAAGAAGAAAGGGGCATGGGATGCAGAGCAGTGTGGATAGCTAATTCTCTTCCTCTGACAGGCCAACAGCTAGATTTTTTTTTCAGAGAAGGACCAGCCCACCTCACAGCTGCTTAGAACATGAGCTGGGGGATGGGAGGGGAAGCAGGAAAAATAGCAGCTCATTGCCAAGCAGAAATTGCACTGGAATCAGGCGCCTGGGAATGTGCAAGATGGGATTTGCAGGCACAGCCATGCAAAGTGAAGAAAGAAGTCATATTCTGTAGGGTAGAAAAGGCTACTGAAGATAGTTCAGCTGTTCAGTGTGATCTTCTTTCTTCAGAGTTAATTCACACAATTTGGAGAAGAAAAAGAAAATTGCAGTAAAAGTTATTTTTATAGGAACGTCTCCCCTGCTGGTGCTTACCCTCACAGTTTCAGGTCTCCCTGACCTTCAGTTGTGTGCTGCCCCTTCAGTGCACTTGGGTAGTGACCCAAGTCCAAACCCACAACATCCTTGCTGCCAGAAATCACTTTCCTAAGACGCTTTCACCCATTGCAACAAATCTTCTGGACAGTAGATTTCATGGGTCTGCTAACTGTGTGTATTTCTATTTGGGACCATGTAAAAGCACAGACTGTTCATCATTCAAGGTTTTCTTTGTTGTCATGATATCACTGTCTGGGACTGATATTTTTTGTGATGGCCAGAAAGAGCAATAACATACTTTTCCTCATGTTTTGATTATACAAGAAGAACTTACATGATAATGCTGACTGAAGTTCAGAAAGAGAACTAGTCAAGTTACATTAAAAGTAATTTCTAAGTGAAAACATGTGTTTTCAAAATTTTAGAAAGAAAAGAAACACTTGTAGGAAATTAAAAAATTACAAATATTTCTAAAAAGCAGGTAAAATTCCCAATTTCCTTTTCCCACCCTTTCTAGTAAAAAAGAATGCAAGTGAGAATAAAAGAAAAAACAGAGAAACTTTTAAAAGTGAATATTCACATTTAACTTTAAAATTGAATTATAATCTAAAAACAAAACTATTTTAATATTTTAGACAAATGTTTCATAAATAAAACATTCATACATCTTAAACAGAAAAAAGTATGGACAAAACATTCAAAAAGAACTTTGTAGACAACATGAATTTTCAGATAGCATCACTATTTCTTATTTTCAATTTAAAAGTCCAGCAGCAGAGATGAAAGAAGCAATTTTCCCCAGAGAGACATGTAACACTGAAGTGCGCAAGGTGAGAATTGTTTAAAGTCACAGTGATGGACACCAGCTTTCTGATAGTGTTATAAGACAACTGGTGGCATTCTGTAAAAAGGGCTTTAGGTTCTGTTTATCTGAACTGACAGCAGTTAGAAGTACATTTCATCCTGAGCTATCAACCCTCAAGCTGATCTAACTGGATAGAAGATAATTTTCATGGAAGGCTGCTGCCCACAATTGTGCTTGACAAGAAAATGCAGGCTTCATGTGGCCTGAACCACACACAGACATTTGCACCAGTGCAAACTGCTTGCAGAATGTTTTTCTATCCAGAATGGCAGCACTTTACATTTTCTTGCCCATCTTCAGAAGAAAGGAGTCCACAGGGTCAGGACAACAAAGAATTAAACAGAGAGTGACTGAGACAGGGAGAGTGCAATTATTATGAGTTACAACAGTGTCAGGATTAACATGTCTCTTTAACAAAACGTGCAAAGGAATCTCAAGCCATTAAACTGTCTAGCTCCTAGCTATTATATTTGATCCATAAACAGTACCTTCAACGGTACAGTGCCCTCTAGCACTGTAATAAAGTATTAACCACTAGTTAATACTTACCCTCAAAATTGCTACTTAGGAGCCTCTTTAAGTCTTCCCATTCAAACACCTATCAAAAAAGAGCAGTTGATTCTGAAAGGGCTGCAGCCCCATTTAGAATCAGTTTGACTGTCTTCAGATCGTTAACTCTTCCTCAACCCCAGGGGAAGCAAAACTATCACTCATATTTTACTGGTTTCTAAATTAATGTTGTGATTAAGCTTCCCCTGGAGTTTTCAACAGCTCCTTATGACAATGCAGGTTACTCCCTGAAACAGGAATGACAGTAACTGAGAAGTGGGATCAGAGTTTAAGAAACCATGTTTTTGAAATGTGGCTAGGAACAAAGGAACTAGATCAGAAAAGAAGTGGAGCAATTTGCACCACATTATAGGATTGGCCATTGTTGACAGTAGGAGCTGGATATGTAGAACCATAACAGACTACACTTGCATTTGAGTTCAGGATGAGCTGAGCTAACTCTCCACCTCCCCATGTCCAAATGCACCTAAACTGTATGAACTAGACACTCCTGAGTATTCGTCAAGAGAGCTATTTTATAGGAGCAGGAGCAGTCCCAGCAGCTTTTATCCCAGATCACTAGATTCAAAGATGACAAAGCTTGGTGTGATTGTCCTGTAGGAAGGGACCAGAACATGGCATGGTAAAATAATTTTAACAATCATAGAAACACAGAGTGTATGATAAATCATAGAGTATCCTGCAGATAATGTAAGACAAGTGGGTTTGGTGAACTGGGAGGTGTCTCTAGTGCCTTTAACACTGTTTGCTGTGTTAAACAAATGCAAAACTCACTACATAGCAAACTTTCTTCTTCAGTGTTGCACTTCTAACTGCTTCTGGAGTTACTAGTCCCACCACTTCTGTATGACACTTAAAGCTTCTCCCAAGCTCATGTTCTTGGTATTTAGACCCTACTTGTAGATACAAGCATGGACCTTATAATTGCAGTCACACAGAACCTCTCACCCAGATTCTGCTGCATGGAAGGGGGGCTACAGAGACACAAGAAATTCTGTGCCTTTCCCCAAGCACTTATTTTGGCAAGATATATCTCAAAGGCCTGTGCCTTTGAGATCCCATCAGTACTTTTCTCCAGTCCTGTTTTGACTGTAGAGGACACCCCCCATGACCAAAGAAGAATGGATGAACTAGCATACAGAAAGAGGAGATATTTTCCCACCCTTTATTCCAAATATCTATGGTATAGATGTCATGGGCAGCAGATTATATCTATGCCTAAAAGCAACAGAACACTCAAGGGAAATTGTACTAATTAAATATACAGGCTGATTATTGTCTCATTTAGTTCCTGTCAGTTCTGCCCTGGAAGAGGACACACAAAGAAGAGATTGTGGAGACTTCAAGAAGCATGGATGAGTTTTTCCCACAGTTTAGGATACTTAGATGTTGGAAAGTCAGGGATCAGTTCACTTGGTGTACTCTTCCTCCATTACCTGCTTCATCTTAGAAGTCAGGCCCTGTTACTCCAAACCAAGTCCATTCAGTCAGTGTGGTGGGAACTCTTGGCAGTCAAGAGAATCTCTGGGCAACAGGAGTCAGTCGTCCCCAGCTAGCAAGCTACTGCATTTGCTGATTGGAAAAGGCCCACAGATTGCCCTAGCGGTGCTAGCATCTGATTCGGGGGGGATTAAGTGGAATACAGAATATGACAAAGGCTTTGGAAGCAAGAAAGGGAATCACAGCCAGAAAATCCCTCCTCACATGGCTTCCTTCTGTCTCCTCCAGTGGCCTGTAAGATGCTTTTGTTTCAGCCTCTGTTTTCACTTTCTTTGGTCAGAAAAAAAGGAGCAGCCAGAAAATACTTTTCTAAAGGCTGTGGTAAAATAAGCTCAGCCCAGCACACACGGAAGAAAAACAGGGCAATCCATATTTTATGCTGGAAAGCTTCTCTAACACAAACTGCAAGACCTCTGAAGTGCTGTCAGTGCTATTTAGAGATAAAAACTGTAAGGAGGTCCTATTTTAAAACACTCCGTGTGTAGAACCCTGTGTGATACATGTCCAGAGCTTTGTGAGATACTGTACCTTTTGCACAGTTTGCATTTGTAAAAATGTACTCTATCATTCATTAATGCATTGAGCCTGGGACTGCTGTTAAATAACTTTCCACAAACCTAGTATATTTAAACAATCCCACAAAAGGCACATATGACCTCTCAAAATACATTATCACATGGAACTATTTTGAAATAAATCATGTGCTATTGGTGCTCGCTAGTGGACTTTGAAGTTGTGATATTATGTACAAAAAGCCTGTCTTGTCTTTCAAATGTCTCCCCCCATCTCTGATGCAGGCTTTTCCTTTCCCTGGAAGCTTGGACACAACCAAAAAAGCTTGGCTTAATGGAAAGGAGGTGATCAGTATTCCAAATCAAGCCCTTAATCTCTTGGATGCATTTCAAAAACACATTGTGGTGTGGGATGCTGTAAAGGTTTTATGAGTACAAGCTTGGGATGCCCTGCATATCTCAGTTGTAGCTTTGCCAGCTGCAGGGTGTCAGAGCAGCAGGACAGGGCTGCTCTGCAAGGGCTGAGGGTGACAGCAGAGCAGGGAGGACAGTGCTCCCACCCATGAGTGCAGGGCTGCAGTGCAGGAACAAGGAACCAGAGCATGTCCAGCGACTCTAATCAGGGTTGGACTCAGTCCAGCAGTTGCCAGACAAGGCCACAAAGGCAAAGCAGCTCTCAAGTCAGGCCATGAATTCCAGTCACTGGGTCAGGGACCAGGGGTAAGTACATGGTCAGGCATATCCACAGCATAGCTCCAGGAAAGACAAAGGGCCCGAGTTTAAAGTGGCTCTCACCACTCTGCCAGGTCTCTCCAGGGGGGAGACCCTGACAGGGCTGCACACAGATCTTACACAGCTTGTTTCACAGCATCTGAGCCCAGGTTACAGCTGCACATACCAAACCTGGCCATGGGCACAGGCAGCCAAAACCCTTGCTGGGAGCAGCGAAGGTTGCAGAGCCTGTTGGTGCATTCTGGCTCTGGCATAGGAAGGCAGCTCTTCCCTAATCTCAAGAGGTGGTAAATGTGAAAGCTATACCTCCACCAAATAGTGCCTAGTGCCCGAGGATGAACTGTTTTGTCACAGTGTGGAAAACAATACACAGCAGAACTGAACAAAATGTCCAGAACAAGCAAGCAAACAGAAAAACATCTGTAGCAAGTTATGGAGACACGCTCCCAGAGTCACCCACATCCACGCCCCTTCACACAACACATCAGGGGTCATTACAGAATTCTCCTTGTTTCTGCAAAAGAGAAATATGTTTGAAGTTTCCTTCTTGATGCATGTTTAGAACCTCTGACTCGATTTCCTTCCACTCTCCATTTGGTTTGACTCAACTCAGTATGTCTTTTTCCTTCATCAACCTTCTAAGTAGCATAAGTCTCTGCCTTTTCAGCCCATTCATCCAAGACACCTAATAGCTACTAAGAAGGCTCCTGTGGCACACCTGAAATAAGGGACAGCCTCCTGATACCAACACCACAAAATACAAGAGTGATTCAATATACAGGCATGTGCAGTACACCCTAGACACTGAACCTGGGAAAAATTATAACAAAACGCAGGCTAGATGCTGAAGAGTACCTTCTTTGTTGCAGGAAGAAAATAAAACACAGCCCTTACAGAGTAAATACAGTCAGTTACAAGCAAAACCATCTGGTTGAGTCTTTGTCATTGCCCATAAAAAACTTCAAGAGTGTGCATCAGCACTGGTTATCCAGATTCAGAATATTTGCCACTCCTATGACACTGTGCAAGCAGTATTTCTCAGGTAATGGCACAGACAGACACTGAGAAGGTGAGGAAGCTAATTGGTGACACCAATTAACACTGTTTTGTCACAGTCCCTTCGCGAACTCAAATTCAGATACCAAAAAAATTCAGTGTCAAGTGAGACTTGGAGATTAGCATCTGCCTGTCTGTTATGTAGAAGCTGTTACTGATGTGCTTCACATTCAAACAAAAAAACCCTGAAACACTCAGCACTCCAGCCAGATAGCAGATTTCTAGGCTGAGGAAAAAAACCTGAAGGGAGTCACAAAAAGAACCTCTGGTCAGAAATGAGAAATGTTTGAAGTTTTGTCACTGAAAAAACCCACCTAATGCCTGTTCAAACAGCATTTGACTCTAGTTTGTTTCTTCTGAAATTTTGCGATAATCTCGAAACTGTGCAAAAGAAAAAGCATCAAGAAAGAGAAGTGGGAAGCAGAGCAGTGCTACAAATTTAATCTTCTGGTGAATAACAGCCCTGTGCAAAATCTGATTCCACGGCTGGTGAAGTAGCAGAGGAAAAGGGACTAGAAAAACAAGAGAAGGAAAACAAATAGTCCTATCTCACTCAACACCAGCAGAGACTATAAAAGAAGGGAAGAGGGTTCTCCTGAGCTTGGTATGTCCCTCTGTAGTGGGAAGGTCACAAGACAGCTTTTTAAAGTTCCTGACCTGGAGGCCTTCCTGCTCTTTGAGGGCCTCTCTTTCCATACAGTGCTATTCCAGAAAACAGAGACCATGTCTCATAGTTGCTTTAAACACTAAGTCAAGATCGAGGTATTAGAAAAGCTGTTAAATGTTAACAGGAAAAAATGTTTAGTATTTTTGGGAGTTTCCTTGACTTGGGAGGAGAAAGGTTAAATTAGTAGGTTCACTGATGAAGAAAAACTACTGTTGGACATAGCCTAAAGGATTATTTTACTGCTAATCAGTGGATTTTATTGTAATCTGAATTAAAAACATGCTGCTGGATATCAAAGCACACAGGCTTTATCGCTGAGCAGAGCTATCTGTAGTAGGGACCACAGGAACTGAAAAACAAGACTTCAAATGTAAGGCTTATTCCATTCAATTAATTCAGCCTAGAGAAGAGAAGTTTTAGAGGTGACATAATTGCTGAATATAGGGATTTACACATAGAAAAGCATTTAATAAGCAGACAGACGTTTCAGTCTTTCTGTCAGAGACATAATGCGAACCAATAGCTAGAAGTTCAACAAGAAAAGAGGTTTCTTATTTAAACAACTTATAATTTCTGGGAAGTCAGAACTACTACAGCATAGCAGTGGAGGTCACTGTCTTTTGGAGTCTTTACGACAAGACTGTATATCTTTTAAAAACACATACTTACTATCTAGTAAGTTCAAGCTGGCTCCTTCCCTCACGAAGTCAAGAGAGCTCTGTGGTGCATTCAGCCATCAGGACAGACAGGGGAGTTTGGAGTGGGGCTGACGGCAGAGCAGCCTGCAAGAGCGCCTTTGGTACAAGTGGCCCAGGCGCTGTGTAAGCAGCCAGCGCCCAGTGCCCCCAGCTACCCTTGCACACATGAGACAGCAGAGCAGCAGCTTCATGCCACAAAGGTCTGGAAGGACCTTAAGATCAGTTAATAATAACTTGCCCAATGCAGGGATCATGTATCTCCCTCTGAAGCACTTGGCAGTGGCTGGAGATAGCATTCCAAAGGAGACAGCCTCCTGGGCAGGCACAGTCTGGCAGTCGCTTCATCCTTGGCACAGGCTGAGCAGCACACAAGGTGTCCTTGGAGGTCTCTTATGCATGCAGCGACCAGAGCTGACCCTACTTAATTTATGAGCCCATCTGAGATCACAGCCTCATGTATTATGGCTCCAGGCTCCATTGAAATGAACTTTATTAAAATAAATTCCAGCTGCTTGGAAGGAGTTACAGAAATGACAAAAAGAAGGCAAACTCCTCCATTCCCTAACTCACTGACAGCAGAAAAAGAAATAGTTACTGGAGACCAAGCAAAATTCAGCTGGCTTAATTGAAGGGGCATGAGAAAAAGATTTAGTCAAAGAACAAGCAATTTTGAGAAAATGGGATGGTTACCAATGCTGAGGCAGAACTCACAGCTAGGCAACAGGCTTAAAGCAGAGAGACAGAGGGACAAAGGGTCAGGAGGGCACCTGATAAAGCTTCTGACTGAAGGTGGGATACATTTTAATAAATCAGATTCATTTGCAAGGGGTCTTGAATGCTTGTACCTTTCCTGTTTTGTCTGTTGCCTGGCCTTTGGTCTGCTGTATTTCCTTCCCCAGGATGCCTGTGGGCTGTTAATGGAGAATATTAGGGAGCAGCACCAGGATGTACCTCACTCTGCATGCTGTTGCCAGCAGCCTACATGTTGATTATTGTCCCTCTCTAGTAGGATGCTCTTTTTATCCTTGCTTGGCTCCTGGGGAATTTCAAAAGGATGAAATTTCTAATGAAGCCTGGCATTCTTGTCCAGCCACAACTAATCAGAATTGCAGCCTGGTAAGGATCTTAAAAGGAAAACTTGAGCTTTCTGCCCTTTCATGGGCCAGCAGTGAGGAGATTAAATCTAGACACTACCAAAGCAGCAGAATTGCTCTCCTTGGTCACAGGGTTGCCAGGAAAAGTGCAGTTTTCACAACTCAGATGCTCAGAAATCTACTGCACAGTGGGGAAGGAGCTGAACAAACAGGATTAGTTGTTGATTTAGGTGAGAACAAACCCTGCGCTTACAAAGTGCTCATGAACTGGTTACATTTATAGACCCTACAAAAATGGGGTGTAATTTTCACCCCTCAGAACCACACTGCACTCCCAGCTCATGTATCCTCACTGAAACTGCCCCTTGGAGTTCCAGCATGAGTGCCTAAGCTTTCAGGAGTTAGGGGCGTGAGACATTAGCAGTGCTTATGTGATCTTGTCCCCATTCCTACCTTTCTGCTTCCCAGCAACAAATTCTCATGGCCTTCTAGCAGATTTCCCCAGTTTTAACTAGCATTGACAAGAGTCTGCTTTCCACGAAAAATTCTGGAATCTCCTTACAGTCATTTGTTGATAGTGCTGGAAATAGTCTTTTTCACCTGATGTCAGGCATCAGACAACACAAGTGATACTTAACCTGAGGTTGCTACATCCAAGCCACCTATAGTGAAAAAAAAGCCAAAACAAAAAACACCCAAATCCACGCCAAACTACTAGTCTGGGATCCGTTAGTTTCAGTGAAGTGGGAAGAGCACATCTCTAGAACAGTGAGCAAAGCAAAAACATTTGCCAGATAATGCCATAAATAGGGAAGATCTGCAGATCTTCAACAGTTTAGTGGCATGCACTACCACTGTGGGAAGGATGTCACACCTCAGTAAGAACAGGTTCTACTGAATGAGATTAGAACATTCTAGTTCAGCAGTAATTTCACTTAATGTCAGCTCTAGAGCAGGGGCTTCTTGTGAATAGTGTAGCTGAAAGCCATTAGACTTCTCCCTCATGCTATCATCAACCACTTTTGGCAGGGTCTGTTAAATGGAATAACTTGCAGAGTGAGCCAGAAATAGGGTCTGTGGAACAGATTCTTCAGATCACAAAAGTTAAACCATGGAAATGGATTGGTGACAAAGAGGGTGGAGGGGAGAGAGAGAAGTTTCCACATACTATGTTTTTCTCCCCCATCACCACCACACATGTGGTCTACACCCCAACATATGTTTGCAATAAGTGTAGCCCAAGAGACATTCCAGATCTTACTCCAGAGCTAAAACTTGAAAGAATCAGCCAAGTTTGAGATTAATCAGAGGGCAGGGTAATGGTGTGTGAGTGCAATGGAGTCACCCATGCTTTGATTGCACAGGCAAGGGGACAGAGACATACCAATGGCCCTGCAGTAGTGCTTTTTATCTATAGTCTGAGGCTCTCTTCAGCAACCACTGAAGGACTCACCTCCCAGCTCAGATTAGGTTTTAACTCTGACTAGGCTATCAATTTAGGCACCCCAGGTGTGTTCCCAAAGTTAGGGAGATGAAGCTTACTTGGCTTTGAAAGAAAGTTCTTTGAATTTTATGGCTCCTTCCTTTCTTGCCTCCACTCCTGTCTCTCACCCCACTGCCACTGGATTGGTTTACCAATTTTCACAGAAACTTTCTGAACATAAAAGAAAATGTCTCTTCACTTAGCTAAATCCAAAGTATGCCAAGATAGATGGCTGCTGAAGAGTGAATACCATGTCAGGTCATGTGGGATCAGAAATAAGGAAGCTAAATGTTTTTAGCAAGAAAAGAAATTAAATTCAGCAAGAAGATTACTGTGGGACATTTCATACTCGTACAATTCTTCTAAAAATTAAAGTAATACATATATGTTTAATACAGATATTTAGGAAAAATAAGTTCGTAAGTTTGATATACTTGGAGACTTATATCTTTAAAATTCCTGATAGGATATTACAGAAAATCAGGAATACAAATATATGTACTAACACATTACTGGTAACATAAGTTAATTTAGGAGAATGAGATAGTTTATGTAAATGTGTTATTTTATTTATCACAAAATGTTTCTGTACTAGATTTAAAAGACAGATAAAGATTTACTGGGACCTGGTATATAGGCTGGGGCTTTTATAAAGCAATAAATGAAAAGGGAGCAGAAAGGAGAAACACATTTCAATTTTATATATCCAGTATTGAGACTGCAACTAAATACAGAGCAACAGAACAGTGCTCCCAAATAGCCACAGCTCTGTCACATGGGGGCCTGGTCGGTAACATATGGAATTGTTAGATGGAAAATGACCCACCCATTTTTGGCTTCAGTAGAATTTTTTTCCCTATGGAGTAAGTACAGTAACTAAATAAAAATTTGTGGAATGGGCTGAATGATGCAGGTCCATATCTTATCAGAGCTGCTGCCTATGTTCAAATGATGAATTAGTTTTGGCAACCGAATTTGGAAATTTATTGCTGTTTTTATTTTTCTTCAATGGAGGAAAGACTAGCAGTTGGAAAGGAAGCCTATAAATCTTAACATTAGAGAGGGGAAAGGGCAAGGTGTTTTACATACACACAGGGGCTAGACAAGAAATTGTTTTTTCTAGACACAAAGAGCAATGTGCAACAGATTTCTTTTGAAGATTTTTCATTTACTGAAAAATAGAAAAATATTCAGTGCACATCCCCCTTTGTTCTTTTAATTCCAGGTTTTATTAATTTTCACAAAAAAATCTGTAGGTTGAAAAAAATTTCAACAAGAATAAAAACCTATTGCTTCTACTACACAAAAAAGTTATTGCAGATTTTTACCAGAAAGAGGAAATGACAGAAGAAAGCAAACCTATTTACCTCTTTGGAAGATGATATAACGAGAGTTTTTCTGGGATGAGAAGAGTTTGGGAATCACCTCACCCTTAGATGAAGTATCTGACCCAAACAGTGGTTTGCTACTATCCACTATGGATCACAGATGAGGAATGCAATGTCTCCATGGGGAAAAAGCCAAGTAGAACAAGGCTGCTGAAGGGGTGATGGGAGAAGCACTTGTAAATTATAAAAAATCCTAACACCAGTTGAAAGTAGTCTGAAGAGCTCCAGCATGGGAAAGAATAAAAAGATGCAGCAGATATTTAACTGTTCTCATAAAACTTTCCATTGGCTATTTGCAGTGATTCCTCCTATCCCCGAGCAAGATGAACAAAATTGCCTAATTAAGTCCACATCTTTGAATGTCCCAATTAAACGAGCTCCTCATCTTCGCTTGCTGAGAGGCACCCTGCATTCCCTGATTGAAGCTGGTGGTAGCATTTAATGTAGTATGCTGAGAGCTTATGCCTGAAAGTTTGAAGCTCTGAGAATCTCTCCCATGCCCATGAATTTGGGATGGAGCTGGTAAGCAGCAGGCTCTAAAAGGAACATGGACACTTAGCTTGAAATGAGCCATTGAGGAAGTCCATAAACTCTCTGGTAATAGCAGGTGATGACAAGAAGCCCTCGAGGGTAACAGGGGCTGGCAGCAGCTTCAGGAGAGGTTTGCCTCTTGCCTTGGCAAGCACAAGGGAAACTCCCTTCTCTGCCTCCTGTTTCCCTTAAACAAAAACAACCCCTCTCACAGCAATTTGGAAAGGAGTATCAGTGCACTGAGATGACAAAGCATTCTGCAACATGGGGCTGAAGAACTGCTTCCAAGACAGAAATCCGCATACACACAGATCACAGGAACTTGAGCCCCTTCATATCAAAGCAACTTGCTCAAGGGCCTTCAAAGTTCACCCTCCGTTCCAAGGCCCAATGGAATTGGAAACCTTCAAGGGATGAGAAAAATACATTTCTGCCAAAGAGTCCCACTCCCTGGATTTTTAAGAGATCAAAACGTTTCAAGCTGTTAGTTCTGCAACTAAATATGGGATAACACGGGATCGTTTATCCCCTAAAAGAACACTGCCGTCACACTCCTTTTTCTTCAAGTCTCTAGTTTAAGAAGGGTTAGAACAGTAGGAGGTGAGAGAGGAAGGAAAAGTACTGAAGGGAAAAACACTCCTAAAAGACAATGCAATGACATTTTAGAAATTGGAAAACTGAAATTAAATATAATTGTATCATTGGAGTAAGGCAGGATCAAACATATCTGATTTGTTACCTAAACTCTTGATTTCCAAGGGGTAGAATCAGCACTCTGATACATTGTGTGACTCATAGAAAAGCAGTTTCCACTTGATGCTGTAGGATAATGGTGACAAGATCAACAGCTGATGACTCTGCAGCACCCCATATAAGCTGTTCCGGTGTGATTTCCACATCAAGATCAGATCAGATCAGCTCGTGGCTGAAATGAAGCCTTAGATCATGACAAGCCTTTTTTTTTACCCTGATCTTAATTTTAAATCCAGCCCAGAACCACTTACCCACATCAAGCCTCATGTATTTGCCAAAACCTTCACCAGCCTCTCTCTTAATACTACAAACCCTGAATAGATCCCAAAAACCATTTTTTGTCCCCAAGCTCTCCTGAATACTGCCCAACCCTAGCCTCACCCAAGGCTGTCCTGACTCCATGGCTCTTGGAACCAGCCTTTATTCTCACCCTGTAGTCAAGGAAAGGCAGAACAGGGCGATAAATCCTAATCCCAGCTGCCTTTCTGGTGGAAAGGCACCAAGCAGCTCTGTCACTGGTGCCAAATTTCAAAGCAGCCTTACAACTCTGTGCTCTCTCTAAAAGCTGGAATTAGGAATAAACTTGCTCCACACTAACTTGTATTTGCAGACCCATCTCAATGGGCAGCCATCGGTAAGATCCTAGAAACTACACCTACCCTGAGACCTCTGGAATTTAGCAGACCACAGCTAAGACCAGTATTAGGAGGTTGCAATAAACAGTTTTTACTGCAATACCAGAGGGCTTGCAAACATAAGGAGGCTGTTGTGGCAAACACCCAGTGGCCCTGGCTGAAGTTGTAGGGAGGCCTATTGCAGAGCTAAGTGAACTGCAGGGTTCAGGTTGGATTTATAATTCTTATTCCAAAACACAAACATCAAAGAGTTTCAGCTTGACTCCTACAAGGAGGTTTCCAAAAGTAAGTGTAAGCATGCCAGAAAGCTCCTCCAAGCCATGATTACTTTCAGGGATGCAATGCCTCAACAGCCTTCAATTAAAGCTAGGATTATGAATAGGAAGTAGCTGGAGCTCCCTTTGTCCACAAATCCTGCACAAGCAGGTAGACAGGGCTCCCAGACACATGCTTTACTTGAGCCTGCAACATCAAACTCTTTTGAACACTGGATGTATAGCTGGGGTTAGACTTTACTTTTGGAAAAGAGCTACAGGCTATGACCAGTTCTTATCGTGCCCTCAAAGCTTGCGGAAGAACAAGAAAACAGCAATGTTCAAGGGCGTTATTTAGAAGACAGGTCTCAGCAGTTATGATGTAGCATCAAGGTGTGCAAGAAAAATGAGGAGAACAATAGCTGTTTTTACATAACAAAAGACTTCCATGGACAGTGGAAAGACCTATGTTCAGTAGGATCCTGTAGCTTGCAGGTACTCCACTGACACCACGCTGTGATAAAGCCTAGGCCTAGGAAGGAATCAGACTGAGCTCCTCTCCCGCCCCCCCACCCCCCCTGACCAAGCAATAAAGTACTGGCAGCAGGCTGACCACAGCTGCTACTTTTCCAGGAATGATCCTGGAGCATTACTGTACCATGGATGCTGAGATCACAAAGACTGTTCTAGAACCTTTTACCCAATTGACACCAGAATGTTTTATTTACAGTTTATTTACTGTCTTAACCTAAGCCAGTAAATAGGTTGACATTCTCAACTCATTTCACTCCATAACCATTGTTTCTTTTTCCAGTGTTAGTTTTTCAGAATACAGCAGTAAGAGGTGTTCTTAAATCTGTTCCATCCCACAGCTAACATAAATTTAGTCATATATTAATAAGATTTTCCAGTGCCAGAAGTTTTCCTAAACTAGAACCTTCTTGCATAGCTATTCATCCTTCATTCTCAACTCATATCTCATTTTATTCCAATGAGCAAGATGTTACTGAAGCCAAAGAATCCTATCAACACCAGCCTTTATTCATTCCTGACAAAAGGGCAAACACCAGCCTCAGCTTTTCTTGTCCCAGCCCTGTCATTGTAAGTAACACTACAGAAAATACCCCAGAGCTGTTAGAATTGCATTCACACTTCATATTCATTACTGTACACTGTGCCCTTCAAAATTCTGGATAACCGTAAACCTGATGCAGCATGTCAGGCTGCTCTCCTTGGCATGTCTCACAGCAGCACTGCTATCCAGGCAGGCTTAACCTCCACAGCACAAATACAGGTTCTCTTAACAAAATGGGACCAGACCTTCTACTACAGCCTGTTGCAATAGAACGGGAGTAAAGGCTCTAAGCTGAATGAGGGTAGATTCAGATCACATATGAGGAAGAAATGTTTTTACAATTTTAGTGTTGAAACTGCAACAGGTTGGCCAGTGGGGTGGTAGGTATACTTTTACTAGAAACATTCAAGGTCAGGTTGGATGGGGCTCTGAGCAACCTGATCTGGTTGAAGATGTCCCTGCACATTGAAGGGGGTTGGAGGTAGTAGACCACCAATCTAAATTATTCTATGATGATTGTGTAAAATATACTCCTCCCTAAGCCACTAACCAGATTATCAAGATATACTCTGCTTCTGCTACCAATCAGTCTGCTATAAACAGGTGATCTTTATGCTTTTAATAAACTTTTATTTGTACTTGCATGGATCCTAACCACAACCTTCTACTGTCAATGAGGCAGGCTTTCATTTACTGATAGAATCTGACAACAGCAGCTGTAAGCACTACAAGCCTTCCAGTATCCTGGAACATGCCATACTCTCAGCCTCTGCTTTTATCCTTACAGGAAACATCTCTGCATATTATAAACCAATTACATGCTCTACTGTAGTCCTCTTCCTGCAAACAATAGTTAGGAAAGTTCTAAGGTCCTGCTGGCACTAACAGAAGGATGTGACAGAAGCTCTCTTAGTTTGGGAAAATAAAGGGTTGAGTGGGAAGCAGTTACTCTGGAGATTTCACCATTAAATCAGAAGCTAGCAGACTATGCTTTCCCACAAAGCTGATTTCAAGGTAGAGATTGCTTCCTCCTCTACTTCTGCTTTACAGTCCCCTTTGCTACTGGAGCATAGGAGTCCTCAGCATGGCTTGTGAGGAATTCAAGGGAAGAGGAGAAGATCTCATTACCATTTTGCTGCCTATTAAAGAGTGAGACAATCAAGCTGTGGTAAAAAATAAATAGCTGTATGCAATTATGAGAATCACCAGACATCTCATTTCATGTCAGGCAAGACTATTGCCTAATAGGAAGACAATATAATCCTGCTGTTGCCTTGCTCAGATGAGAGAGACTTGAGTTAATTAGCTTCCACTATAGCCAGGCATGAAATTTCCAACTTTATTTGATGATAGCCATCTGAACAGTGATGTGCTCTCTGCATCTTCTCATCACATAAAAGCTGGTGTAGCCAGCTTCACTAGTCTAACAAAGAGCAAGCTCCTCACTAATGACCACAGGGATACTGAGGGAAATCTAAGAGAAAACAAGAGGGGGTTCCCAAATCCCAGACATACCCCTTCCCTGGAGCCTTGGTCCCTGGTAGGACATCTTCCCACTTCTGCTCACAGCTCACCAGTGTGAAAGGATTCCTTGCAGCCAAGGGCCTGGACCCCACAGACTTCTGCAGCCAAACTTTCTCATCAAGTTTTGGTATTCATTAGCCAAAGCAGGAGTTTCTGGGGACTCCAAGAAGAGCCAGCAAGTGTGAGAAAGAACATTCAATCTCAGTGTTACAGGAGGCAGGAGATTGTTTTCATAACATCTGTGGTGAGAGTGTATAAAGCAATAGACAGACTGCCACTACTTGGAACTACTCAAAAGGCAACTCTGGCAACCTCACAGATTGTTTTATAAACAATTGGTTTCAAACTGATCCTGAAGTTAATGGGAAAGGCAACAGAGTCACTTAAGGATAAAGGTACTGTGGTTTCTGCATTCCGTGCTGACTACTTCCACAACAGCAGCCCTCCACTGGAGTGCTCACACTCAGGCACGGAAGCTGTGTTCATCCATCTCATACTGCTGGCAAGAACCAGTGTGGCAAACCTCAGCAGCTGAAATGCAGCCACCTGCTGCCCTGCCTGTCTTGTAAGTCCCAGTCTCCTGAGAACAACTCTTCCAGAGAAATTTGCTTCCTACATCCCCTCCAGGGCTGGCTGCCACTCATCCCACTGCCCTTCACGGCCAGACCACAGCTTGGCATTTACTCAGCAAACCAACCTACCCTGGCCATGCTGGCTGGCTCCTCAGGACAGGGTGCCGCTCAGGGGGCGCCTATTCCTGTCATTGCCTTGTCAGGGCAAACCCCACACCATCACTGTCTGTCCCTGACACCTCCCTGGCCTCCAGACCTTGTGCCAAGGCCTCCCCCTCCTCCCTGGGCAGTTCTCTCCTACAAGCACCCCTCACTTTCCAGAGGCTCCCACACTGCCCCACCCCACCTTCCACAAGTTCACACAGACACAGTACTTGTGCATTTCCACTTAGAAACAAAACAAGATAAAAAAACCCATCCTTCAAAACAGCACCAAACCAACATGCCACACACAACAGGAGCAGCGGCTGCATTATTTCAGGGTCTCCACCAGGCCCTCCCCAGCCTCACAGCACACAAGGAGACATTAGCTTCCACCAAGCACCAACATGATATTGGTGACACACCTGCTGCCATGCAGGCACTGAAGTCAAAGCCCATGCAAAATCATACTCGGTTTCCAGGTGACTACATAGGATGCATTGGTTTTGAGGTAAAGGCATCCACTCATTTCTCCACGCAGCTTCTCTCATACACCAGATGGGGCCCACCTCACTGCTGCTCTGCCCTACTTTGTTCTGCAGCTCTGAAGAATTGCCCCCAGGGGTCTAGAGGAGCCTCTCCAAAATACAAAGTGCTCAGGTGTCAGTGTCTTTGCCCAAGTAAAAAGTGACAGGATGAGAGGAAACAGCCTCAAGTAGCACTGGGGAGTGGGGAAGAAGGGGGGTTAGATTGAATACTAGGAGAAATTTCTTGACTAGAGGGGTTAGCAGGTATTCCCCAGTCTATCCCACCTCAGAAGACCAATGCACACTGGTTTTAGATCACAAGTTTAGAATATAGCTTTATAATCCTATTTTGTTAAATTCCAAGTCTTTTACATAATGTTTACTATGAGGTAACCACTGAGAAAGCAGAAGAAATCCCTCCATCAGAAGTTATTCAACTATTTTAAACTATCTGTTTAAGCAGAAGAAAAAAAAAACTTAAATAAAATGCCCTTTGTTTTATAGGAACTTACACCCTCTAGGGAAAAATGGTTTTGCCAAAAGAATTCCCAACCAGTGCTTACCAGAGTTAATTACAACATTGTATTAAAAGAACAACTTCTTTTCAAATACTTAAGAGTATCATGAAACAACCTCTGCCAAAATTAAAGGTCTGCACTGTGCTGGGTTATTGTTCCAGGCTGTCTGCAGACATCACTGCATGAGTTATACTATTCTGACATCATTTTGCAAGTTCAGTGCACAAAGCACATGTCTGTACTATAACATGGTTTTGACAGGACCTCACATTTCCACCCTAGTAAACCCTAAATAGTTTCCAGAAGTGCTATGTAGAAAATACCCAGGAAGCACACTGGGTAAGCCACTCAGATGATCACATGCTCTGGGATTCTTACTATCTCTGAAGAACTTCCATATGTCCAGTCTCTAACTCCAAGGAGGGAAAAAGGAAGGAAAAAGTTAGTCCGGTGCACAATCCTCTGTTCTCCAGCACTGTCATAACTGTGGCTTTGGAGCTGGTTACCTGATGCTGGCAGACAGATTCTGGAAGAACTGCAGACCAAGAACCTCCAGGAAAATAGTTTGGACAAGAAGAGACAACATGGAGAAGACTTAAGGTTATGAAAAGCAGATAATGCTGGCAAGAGACACACGATGGCAAAGGTCTGGCATTCTGGTGACAGTGTGGCTCTGGGGTCCTGCAGGAGGCCACAGTCTGATGTAAGTATGGAATAGCAGCATGATGGCCTCATTATGGTACAAAGCAACAGTTCTTAACCTTATGAACACTCACAGACTGAAGAGCCATATCAGGATAATCCCTGAGCTGCTGCCATTGCTCAGAGAAACACTGTGAAGGAATGGGAGTTTCTAACATCTGGACCCTAAAGTGGGAAGGAAAATGCTCTCTCGTTTCCTAAAGACAGGGCCTGTTATAGTTACAGAAGTCAGTTTCCATACTTTCTGCTTAACTCTGGATTCTTGAGGACAGAGGAGTTACTCCATGACACCATTCATCAGTGAGAGAGTTAAAGGAATGAAGATACCAGAGAGAAATTTAATTCAAATTTGTGAAAATAACCATCCTTGGGGCCTAAAGCAGGATTTTCCTTCTCAGATTCCATACCTCATAGAGCATCTACATACTACTTGGAGCATTATCCTTCTCTTAAACCCCTATTTTAAATGGACGTAATATTTTTGCCTAGAAAACTGAGAATAACTTTTCTCCATGTATACAGAATCCAATATTCCCCTAATCCCTCCCCACAAAAGTCAAACAGCACACAAACCCTGGCCTACTGTATTATTAGGCGTTTAGAGGAGAGAAACCAGAAAACTTATACCTGTGAGAAGAAAGAATTCATGGCTGGGGTTACACAATTTACTTAGGAGAAGGTAATTTCCCATGTTTGGCAGAGGAGATTCCTGCCACAAGGCAAAAAAACTGCGTGCAGTCTGCCAGCACACACCTGCTAGAAATTGTTTATAATGGCTAAAGCAGACTTAGTAGCTTTACTAGCAACATTTTACTAATAGCTTTGGTTCACTAATTGCATATTTTTTTTGCTAAGGGCCTCTTGCCAGTTTACAAGTGTTTGAAGACTTCCATTCTAGTACATTTTCACACTGACAAGCTTTTAGTATGAACCTGGTTTAAGATGTCATTCAGAAATCCTGGCTGCTGACTGAGGCCTATAAGTAATAAAAGGCCAAGGCTAGAGCAGAGTCTCAGAGGCTAATGGGCTAGAGCCAGACCACAATTAATAGAGGGTATGTTCTCCATTTATGGCATTGAGTGGTAGTGTTTGTGGGAATCCCAGGGTCCTTAGGCTTTTCAGCAGTGGGCCCGTTCCTCACTTTGCCCAACAACATCACAGAGTCTGACACCATCACTTGCAGTCTGTCCTTTGGCAGCCAGAAACCAGGATTTTCTGAAGTCTACCAAATTCAGCCTAAAAATCCTGAACAAAGCTGGCAGGGACCAGCCACACCAGCACACATGGGAGAATTACAGGGAAAAGAACAGCTGCCACATGTTTTGACTATGCGCCATACAGAAAACAAGATTCATTGTGACCTATAGACTTACCCACAGCCACTCTAACTAATTCAATTCTTCCCTCTCCAGAAGTAAAAAACACCTCATGGAAAGAATTATAGCAGCTCGTGAGTGCTTCATGATCACACAGAATGAGGAACGTCACCAGTTCATTACCGGGGGCCTTGCTTCAGGCCACAGGGCGGTCACAACTCCACTCTTGCAATATTAATTATTAGCCTGGGACAGCTATAGAGCAGCTTATTGGCTAGGCACAAAACGCTTCCATGTGCTGAGCTTCTGCAGGGGCTGGCGCTGTGGGCTCTGCTAGACAAACACTGCAGCCCCCAAGAAGGCTGCGTGCTAGTCTGATTTCTAGTTCCAGCAGCAAACCTTCACCTCTGGAGAGGAGCTGGGAGCCTGGCCCAAGGAGCAGCAGATTTCTTGCTCTCTGAAAGTCCAAGGAGTTTCTTCCCTGAATCTTTTATAGATAAAATTTATAAGTATTAAACACCCTCTCCTTCCCCACAGACTGACAAGATGAAGGAACTGAGGATGAAGGGAAACAAGAAAAAATGGGGACAAGGAAAGAAGCATCGTGAGAAGTTCCTCATGCTTAACTTCCAGAGCTAGGTAGAGCAGAAACACAAGAAAGAAGCACAACTCTCACAGTAGTGGAAGACGTGCCACAAAAATACCCAACTGTGTGCTTCTCCAAGAAATAGAAGTGAAAATTATCCCGAAAAATGCCAAGCACGTAGCACAAATCATTTATGAGGAGAATACGTTTGTAATTACAAGTCATTTTAGCTACGCTGCTGCCAGGAGTAACTGAGAGCAGAAGGTAGTGATCAGTGTCATCCTCTCGTTCCCCTGGGACCAGCCCGAGCTGGGTTTTCTTGGTGGAACACCTCCCTCCAGTGGCCAAAGGCAAGTGGTTTCCACAGAGCTCGGGCAGCTGGGGACCCAAGCTGGGGACAAGAAATCGTCTTCACCTTCCCTACTTTCTCCTTCCAGCTCCACAACAGGCAGAATGGAAACCAGCAGCACCCTTCCCCACCTAGGAGCCATCTGGTCAGGGCTGGCAGTTTTGCCCGGAAGTGTAGCCCCCTAAATCATGGGGCCCTGGGAAAGCAGCCTGATTGAAGCTGGGTGCTCTGGGAAACCAACCAGAAAGGGGCGACTCTGACCAGGAACCAAGCTCTCCTCAAGCACAGCCCAGGACAGACTAAAGGAACAAGCGGTACTCACATATAAGACAGACCACAGACCCTGCTGTGGCTCCAGGATCCATTTAAGTACCTCTTTCTCTGCACTCATCTGGTCAGGGTAACTGAAATCTTGACTTAACCAGTTGCCTGCAGTGTTTGCTGGTAGCACCCCAGCATCTTCTCTGCAAACTTCATTCTGTTTCTTCAAATGTGTACGAGGACTTAGGTCATGCTTATTACTTCCTAAAGCAACAGCTGTAAAATTCATTAGCACAATACCTTAGGTTCTTCTATGGCATTTTAAATGTCCAGATGCACCAATATGGTGAAGGATCTGAAGGAATTTTGATATCTAGCTCATATCTATGTCTCAGCTGCTTAGCTGAGAAAAGCAAGAAGATTCATATTATTTGGTCTATCTATTTTTCAAGGGCTTTTCAGTCAAGGCTAGCATGTGGTGACAGTAACTACAAAAATGGCTACCTAGCTTTCTCCCTTCTCACAGTGGCAGGGTAGGGGCTGAGGAACCTTTTCTTTAAATGGCAGCCTAGAGGCAGAAGCCTACTGAAGATGAACAGGAAAAAATCATAGTTAAGCTAGCAAGAGCTGTATGCACTGTGGGCATAGCAGCAAGCTTGTATTTTATCAGAATTAGTTCCCAAGACTTACAACTTTATCCTGTGCAGATTTGAAGTGACATCTTCAAATACTTAGCTTAGGACATAGCAGGTAATTTAGTGAACTACCATTCAGTCAGCTCACCCTAGACAAACATACTTCATAAAACAAGACAAAGTTTACTCTAGAATATAGCCCAGAAAAATTGTCACCTCTCTCTGCTGGGCAGTATCTTCACAGTCCACACTGATCTCACACATGTGTCTCAGACCAGCTTTTTGACAGGCCCTTTGATACCGTGAACAAACCAGACATCAGTGATCTGCATGTAAAGCAGAAAGGGGTGGAGAGTAAGCAAGGGGTAGACACTTCAACGTACAAGTCATAGGCAGAGACACATATTTTTTAGCAAAGTCTTTATTACAGAAATATTCACCCTCTAGACTTTTATATCTGTACATGCATTTCTTCCAGTAGGAAGATGTTGCTAAAAACAGACAAAAACAAAAAAGGAAATCCAGAATGGGCTCCTTTTTACTTGCTGCTCAGCATTGGCATCTGTAACTGAACAAGAATCTTACAAATAAGAACACATTAGAGAATAGACTTTGTGTTACAAAAGCGAGCAAGCTTTACTGCTAAGGGTGCCTTCTGTTATAGCAAAGATCAGCTTGAAGGATCTGTGCAGGAAGGGGCAGATATCTCAAAATTGCAAAGCCTTATCAGATCTCCAAAAAAAACAGTTGCTCAGTCATAGCTACTCTCCCCAATCACTGCTGTGTCCAAAGATGAGGACAGAGCAGAGACCCACTGCTGGGGCCCTGATGCCCTGCACCAGCCTTTCTTCCCAGAAGGAAAACTTGAGTAAGGAGTGAAACCATCCCTTGGAACTGCTACTAGGGTTATTACTACCTGCCCCACCCTTGACAGGAGACAGTCCTGGAACCATCTCTGTAAGGCAAAGGCTCTCTCACCAAATACCTTCTAACAAGTCCCTGGCAAGGACCATCCACTTCTCTCCCATACAGCTTCCTGATGTCATGGTGATTGTAACACGTGAAACAGCGGGAAACCTGCTGTGCCCGACAGGATACTAAGAGTGAGGATTTGCACCCAGCTCTCTTAGGTAAGAAGTTGGGGCAGTGTTTCACGTGGATTTCCTACTTTCTTCTGGTCTACACCACTCCTTGCTTCTGGCCACTGGCTGAATAGAGCAAACAGCCCAGCCATTAGCAGAGAAACCTGCAGCCTGCACAACTGCAGAACCTGCTACTTATCTGCTACAGTGCTGGCACTTGAGGCAGAACTCAGGATGCAGCCATGGCTCCAGACCACAGTGGAGATAGGAGAATGGACAACTGAAATAAAAATCAACTTATCCAAATTACAAAACCTATACTGGGCACTGATAGCAGTGATATTTCCAATATACAGCATCAGCAATCCAGACAGATCCCTCCTTACTCATATCTAAACCCACAGCTAATAAATTTTATGTTCATAAAGGAGCAGGGGAAGAATCGAGTTAATGGTAACCTCTATAAAGTTGGCAATCCAAGAATGAAACCAGCAGAGCCAGCCTGGGGCTGAGTCCACACTACACAGCAGTCTCTGAAGTACCTCCAAGCTGACAGAAGCCAGCAAAGTGGAGCTAGGGGGAGAGAAAAAGGTAAAGAGGCAAATGGGAGAAACATGTATGTGCCAAATCCAAAAGCCAAAGGATCCATCCCAGAAGTAGCTGAGCACTGCCACCACAGTCTGCCAGGTCACACTAAGAATAAATAGGTTGGCTTGGCTCCCTCCCGGTGGCTGGCTTCTCATCACGCTCAAAGGGAAGAGATCCACTGAAGGCAAGGCATAGCTGACTCCAGAAACAGGAGAAACGAGTGTGACAGTAGCACTCCATATTTCAGATGAGAACCTAGGCTGGAAGATGCATAGTAGGAACCAAAATCAGATTAACTGCAAGGGAGAAGGCCTATAAAGCGTGACTAGTTACCACCACAAGGCAGTGAAGCAAGAGAAGCTACCAAAGCACTGGAATCTCAACAGAATTCCTGGCTTGTGGGACTTCAGGGGGAAGGTGAAAAGATATGCAGGAGAAGAGCAAGGGGGAGAGGAGTTATTGTATGTTAGGCCCAGTGGATTGTAGAATGAAGATATGAATAGTATTGTTTAACATGGAGCAGGCAGCAAAAGCATTGTCCTCTCAGGTTAATCAGTGTCTCATGTGATCTGAGACAGTTTAAGTTCTGCTTCTTGAAGTAGAAATAATCCAGAGGCAGGATGCAGGTGGCCCAAGGGCCCTATTGCCAGAAGATCAGGCTGTGTTGCAGCTCTAACAGTTCTTAGCAGAGTGGTATCAGAAATGGGATGTCACAGGAATAATGGTCAATGGTTGGACAGTCTGGGTATCAGGCAGGAATGTTCTGTTTGCTCCTTTCTCTGTGGTGCTGTAGCTCTGGAGTCAGCCAACTCAAGACTTGGGCACTTTGGTGTAGTCTTCACTGTGGATGTTCTTGCAAAGCGAAATGGACAGTATCATCCCCAGCAGCTGGAATAAGTATGAAGAACGGGAACAAAATCAGCAACCAGACAGATAATAATGTGGGAAGAACGGGTGATACAGGGGAGGACAATACACTGAATGTCTTTTAATTACACCACAAAGATGAATAGAGTTAGTCTGCAGCACAAGGCAAATGCAGTTAATTGGAGTGACAAAAACTTGGGCTGCATAAAGATGTGACTTCATCTGGAATCTATGCTATGGGCTTTTTAAGGCAACAAGTGGGATTTCAGTAGCATGGGATTTTGCTTGCCTCAGTATTCTGGTTACAGAATTGCCAAGAGTCAGACACAGCAGGAGGAATCATATGTAGACAAGGCTTTGTTCAATTTTTAATCCGATCAATGAAAGCAGCAGTTCAAAGGTCCAGGCAGAGAAAACCAAGAGCTAGAACTGCACTGCCATTAAACCAGGTGTCTATTACTTGAGAAAACAGCTTTGCCTTTAAAAGAATCTCTGTGATAAGACAGTACAGGTTCATGTCAGGAAGTGACTTACCTCTATAACAGCAACACCAGTGCAAACCCCAAGAATGACACCAAGGTTGTCCTTCAACCACTGCTCTACACCATCCATGCATCCCTATAAGAGAAAACATGGCCACAAGGAAGAGAAGCATGAATCTAAATATCTCAAGACTGAAAAATCCATAACACATCTTTGCATGCAGGAATTATCCCAATTTCATGTTTCATAGTAGGTTTTGCAGAAAAGGGCAGGATCCCTGCCCACCCTTGCTCCAAATTCCACAGGTACTTCAAGGAATAAGGATGTGAAAAAAGTGCTCTAAATAATTTTCAGGGGAACAAAGACAAAGCTGCTTCAGTGGAAGCTTCACAGGGCCCAAATATACCCACTCACCTGCTCATGAACAGGCCAGTCAGCATATGTTGCAGTGCCATTGACAGGTTCATCCAGACTACAGAAACCTCTTCCTTCCACTAAATCCTTAGATCTATTGGAGCAGGAGCACGGATACTCAGCATTGCTTTTGTTTTTAAGAATCTCATTATTTTCCCAGTCATCTGCTCCAGTCCAGCCACAGCAGGCAATCTAATAAAAAAAGAGAGATAATCACGGTCTTACACTTTGCCCTGGCAACACAACTGCACATGAAAATAAGCAGGTAAAACACAGGAGCTCTCCATGTAATAACAGTCAGGCCATACAGTTTGCACAAATTAGCTGCACTAAACGCCACCCTGGTTACTTATACACAGGGCTGTTCAGAAGACAGTGACATTATTTCCTACTAAACAACCACTCTGCCAGCAAAACAAGAGTTGAAAAGAGTCCTTGGTCTCAGCTGTGGCCCCAGGGACAGCAGCAGCCACCGCACGGTGGCGGCCCCATGCCACTAAGCCCCAGCACATCATTGTGTGCCAGCAACCGCCTGGCTGCAGTACGGACCAGCTGGAACACAGGAGAAGGAAAATTTTCCGTCTAAAGAAACATTTACATTCCTATACGGCCATGTGATAAAACCATAGTTGCTGGAGGGGAAAACACAGAGTCCAGAAAGGAGTAAAATCTTAAGCATGAATCCCAGTGCTTGCACTGTGGTACAGAGCAGAAAGGCTGTCAATGCCGAGGTAGAAGTTTACTTTTCCTTTCTGAGCAGAGAAGGATTTTCCCTAATGTTCTTGCTGTAATAGTCAGGAGACATAAACAGCTGAAAATCCACACTGGGACAAGCATTTGGTTTCCAAAAGAGAGTTGTGAAGATCCAGCATCCAAAAGGAACTACCTGTCTCCCACAAGAGGTTTGGACTTTAACTTTGAGATTGCTTTTTGCAGTTAGCAAAACCCACCCCTTTTCAAATGCTAACTCCAGTGTATGATATGAAGTAGATTCCTAACACTCGACTTCTCCATCTCCACAAAACATTTTTCTTCTGTTCCTATGTAAAGGAAGGGCTCAAGCAGGAGCCTCTCTCCACCGTAGTCTCAGGCTTCTCTTGAGTTCCCTAGCAAGGAGTTGCAACTGCAGTGACAAAACATATATAAATCATTCTCCAGGGAGGAGAAATACTGCAGATCAGTGTTTTGCAGACCAAAGAACAGACAGAAGACAAATGCTGTTACTTGTACTTACTACACATCAGTCCCATGCTGGGCATGTATTTAACCACAACAGTCAGCCAGCTCTCAAGCTTGTGGTTTGGCAGTAAACAGTTATCATGACTCCAGTGTGCTTGAATACTCTCTAGCTGCTCAAGTGCTGACCCTGATGCTAAAACAGAAACCATGGGCAGTTGGATGGCTCCCAAGAACGCTGATATTTGCAGAAGAACCATCACAATAAGCAAGCAACATGCACCAAGTAGTAGGGCAGGTGGTGCTGTTTGCCTGACAATAAACTAGAGATTTTTTCTACAAAAATAATAAGCAAAATGTTTTTCACACATGTTAGTATTCAGGAGGCCCAGCAGACAAACAGTAGTGTTGGAGTGCCATTTGACAGGTCAGATACATTAGGCCATGCAGCCAACACTAGCTAGCTCTAACACCCAGCATGCAGGAATGGTTCAGGGTCTGGCATAGAAGCAGCCAAGACCATTTTCTAGTCTGCAGGCACCAAACCACACAGGCAACTTTGTAGATCAGTCAGATCAACGTGCAATAGTTGTTTCCCTGTCCTCAATCTGGCTTTGAAGGACATTGCCTGCACTGACAAAGAGCATCATCTACCTCTTTTGCTGTCCCCCATGACTCACCTGTGTCTGCACATAGTCCCATGCATCTTGTAAATTCCTCCTCTCATCTTCATTCAAAGGGTCATAATTTTTAATCAGATCTTCAACTACTTTGGACAACTCATCTTTCAGCTGTCAAGAAAAAAAAAAGGCGGGAGAGTTAGATTAACAATTCCTTATAGCCTTTCCTTTGGTGCTTCAGACACATATATAAAGCTTCAGTCACTCATAAAAGCTAACTGCAAAAAGTAACAAGTATGGATGAGGACAGCAGCTTTGCTGCTGCAGCAGCCAAAGCACCAGCAAATCCTTGCCCAGGCACAGGGAAAGGCTACAAAACTGATGAGCAAAAAAGCAAACAGAACTGAGTATGGTTAGCCTGCTAAGGCACAGACTGAACAACTAAGTACTTGCCCCAGACAAGACAGATGTACAAGGTAAGTGCAAGCTGAAGGACAACATTGCCTGAAGGACTCACAGGTTATGTGTTTCTAACTTCATACTGCAGGCAAGACTCTGGTCCAGAATCTCAGCCACTGCAGTTCATCTCCACTGCTCGGGGAAGGTGTGAGCCACTCTGCTCCTGAATGCAGCTGGGTTTCCTGACATTCACCTGGTGGAAACCTGCCTTTTGCACAAGGCATTGATCTGCCTCTCCCCAAATTCCCACAACTGCTGTTTCTATATTAAGACAGGAAGTATTACAACTACCTAAACTACTCATTAACAGTCTTATCACAAAGCTCAGGTGTATCAAATCATCCCTTCACCGCCATTCCTTTTCCAGAAATATTTATAACACCCTTCAGTTTGATGAGAGGTGCAAGCTACCACCTGGCAGACTTCTTCACCTTCTTCCCACCTCTTTCTGAAGCTCTTCTTAACCAGCCTGTACATGAGGACTGCTAAGGACAGATCCAGATTCACAAGAGGTTGGAGAAAAATGTCATTAGACTGCCTGAGGGATAGGTTGAGTGACACCAGCCTGAGCACTAGGGTGTTCCTATCCCACATATTACCTTTTTGACTGTGGTGCTACAGCATATTTCAAATCAGTGGAAACAGGTTTTCTCTTTGCTTCTACTATCAAGCATTTTCAATGACCATAGCAAATACCAGGACACTCAGCAACAGGAAGCACTGCCTACTGTTGAGAGAAGCTTCTCTACATCAGCAACTCTTCTTCCTAGGAAAACTGCAGCTCAGTTCACTGGGATCAGCAATGTCAGGCCAGACAGATGGGAGCTGCATGATCTTTCTTCTCATGATGTCTAGCTCTTCCCCTTTTAATTACTTCACTTCCCCTTTTCCTTCCCTTCAAATCAAGGCAACCTGACCTGGTTCTCACTAATGAGATTGGCCTTGGCTGCTGCAATAAGCCTTATCAGTTACTGAACCTCTGAGTTCCCACCCTGACCCCTCCTGCACACTGCTGCTCTACATGCAGAGGGAGGCAAGGAGAGCTGGGTTTGTTTTCCTGCCGTGGGCCCATCTAGCCCCTTAGCTGTTGGGTCAGACGAAGCCAAGTGTCACCCCTGTAAGAATCCCAGGATCTCCCCACAAGCAAAGACAGGACCTGAACCTGATGTCCCCAATCACAGCTGCATAGGGAAGCTGTATGTTGCCTCTGCCCTTACTCTTACAGAAGAATAGGCAAGAAGTCTTACAAACAGCTCTGGTTTCAAAAAGTGAGGCCTTTCAAGTTAAAGAAAAACTCAGGCACTCCTAGGTGTTTCAGAAAGCTACCTCAGAGAGGGGGAATAACAATGGCACAGCTCTGGAGAGCACACACAGGCAGCTTCCTTGTGGGTTTAACCCACAGAGCAGCCCAAAGGGAAAACACAGGCACCTGCAGCTGCTCACTCTTAAGCACCTGGCAGAGGAAAACTGAAAGAGCAGCAAGCTAGAAAGGCACATGGAATACTTCGGCTTTCAACATCCTATCTTCACCCAATTAAAGCCCATCAGAACTCAGTACTGTGTGAGACATGAATGCTTCAGGAAATGGATACCCTTGCTTTCTGGGCTCCTACAGCTTCCCAGCTCTAGCAAGCCCAGTGTCAGATGGCACAATCCCACCACCTCAAAGGGGGGCACTTAAATCCTAGGCACCAAAGCCACAGCCCACTGCCAGAAAGCAGCAAGGCCATCAGTCTCCCCATCACATGGGCTGCTGAAGAGGGAGATAAGGAAAGCTGAAAGCCAGAGGCAAGAGCAGGTCTTTGATCACAGAATGGATTGTGCAGGCTTCTTCCCTTATCCAACACTGTCAGTCATCTATCCTGTCCCTGTCAGACACAAGCTAGATCCTTCCCTCAGCATTTATTAGCATCTAGCCTGTACACAAAAATAGGCTCAAAAAACAAGGAGGGAGCTCTCCTCTGCCTTGTCACTTCAGATTCTGAAACTAATGCACAGTCCCTAGCCCCAGACAAGTCACTGCATGCAGTCACACAGGCCTGTTTGCTGCAAACAATAGCTAGCAAGTAGGGCTATTCCCAAAACACCGCTGTTCTCCTTCACTCAAGGCATTCAGAGCCAAACTGCACAGAACTGTGTGAACTCGGCCAAGAGACAACTTGCCCAGGCTCTTCCGTGTTTAGGGGCTTGTGATACACTAGACGTAGGTAAGTAATAACTATTTTGTCATCCATAAAACCCCACCCCACAGTTTCAGCCACCTACAAATGCAGGGAAATGAATGTTGCATCAAAATCCTCCCAGAAGTACCAGGCAATTCCAGACTGAAGGGGCATTCCTCTAACAGTGCCCACGGGAGAGGCAAAGCAGCAGCCTTCCTGTCAGGGGCTCAGCCTTTTACAGTTACACCAACTCTATTTCAGTATACTCTCATAAGTCTGTGTGGGGGAGGATTTTGACACCAAAAAGGAACAGATATGCCAACAACAACATCAAGTGAATCCATAGAAATAAATACTTCAGTTACAAGTGAAGGAGTGAGTATCATCTTGCTACACCCTGGATCTAAAGTACTTTGCTTCATTCTTGTTATTCCTCATTTTACATCTAACCAAGTTCCTGAAGTCAGAAAGAAATAAACACAAAGAACACAACATATCTAGGGACTGGCTTGAGCAGTTTCAGTGTGCCTCACTGTGCTCCAAGCTGCCCTGGGATGACGTACAGCCAGCGAAGCAGAGCGACTCACACAGTGGCACTGAAGCGCAGACCTAAACCACTCGGCTAGAGGTTTCTGCCAAGACCTTCCTCAAACAGTTTTTGTTAGTGCTCTAGACAGGTACTTTGGAGGATCCCTGAAACAGAAAGGCTCTAGAAGAGTTTTTCCATTAATTTTGTTCATTAGGGACTGAACAAGAGCATCTGTTAGAATCCCAGCTTCCCTGACCATTCTGCCAGATCTGTAAAAGTGATGATCTCAGTCACCACTGGCTCCAACAGCTGTGCAGAACAACCCCCAGTACTTTTAAATTCTCCCTGGTCTGACTGAGGTTTAAATGAAGAGCTACAGCTTAAAAGCTGGAATTTTCTAGAGTAGCTTGGCAGCTGAAGGAGAAATGCTAACAGAGGTACAGAATTTCCTGGTCTGAAGTCACATTTCCCCATGGTAGGGGAATGCCCATCCCCACACCTCCTCATCTGTATTAGTCAGAGCTGTTTGTTGAGAACCATCTTTACACACCAGTTTTAGGCACGGTTTCAGTTTCTCCCTCAGCTTCTGCCAACCCAGACAGCAAGCTATAGTCACATCACATTTGGCAAGGAACCCAGCCAACAGCTGCTCACAGTCCCCACAGTACAAAGCTTAGATCAGTTATGCTAGTGGCAGGCACCTTCCTCCTGCCCCCAGATTTCTCTACCAGGCCCCATCCATAACTTCCTCAACCACCTGCTTTCTGTAACCATCTGGCTAAAGAGGTGCCTTAGGAGAAGCAAGCACAGCCATGCAGTGCTATGGGTACACAGCTATGTAGAGAAGGACAGGGTCACCCACAGCTGGTAGCAAAAGCCAGTAGTGACCCCACAGCTATAACATGTTCCCACTGTGTAAATGTATCTCCCAGTTTAGCTGTCAAGTAGCTGAAGGCCTGACCAGGCATTACCTTGGCCAGGGAACCTACAGCCAGGACAGATTGTTGCAATGCACTTAGGTAGCTCAAAAATTGTTGCCTTTTACACTACAAAGCATGTTGGAGCTCTAGAAGCACCCACTGTGAAACTGCCTTCCTAAGAGATCCACTTCAAAATACTAAACCACTTGGCTTTAAGCTCCAGCTCTAGAACAGGAACCGTCAGATACTTGGGCTTGCTCTTGGGCAAAGAGGACAGCTCTTCCAACAAGAGTTCTATACACCGAGGCAGAAACACTGAAACTATAGAACAAGATGACACAAGGAGGAGGACCAGTCAAAAAAGCGCTTAGGCTGGTAACTCCTCAAGACACTAGGGATGGCAACATGATAGTAACCACTGCTACTACATGGCCAAATAGTTGACTACAGCAGGATCAGCAGGAGGTATGGTTTAATGTGTTTTGAGATATTTTTTCCCACTGTTCCCACTACCCAAAAATAAAGCCTGCATAACAAATAAAGCTTCATAATCCTTGAGAACACAGCACTATTGAGGCAGATACAGAAACATCAAACTCTACAGCAAAGCTATTGAGCTGGGGTAGAGAAAAGGAGAATTCAGTTATGCCTGTTAACAGTCTAGCCCAGTTTGGAAGAAAGAATTTCTACATGTCACCCTTCTCCCAAACCAAGACCAAGGAAAAGAGGCACAGTAAGGAAGACTTACCGTTTCTTTCTGGAAGTAGATGACCAGTGCAGCAGCAACCTGAGCTAAGAGGATTATCATCAGGCAGGTGAAGTACTGGAAACAAAAGACAATAGATAACCACTATCAGTCTTTAGAAAAGTCTGTACATAAAAGTTGATAAGATTTCATATACAAGAGAAATCACAATATTGAGCCAATGCTTTTTTGCCTGCAGACAAACTCTGCTATCAACAATGCTCTTCCCAGGAAAAGGCTTAAGTACAAGCACCCATGTCAGACCAATGCACTTCAGCACTTCTCCCATGAGGCCAACAGGAAGACTTCAGGGGGGAAAGGGTTTACAAGCACTCTCTGCATGTGTCATTCCAACTGGGACTCTCTCTCCCACATCCAACTCCATTCCCAGACCATTCTGGCCTAAATCAATCAGTTGGATTCTGCCTACCCCAAACTTCCACAGGAAAAAAAAAGTGCCAATTTTACAAACATAATTTTTAAAATTTATTTTGAAAATCAATTACCTTTTAAAACAAGGCTATTTAATTTGTTTAAGGACCTAAATTTAAGATTCACCAGCAAACTGCTAAGGTTACTTTTAAATGGTGGCAGCTACTATTGTTAGACTACGAGATGTTCCTAATAGCAGGACATAAAGCATGTGTCATGCTTGGTTTCCAAGACATATGTGGCTCTGAATAAGCCAGACTCTAGTAGCAGCTGAAGTGTATGAAGTTGGTATCATTTCACCCATCAATGACAGAAAACTTCCTATGGATGAACTGTTTGAAGAGAGGTCCTGACATACAGGACATTCCTAGTTGAGTCTCTCTTGACTCTTGCACTTTTCCACAGTTTTAACATAGCAGGACCCTGCTACTCTTCCTCTTTTCTTTCACTGCCCTTGGTACTTGCTCTTCCCCTGTGAGAGCACAGTACCAGCTGGGAAGTCAGGGTGAGGGAGACAGGGTACACTTCTCAGTTGGCAATCCTCAACCTACTGTGTGCAGAAAGTGTCAGTGACATCCTCTCTCATTCACAGAGTTATGAGCTCATTATCAGCAATATCTGAGGAGATCTGCTGCAGTCTGCTGGAGAATTTACCATGTAAAAACTAAGAACTAGATCAAGCTGACCTAGCAGAAGTAACATCCCCAGGAGACCAAAGCCCCATCTGCAATCCAACAGCTATTTTTCAGGAGAGGTATTAAAGGCTGTCTCTAAAACAGACATGAATACTCTCACCAGACCCAACAGACATCGGATTTCATTTACTGCTCCAAGGCAGCCCAGGAACCCCATCAGCATGGTGAGCGCCCCAACACCGATGAGGATGTATGCACCAGTCTTCAAGGAGGGAGATGACATCTCTGCAGGAGCCAGGAGAGGGAACAACATTAACTACTGACAAAAAATACACCTGAATCACCATTTAAAGAATTGTCTCCATATCTGATAATCGTCTTTGTCTGCTGCAAAGGGTCTGCACAGAGGTGTGTTGAACATGAAAGCTGGTTCTGGGTGACAGAAAGCTGGTTCTGGGTATCTTCTGATTAAAAGCCATCCTGCAGGTTTCCAGAGTCTGGAAGACTCAAGGTCTCTCCAAACAAATGAAAGTTGTTTAGAGAAAGTTATCTCCTTAGTGGAATTTTACTCCCTCATGAATGTACTTCAAGTAAGATAAAAGATGATCCACTCCACAACTACTGTCTACTTGCTTCAATTCCCTTTGCTATCTTCCAGGAAGCTTTCTTTCAAGTCCTAACCCTCCTTTTTGGATAGCTTTTCCACTTCAATGCCCTATTCCTTGTTCTAGCCATTCTGTTTTCACTTATCCACTTACAGCCAACACCAGGACACAACTCCATGGAGTGAAACTTGAAACAAGCTGCAGCTAGTGTTGAGCACAGATGATGTGAAAGGTTACTTAGCAAGTCAGTGTTGAATGGCTTGTGGACGGGCACTTAATACAGGCTCTGTGCAGCACCTGTGCACAACACCCTGCAAACAGATGCTATTCCAGGATCAAAACAGATCAAATGCCTAAACTGGCTACTTTTAAAAATCCTCCTAGCTATTCTCTACTATTGTTTGTTAATGTCTGTGCTTTTGAATGCCCAGCATTTTTTCAAGCAAGTTCAGGTCAGACTATTTCAGACATGCTGGTGCTGTCAGCCCTCTCCCCTCACCATTTAGTACTGAAAGCAACAGAAGACAAACTCTTACATTTGGGTTGGTCAACAGACTTCTTGCAGAATAGGATTGGAGAGAGCAATCACTACAGCACAAAATTTGAAGAGATACTCTGTCTAGAAAGAGTAACTAGAAACCTCATTTATCATAAGGAAACATTTCTAAATCTGCAAGCTGCAAAGTGCAGGGGAATTCTGGATGTCCAGTGATTAATGAAAATAACATTCTTAGAGCTCAGCATTTAGTTTCCCGCACTAAGGAAGTCTCAGGGGGCAAGCTTCCTCTGAGCTCCTCCTGAAATATGTTAAAGGAGAATAATTAAGCCCAGAGTAATACTCTCTCCCCAATACATACTTCCCCCTGCTTCTGATACCTGGCACAAGTCACTGGCTTCCAAACTTTTTTCCCTAGAACATGCTGAACAGAAGAAAGTTCAGTTATTAAAAAGGGAAGAAAATCCATACAGGTCACTTCAGCCTTGATTAATTTCCAATCCAGACTCTCCCTGGCTGGACATATGCCACAAACCCCAGGATCCCACTTCCTCACCAGTCCTGTGACTTTGCTGTGCAGGTTACGTGCTCACACTGCAAAGCATTCACTGAAGCAGCAGCCTTATAGAAGTGGCCTTCGCAAGTCTGCCCTATTGCCTCCCTCAAAATCAGCTCAGCTATTGTACAAGTGTTTGAGTGCCCAGGTTGTAGCACCTCCATAGTGCTAGAAAGCAGTTGCTTAGTCAAAATCCCATTAGAAGAAAGAAAAACATATTTCCAACTCAACAGCCCCTTGGAGAACTGACAGTGTCAGGGGACAGGAGCCGCACTCACAGTTCTCATCTGCAGTAGCCCAGTCTTGCAAGGGAAGGCTCTGCAGGCATTCAACTCCTGCTTGTTTGCTGTCACTCCGTGTTTTACCCTGAGCTGGGCAAGCAGCCAAGCAAGTACAACAGGCTCCTTTGGCAGCAGCTGGAGTGCCCTCCCTGATGCCTAGGTTACTAAAGCAGAGGGAAAGAGGGGCAAGGCATGGGAAAGGAAGTGAGGGGGCAGGGAGAGAGCTGATACTGGAAATCACCAGGAAGGAAATTAAATCCTTAAATGCTCTGTAAGCAGAGATTCTGAGTAAAATGGGAAGAAACAGAGCCAAGTTCAGGGACTTCTAGCTCCACAAGTGGCTGTAACACACATCAGCCAGAGGGAATCAGCTGCTGGCCTACTGGTAGTAAGCACACCTCTGACTGTGAGGGGTACTGCAAACAGCAGGCCATGATAAGCTCTTTTTAGGCTGCATGCATTAAAAGTTTGTTTCTGCTCACGCCCCTACTTTATTAAGCAACACCCATTGTTGTGCTTCTTGACCTTCTAGTACTGCAGTAGCAAGCCAGATGCCACAGCACAAAAGCAGAGTAAGGAGAAGTAGCTGCACGTGTGATATTAGCAGAGGTGTCTTCTCCACCCAGCGCCTTCCAAACCAGGCCAGAGCGCTCAGCAGGACTTGGGAGAGGAAGCCCTTTGCAGAATCAGTGTAGCTGGGAACAAGGCTATGAATACCATTACTGTTCATTCCCCACATGCAGGCAGCCCTCCTGCACTGTCTGAGGCTGCTGCCCAGCTCAGCAATTCTGGAAGTAGTGACAAGTAACCAGAGCCACCAAACAGAAAAGTCTGAAGTGTTTCTAGGAAAAAGCGCAAAGGAAGCGGAGCTTGTGAAACATGGAGCTGAGCTACTCATTAGGTGAAAGACCACTTACAGTCCTGTGAACTCAGACTCTGCTAAGCCAGCTCAGTTTTTTGGTTGTTGCAGAAAGCAGACCCTCTGTTAAGACTCAAGTCAAAGTTTGTGGTGGACTTTAGGGAAAGGAAGCTAAGCCCCTTGCACAACACAGAACACTCTGATGCCCAGGGTGTATATAACTGAGTATCTTAGAAGTCAAAGCACCAAAGATTTCACAGACCCATGCCTTTCATCATGCCTCAAATCTACATTCTCTACTGCTTAGGAACAAACGTACCATCGACTTTCAATGTACATGAAAGCATGAAGCATCCATAAAACCAGGTACTTAATGTCTTTGGCATTTTAAACAGTCAAATTGAGATAGATCATTACAGAAAAAAAGCAGTGGAAGCATGGAGGACTCAGAGCAAAACTGCATTAAGGCATTGGGGGCCTTTGGACATGATGGCAATATGGAAGCCATTGTAGAAACACAGAGCACGCAATGAAAACAAGATGAAATACTAGTCCCTGTGTTTAAGATGAAATATTTGGATTGTTGGTTGAAGAGACAGTGGTCTCACGCAGTCTGGCCCTGGTGTTTCAATCCACAAGAGTTGCTCCCTTTCACCCTGTCCCTGATAACAATCCCATCTTGCTAAACACCATGTTACTGCTCAGGCCACACACCATGCATGAAAGTAATTCTATTCCTAGACTACACCATGGTCAAACACAGCCCCAGGGAAGAGTCAATTCAGAAGAATGAAGATGAAGAAACACAGTCTTACGTAGAACAGCAATGAAACTGGTTTTATCGGCCAGAATCCATATTCCAAACCCCAGGATCACAGCACCCAGAATCTGAAAGAGCAAGAACAAAACATACACAGCTTTGTGTAAGTTATAAGCTTAGACAAATAAGAGAAGGCAGTCACTATTATCCATACTTCCAAACTAAAAACAATTATTCTTTTGCTGCTCCCACCCATCTCCCCTATGGTACTCCTCCCAGAGTAAACAGGATTACCACAACTCCAGGAAGAATGCCTCAGCCAACTGCACAGGAGCCCCAAGATCTGCTTGGCAGCCTTTCACACAGTATTTTAATAGTACACGATGTTGTACAGGAGGACCATTCAAAACAGTCTGAGGAAGAGACACCCTGCTGCTAGAACATTGTTGTCAGAAGCAAAAGGTAAGTGCATTGCTTCTGTGAAGAACTGAGGAAAGACAAACATATTATTTAAATATTTTTTTTAATAGAGAAACCCATGACTCTAAGGGCCTGGCTGGAAGATAGCTGACAAAGGATGAGATATCTGGCAGCTGAAACCTCTCCAGGCAGGAAAACTTTGCCTTGTCGGGCTCTATTACAATGTTATGCCCTCAAACCAAAGACAAAAAAACAGCAGCAGGCTCCCTTGAGTAAAGTGCTTTGTCCCTTCCAATGCCAAGCTTAGGCATTTTGGCTTGGCCCCTACTTTATGTCAGAATACCTCAACCCCCAAAGCCAGCACAGCTGAGCCCCAACAGAGTCAAGAGTTATGAAACAATAGCCCTGGCCTCTGCCTTGCACACCACAGCATGCCCTTATCTAGGGCAAGGATTAGTAGAGCAATACGTCCCTGTGAGGACTCAGCTGAATCCAGACATTGAATTCAGTAGTCAAACAATGCACACGTTTTCCCATCTCACTTTGAAAGGTGGGGGAAGCATGCTCTGTTTTAGCTTCCATGTATCAGCAAGTCTGCAGGATTGATAGGAAGCTGAAACTTGTGCTGTTCAGCCAACTAGGACTGGAAAACATTTGTGCAAAGGTCTAAAATAGGCTTTGAAGAAACAAGCAGTGGACAGAACTGCAAATGAGATGTTTCCAGAGGACATGAACTGCAAGCAGCCGTTCTCACATCAGCAGGATTTCAAGATAGGATGAAGCAAAATAAACTAACAGGGCTAAAGAGACTGTAATTTGGTGATCCATTAGGTAATGTTCTAATATTTGGGAGACAAGGAAAATGCCAAGCCACCACCTGAAGCAAGCTGGCAGAGAGGGTTGTATGGACAGGCATTGGCTCCACATTCTGAAAGTTTACACTAGGCTTTAGCTCCTCATACAAAGAAGCTTTTCTGAACAAAGATAAAGCCACAGTCTGAAATAAGCTGCTTGCAAGCTTTCCTGTCTCGGCAGAAAGTGCAACATACAGTTAGCTCTGGGGACAGCATTAGAAAGTCATCAAGCAAGTTCCCACCTATGAAGAACATACTGACTCAGCTTCAGAAAGCATGTAGCTGTTGTAAAAAACGAATTCCCCCTTGCCTTACGTCCCAATATGCCACACCCACAACACTCAGTCTGCTGATGAAGCTAGAAAGGCTCCTTGAACATGCAACAGCTGGGGCACCTAAAAAATTCCTCTCAAACTTGGTAGTATCAAGAACTGCTAAATTGACAGTTTAAGGCAGTCTCACATTTAAACTACAGTTTTAATAAACATTTGTCTTAAAGATGCAAACCGGGCTGTATGTGACATCCCTTTTGGTTCACTGACCCTGAAATGTCACCTAAGTTTTGCTGCTGCTGACAAAACACAGAAGGGCTGCTGAGCAGAGCTCCTGGGAAGTTATTTGTTATGAGGTGCGCAGACTATCCAAGGCCTGTTTTCACTCTGATCTTTGCTTCAGTCCACTTGTGCATTCGCCAGGAGCTGCTGCAGAAAACACTGCAAGGGGAAGGCAGGGAGACAGTAACTACTGGGAGAAAACACTGTCCCATGAACAAGAGTATATTTACTCCCTAGCAGGATAGTATCTCTGCTCAGCATCTTCAGGTGTGTGCATCACATAGCAAGGCTGGTTCTGCCACTAGCTTGGCTTCAGACCCTCCAAAATAAAAAATCACACCTGCTTACCATGGAGTTTCAATCCTCTGCTCCACTGCTGTAAACTCCTGAAGTAGGGAACAGATGTCTCCCCTCCTCCCTGGGGGGTGGAGGTTTCACCCCCAATTTCAGCAAAACCTCCTTCCTCACCCAAGCCAGAAGGATGCAGATCTCTCAAGACAGGGTCACCAGTTTCCCACAGAGAGCTAGTCAAGAGGGGCTTGGAAAAACTAAGATGGGATGGAGCTGACTCATCTTTCCAGACAGAGCAGCTGGGGGTTCCCAGCTGTCCTCCCCCAGCACTGCTTTCCTTCATGCTCAGATTGTGTGACCTAAGACTGAGCCTGGCACAGAGGCCAACAGAAAGCCTCTAAAACTCCAGGCTTTGCTTTAGGTAGTAGCCTTCTGCTGCATTTACAGAAGGGTCAGAAGTAGGACAGACAGTTATATATTCCAAACAAATAGCTTCCAGAGACTGTTAAACTTGTCTCACAGAGCTGTTTTCCCTTTAAGGAGAAGCATGTGCTGCAGCACGTGTCCGCTTGCCAAGAAGGTATACGTGTTAAATGCTGATTAGGGAAACTAAGATTATACTCCAAGCTTATGGTTCTGGTATCTTTTCTAGCAAGCAGGCAGGTAGTCCAAGTAACCTTCTTCCCTTTAATCAAAGTAGGTCAAACCCTTCCCTGAAGTAAGTGGTATTTTGCAGTCTTGGAGCCTAAGTCCCTGAAGTAGCTGTTGCAAGCGACCTCACAGACCTCAAGCTGTGGAGAAGTGCTGTTTCAATGATTAACTTCTAAAAAGAGTCACCAGTATGTCTCTAAAGGTTTCAATCATCAGCAAGGCTGAAGAACACACTTTAGACAGCAAGGGCTGGCCTGCACAGGGTGCAATCACTCAGCTCAAGGTCCAGAGCACACATGGGGCTCCATCAGCAGCATTAGTGCTCAGCTTTGCACAAGCACTCTCCTAACCAAAGCTCAGCAACTTTAGGAAACCAGCACAAGACAGTGGCAGTGTTGTAAGGTACTGTAGTATTTCAGGCTGTCATCTTCCCCCTCTCCTCACATGCTAGGCTGGTTTTCTTGAAGAGAAGTTTCTCTACACAGACATTAGCTAATGAACTCAGACCCGGGTTTGGGCATAAAGGAAAACTAGACAGTGCCCAGACACTGGGTTTCAGCACGACTCAAACACTGTCCTAACAAATACAGCTCTGCTTCCCAGGGTAGACTGGTTGCTATACACTCCTTAAAATTTATCACTTCTTCAAGAGCTGGAAATAGCCTGGATGCTAATATCTGCAGAGGAGTCCTGCACTAGTTGGATGACAGGCCTGGACTCAGATGATTTTTCCTATCTTTAAAATAACCTATATCATACTCAGAAAGGCCTAGTGGCACTTGAAAAATCTCTCCTCTCCTCTCTCTCCCTCCCAAGAACCTTCCTCATGGATGCTCTGAGCACCCCTGACTTCAGACCATTAGACCACAGTTAATCACTCTTAGGATGGAGTTAAACACAGAGCAAAGAGCAAGCACAGTAAGCCAAGGGAAACCAGATCTAGATGTGCCTCTAGTTCATCCCATGTGCTACCAACACCATGCAGCTATGCAGGAAGCAGGAGTGAAACTGTGTGCATGGACAGAGACCAGAAAGCAGCACTCACCTTATCGTGATTCACTTCCCTCCCTTCTCTCCCAGCCTGACCCTTCCTTTTCCTTACACACTGCACAAAGGATAACTATCTCAAACAGGATATTTTCTTGCTGACATGTGGAAAGCTGACCCCCTTGCACTTCCCCACTACACCATTCCACTGCAAGCAGGCACCACCAACAGTACCACCACTATCCATGTGACACACAATATCTAAGCATGCAAGTGTGTGTGTGGTCCTCCCAGACCCAACCTGTTCCAAAATGAGCTCATCTTTTGCTAAGCCTCACACTTGAAAATAAGTGCACCCAGTGGGCTGTTTTATTTCCCCAGATGAGCCTGTCCCAATCTCCCCCACCTCCCAACTCCATTTCAAACAGGAGACTTGGACTAATTCATCTTGTTACAAATCAAAACCAGCCATTGGGACTCAAAATTAGAATTGTTCTTTGAAGCCTGCCTGCCCTATTTAGGAGGACACTGCCATTACTTACTTGGCAGGTTGTGTAGCTTTGCTGCTCAGGGACAATTCAGCTGCTGCTCCAGATGTGTCAGAAGTAGTTACAACTACTCTCCTTCCAGAAAGAACACATAACTCCTGCTTTCCCTTCTCAATGCATGAAGGGACCTGTGTGCACTGGAGACAGCAGATGGGTACTGGGAGTGGAGCTGCTTGGCATTCCTGAGACACACACAGCAGCTCTGACATCCCTCAACTTCAGGGGTTCCCTCCCTCCTTCCAAAACTGTGGCCATTTTATTACTGAATACACTGGGCCAACATCCAAAAAAACCCCATCTTCCAGCTGATTTTGGTCCAGGCCTTCCTTCCTACTCCAGAGACGCTCACAATACTTACAAGGAACAGGAGATTGAAAAGGAAGAGGAAGTACTTGGTGACTTTTAGGCAGCCAGACCCCATCTTCTTTCACTTATGGGACCTAAAGGGAAAGCAGACAGACAATGAGTTATGCTACGGGTCCTCTGGGCAGCTTCAGAGTAACATTCTCACCCTGTGCATATGGCCAGACAGCATGTGCTCTATAGAATACCAGTCGCCTTTGCAGGACAGTAAAACAGGGGGCACCTAAAACTCTACAGTCACTCCTGCCAAGATCTCCTGGACAGTGACAGAGCTATCAGCAGTTACAGAAGAGATTTAATCACAAATACACTACTAATTCCACCACTATTTATACAGACTTTGCAACAGCAGCATCAACCAAAATACCAACTCTAGCTACTACTCCTGGTGGTAAAAAGTGATGCAAGCTACTTGTCTGACCACAGTAAAAGAGATGCATAGAACTCCTGAAGCAGCACAGACTATTAAGGGCAACAAAGACTATTAAGGTACTGGAGCATCTTTCTTATAAGTACAGGCTGAGAGAGCTGGGCCTGTTCAGCCTCGAAAAGAGACAACTCAGAGGGGACCTCATCAATGTCTATCAGTATCTGAAGGGAGGGTGTCAAGAGGATGGACCAGGCTCTGCTTGGTGATGCCAAGCAATAGGACAAGAGGCAACAGGCAAAAATGGATGCACAGAAAGTTCCACCTGAATACGAGGAAGAACTTATTTGCTGTGCATGTGACCATGCATCCAAACAGATTGCTTGGAGAAGTTGTGGAGTCTCCCACACTGGAGACATTCAAGAACCGTCTGGATGCAATCCTGTGCTATGTGCTCTAGGATAACCCTGTCTGGCAGGGAGTTTGGACCAGATGACCCACTGTGGTCCCTTCCAACCTGACCCATTCTGTGGCTGTCAGCTTTCATGCTTCTCCTTCTCCCCCCCGACTCAGTTATGTTTCCTACATAAGCAACAGAGAACTTTTAAGTTCCTTAAAACTTGCTTTACCAAGCTCCTTGCTCCAAACTGACCATGCCACTTTAAGAATCACCAGCAATACCAGGCTGGGGTCACCAGTATGGCCTGGGAAGAAACCGCCCCAAGACAGAGCAAGGTCAGCAGGGTTCCCTGCTGTCAGCCTGGGTGTACAAAGGATCACTGGAGCCCAGTACGTTCTTTTGTTTCAATCAAAGGCTTTTGCTTAATCCTATTAAATATTTAGGTTAACTCTGGAGCTAAACTGGTATGTGGGCCTTGTTATAAACCAGCTAGCCTTCCAAACAAGCAATGGTCACCCCCAAACTACCAGGAGAGAGTACAAGTCTGAACTCTGTGGCTGAAGTTGCTCCTCTAACTTCAAGGAATGCCATGGCTAGAGACTGGTAATCCCATCACTGCACAGCACCTAGAAAGGCCTTACTGAGATGGGAAAGCAGCATAGATATAAAGTGTCAGCCAGTTGTGCTACAGACTGATCTCAAAAAAATCTCATCTGTATAGCAGACACTGCACCTAAGGAGCGCTCACTGCACAGCCAGGTTAGCAACATCTCAGTCAGTTGGTTTTTTTTCAGTTAACTCCTCAGGTCAGAGGCTATAAAGCCAGAAGCACCCAAAAGTAGGTCCTTCAAACGAGCCATGGAAAACTCCAGTAATAGTTTCTGGTCCATATGTACACCAAATATCAAACACACAGCATTCCCATTTTCAGCACCCCTAGGTGCAGCCATCAGTTATGAGCTGGTTCTGTTCCAGCACAGATGCACTATACAACAGCGGCATCCCTACTAACCTAGGAAAAGTGAATGAAGGTTCTCTGTTAGCAGAATTCCTCCCTTCCTCTGTGGAAGAAACACTCTCTCACGCTCTTAATCCTGGAAGGTACCAACACCTAAGACTGCACTTGGAAAGGATACCTAAGATGTAAATTTGCCCATCCAGCTGGCTTGCTTCCTGGCTTCACCATGAACACATCTCCTCTTAACAGCACCACAAACTGGAGGCTGGCACTCTAACCAGAATGCAAAGGCAGCCAGGTCCCTAAGTGATGATGATTTTCTCTTGTGGGGGTTACAAATGATTTTCTGCTCTTTAACCTAGCCAAGAACTAACCTAGATAATGACCTCCTGCACAAAGCACTGGACTTCTTACCTTAAGGCATCTGATCCCAGGTGCAATCCTCCTAGTTTTCAAACTGGAGGGGCAAGTCCCAGTACTCGCTGACTTGCTTCCTAGCACTAAAAGCTGTATGCTGCTTATTTCCAACTCTGCCCACACTGTTTTGATTAGTCAGGCAAACAGAGATTTGCAGACCTGTTAGGATCTTTATAAAAGTTATTTCAGCTAATTAAGTAGTAAAGCAAGTTTACTATGGAAGAAGATATGCCTGAGGTAACAAGAGTAAATATTGCTTTCAGGGTTCTTCTACTCCTAGCTATTTGTTAAAGACATACCATCTTCAAAGTTTATTTAAAAAAAAAAAAACAACAAAAAACACCCCACCAAAACAAACAATAAACCCCAACTGTGCATTACACCATTATGCACCATTTTCTTCTTGCCACAGCCCAATGTATCTCCTTCACAGCTCCTAGCCATAAAGTAATTCAAAGTACAGTTTTCAAGTGAGAAGATACAAAGGGTCTTAGGGTTTTGCTTTGAGCTTTTAAGATACTTTAGAGCTCCACTGAAATATCACAGATTTTCCAATTTTCTGTTCTTTGGAAATTAACTTACTTTTGTTCACTACATCAATGAAACTCCTCAAAACTATCTTCTGAAATTGCAGAGACAATCACAAGACTAGCAACACTATCATACAGTAGAAGCAGCAGCTCAACAAAATTTGAGATAGGTCAGGCTTGGTATCATAACCAGGCATATCCACAGGCCACTCGGCAGCAAAAAGCTGATATACGTCCAATAGCCAGTGCTGCAGACAGAGCTGCCTATTTACCTTTTGAAGTTGCCCAAGTTTTGAGCCTTAATGTCTTGCAGCAATGCATGCAGAGGTTTAATACATAAAGTTTGCAGCATTCAAATTCCACTGATTGTCCACAAAAAAAAAACAACCTTTTCCTCGCCTTTTTCTTTTCCTCAGCCCCAAGCAGTGATGCCCGCTCTTTTCAACAATCCTCTATGTACACATCCAAATTTTCCCTGTCATTCTCCAGATTGATGCCAGCTCTGCAGAGCATTTCAAAAGAGACCATCAGCTTGCAGAATGGCATTTCTCCCAGCCTCTCATTCCCCACCTTGTAAAGATATGCAGGATTATTTTTGCAGTTTGTTGCTTTGAGGCACTGCTGCCATAAAAACTTGGTTGCCAACACAGCCTGGTCAGCTGCTGTGCAGTTGGTCCAAGGTCTTTCTTAGCCCAGGTTCAGTCCCAGGACCTGAAGGGAGAATTAATTCCAGCAATTGATCCAGAGCTCAGAAAGCTTCTGACAGGAAGTAATGGAACAGGTCTGTACAGGCTAGACTGGCATCAGCGGATGGCTTCCTGCCCCCTCCATGACCTCCAGCTCTCAGGCCTGTTGTTCTCCCAGCAACAGCAATGACAGCAAGACCTGTACGTGGAGCAGGAACATAAAATCCAGGACATGTGTGCCTGAGGAGATGCAGAGAGAGGCCTGCTTTGTGAGTGACTGCAGAGGAGTCCCATCACAGCTCAGAGATTAACTTATTTTTGTCACAGGAGCTGTGAAACTCCCAGGCCCCCTCCTGTAAAAGGTGACCCCAGAGAAGGACAGGTGATATGGGGAGAGTTGAACACCTCTGCCTCCTGACCCCACCATTGGCCACAAAGGCAGGAGGGGGAAAATTCATGTACAAACATTATAATCACAGCCACTCTGCCCCTTGACTGATAAGTTAATTTTTAATTGCAATTCTGCTCTCTCCAATTAGATCCTGTACTGCCTCCACCCAGCAAGCACTGCGTGCTTGGTGCTCAGTGAAGTTTATGATATTTGGCCCAGGCTAGTGCTGCACGTGCCCGTGCCATGCAGCTCTGCCGGGAAGGGCTCAGCCCTCCTCTGCAGCACCACCCTTGTGCTCACTCCACAGGTTTCTCCATGATGAGCTCTGGCAGCTGAAGTACCTCAGCTGCCAAGTTACTGTACAGCACAAATAAGGGGCTCATTTATGAGTGCAATGAAAGAAAAGGAAGAAAAACCACAAAACAAACCAGAGAAGAACAGCTGTGGAAATCACCATCTCAGTAGATTTACAAACAAGTGCAAAGTTCACGCAAACCCTTAAGGACAGCATACATGCTCCCAAGAGCACTGAGTTCCGAGAGTCAGTCCCAATACTTCAACTCAAGTAAGAGGGCTCACATTTGACTGCATCCACGTAGCCTGAAGATGCTGTCTCCTCTTCCCCAGATCGTCTTGCTCAAGGAAAGGGAATGATTGGTTACAAAGAAGCTGTAGGTTGTTTCTGTATACTTTGACCAATTGCTCCCCACTACCACCACTCAGGCTCTAACAGCAGGGGATATAAAACAAAGGAAGACCCTATAGGATGTGCTACTACCAGCTTCTACCAGGCTAGGATGAGGTCAAACCAGCACCAGATTTGGTTTTCACAAGTTGCTATTTTCCTTGCCCCCACAAACACCTCAAATGCCCTGTAAGGCTGGCATGCCAGCTCAGTTCTGCTATCCCTCCTGCCTGCTCAAGGAGAAACTTCCAGATTGACAGATGCAGAGATGCAGCAGCCAGCACTATGAACTAAGGTTCTGCAACATATCCTAAGGCTCCTGATCCTGTTTCACATCTTGCACCTGATGTGGCAGGTGGGATCTTCGGGTGAAAGTCCAGATGGTCCACTGAAGCAACTTCCAAAGCAGCCTCAGCTGATCTCAAGCACTGCAGGTGCTTCTTGACACAACGAGAAAGCACCATCTTCCCCACTCACTGAAGTCTTACACATTGCAACAGGTCATTTCCCTCAAGATATTACAAGGCTAGATGCTTAAAATATGTAAAGCTCTCCCGGATCTGGTCTCACCTCTTTCTCTTTCCTTTGTCACACCACAGCCTTGACCAAGGTTAGCTGGGTTCATTTGCAGACAGATTGACCAAGAAATCCTGGAGATGGAGGAGCTCCCACTGCTGTACTTAGGTTGTATAAGTGGCTCCCTCTGCTCAAAGCAACTAGCAGGTGTCCCTAGGAAGGGATCAGCATGCTGCCAGTTCCATAAGGATGTTTATCTGCACAGTAATTTGCATGAGGTCGAGGCCATTTTGAAGGCCAGTGCAGTTACTTTTTGCAGTATTATCCCAGTCCAGAAACCAGAAGCAGATTAGATGTATAGCTGGATAGAGACCACAGAAGCCAGCACTAAACTAAAGTGACCATTTAGTGAGCAACTAAAGAAGCTCCAAGCCAGACACTCCCGCACAGGAGAGACTGGGGAAGGCAGCTCAGAAAGCTATGGGGCAGAGGAGGAAACAGGTTATTCTTTGCAGTATTCTGAGCCCTTGCACCCCAAAGCCCAGCTGCTTCTCTATCCATGCACATGGAGAACAGGCATTTGGCAATCAGAAAGTCTCCTGATCATGACCAATGAGACAGGACAGCTTCACACAACAGTACCAGTTAATGAACAATGACAGAGTTACTAAGTCTCCTGTTAACCAGGTACATCACTGCCCTCAGGGCAGGGACTGCAAGTTACAGCGCCATTAACATACAAAGAATATCCTAAGGAGTTCATCTTGTTGACGTTAATATAAAAAGGCCTTGGACTTTCAGTACACCTGGGAGGTACATCTTGTCTCTGGCAAGCAAACAACCACAGAGCTGATGAATGACCCAAGTCTGAATTCACTGAACTTTCCTTTAAGCTTCACTGAGATAATACCAGCTGCATAATGACCTTGAAAACATAAACAAGATTATGTTTATCGTGGAGATTTTCCAAATAGCATCTCTTCAAAAGCTACAATGGAAGGATTGAGGGAGAAGCTGAATCCTAAAAAGTAAGGTATATACATATTACATATTTTATATTTATATATATAATCTCAGTGATACAGCTACAGTTTCTTTGTGAAGGAAAGGGTCAGTACAAGGTAGAAAACTATTTCTGCATAGCATAGATTTTGAAAACAGAACAAAACAACTTTCTTATTCCATCTACTACTAGAGACAGTTTCTTCCTAAGTAGAAGCAATTGTCTTCAAGCTCGAGAAGATGGTCTGAGGGCTAAGCACAGAGTGACCAGCACAGCTACATCAGCCTCCGAACTGCAGCATCACACTTAATTGTCAGCAAACTTTGAACTACCAGCACAGACATGTACAGTGAGACCCTAACAGCATCTGCAAGACATCTACAGGATGCAGTTCCTCCACATTTACTATTCCTGGGGAAAAGGGAGCAGACTAGAGTAAGACAACAGCTGGCTGCAAGCACTACAGAATCACCACTGGAAAGAACAGATTTCTCAGGAGTAGTTTGAGGAAACTCATCAGCTCACACTGCAAAGGTAGATTTGTTCCTGGTATACTTGGTAAGACATTCAGCTTTTCCATCTGACTTCTATAGTTAATGTAATGTTGTGTGAGTTATCTGACTAGCAATTGTGTCCTCTAGCAAGACGCTAGAGTAGAAAGCACCCATAGGGCTGTCTATGGTGGCACAGGTTTTTCAGAATGTTTTATGACAGCAAGCACGTTGTGTATTTTGCAAAAAAGGAAATGCGTATTGTAGAAATGTGCTTCTGAATCTCAACAGGAAGTGATCAGATATTTATAAACCACTATCATATCATTAAAAAGAAATGAAGCTCACAGTTCGATATCAAGGAGCAGCAGAGGTTTTTGAAGTGTCTGTTTTCATATCTATATTTACAAGCTATGCAATAGGTTTTGAGAACATCTGGCCTTCACACTTCAGTTTGGAAGCCAATATTTAAGTAGATCTTCAGTCCCTACAACTGGTAAATTGAGAAAGTTCTTTGCTATTTTCAGCCTACACATTCATGCTTGCGCAGCATGACAGTATTTGCAGGACAGCATTTCTCCAATTTAAGCAAAACTTTCCATGCATCAAGACCAGAAATACAACTCGGCCAAAAAAAGGGAGGGAAAACCAACCCCAAACCCCACAAACTGTCCCAGAAGTCATTTGGTTCTCCTCTCCCCCTAAAAAAATAAATAGGAAAGAAATTAATCAACTTACCAGAAATAGCAGACAGAAGAAATAGCCAAAAGTACAGTTCAGGGGACTTTTTATTTTTAATTACCACGTATTAGAATGTTAGTTGTGCAAGCAGCTCTGCAGGTCAGGTCCAGAAAGAGGTCTCCACACTGACTAAAGCCAGCACACAGTGCCGTAAAAATGCAGAGTTTTCACAAAACTGGTTGGGCAACTCTGTCACTTGACTACATTGGCTCTTTAATCACTTCAACAACAAGACCAGCTCAGCTTTGTTTTCTGCACTTGGAGCTGTCAGGCTGCAAACTTAACCTCTGAAATGGATGTACCCACCAGCTCCCATATCTGTCAGTGGCACCAGTGTGACAAAAGCAGTCCCCCACTCTGGTCTGCCCCACACCTCCCCCACAAAAGAGCAAATTCTGTGAGCAGGAGCTGCACTCCAAACTGCAGCAGGGTGACCAGCACAGACAAGCTGCTTGTACCCAGGTAAGCTTCTCCCCATCATGGTTCAGCAGCACAGGGGATTCTTAGAAGTGCTTCCCCATGCCAGGCATCAACCTGGAAATCCCCTGTGCAAGTACATGCACAGGACAGGCTCCCCTGCCTCCCTTCTCTTGCAGGCAATGCCTTGGAGGTCAACAAATCTTCTCCAAGGACTTGCACAATATCTCTGTCAATGCCACTTGGCTTGGAGATACCTTCCTGAGACCCAGCAGCTTTCCCCCTGTGCCAGAGCACCCAAAAGCTACCACAATCCAGGCAGGAAGAAAGCTTGTTTTTTCTATTTTATGCAACAGCACCAGAGATTGTGAGACTTAGGTAGGAGCCAGGTAGTATAACTGATTTTTATCTTTTCTGCCTCCTTCTCCCATAAAATGCAAGACATCAAGGTCGAGGACTTTTTACTGTAAAGTTCCCTTTCAAAACAAACTGGTTTTCAGTTACTTCCATTTTCTCAGATGCTAGGGCAAATAACTAGTGGGTGTTTAGATTAAGCACATCCATGACAAACATATTTCTGAGAAGTTACAGCATCTGCCTGACCTGGGAAATAAGGTCTCCTACTCTTTTAATTTTTTCCAGGAATTAGCAGAGAGAATAGTTTTACTTCAAGGGCAGGAAGTTTTCCTCAGCTTGGCAACTTGCACAGCACTTAATGTCTCTCTCCACCTCCCCCCTCTTATGGAGTCCTCAGACCACATGCCTCCACAGACAGGTGGATGGGGCTGAGCAGAGTCTGGGCACTGGCACCCAGTGAGAGAAGGAAGCTGAGCTTACCCAGCACCATTCCCATGGCAGGGTCTCCTGGAGTTCATTTCATAGCTGAAGCCAGACACTTCTAGAAGCCAAAGCACCAGAGATTGCCTATTCATAAGGGCATAGGGCAATGAGCACTCCCTTGTCCTTCTCAGATTAACCCTCTGGAGGAACTTGGACACCCTGCCAAGTTAGCTGACTCACCAGAGCAATGAAGTCCCTTGCAGCTGACAGACCAGCCCACTGGAGAACAGAAGCGTCTTCTGGCACCAGGATTCTCCCCAAGACCTCTTCCCCTACACTACATCCACATTATTCAAGTGGCAGAAAGGAAAAAAAGACACCAAACAAACCGAAAACCCACCACAAAGCAAACAGAAGAGGCCTCTGGCTGGTTATTCCAAATGACTGTGAAGCTGTGGAATTAAGTAATCTTCCTTGAACAACTGAAGAGACAGGCTATTAGTCTACTTTAATCATATCACATGCTTTGTATCTGATCCTTTGCTGATAGCAGGGCACTGATCTCAAGAAGCAGAAGCTTTAACCCTTTAGCCCACAGATCAAATAGAGCTGGAAGACTACTGCAAATCCATCATGACTGGAAAGTGAAAAGAAGTCCTATCAGCATGAGAAAGTGCCTCAGGCCACAGGAGAATGCATCTTTTGGCTTGTTACTGAAATCAGCCCCTTTACTATTTGTTTCTGCCAAATACACCATTTGCTAATATCCAGCTACCTGCCCCACTCCTGTGCCCCTGCTGGTACGTTGACACTGCTACATGTGGTTGTAGAGAAGAGCACAATTAGCAGTGTAACAATCGCCCCTCTTCATCAAGATCTGCCTTACCATCACCATGGGCCTCCAATCTGAAGGTCCCCACTGCAGGCTGCCAGTACAGGAATCAGAAGTACAGGATTCCTGCTAGATTCTCACCCAAAGTATCTTGTGATCACTCCCAGATTTGCATACCAGGGAGGACAAGGGATGCAAGTCAGCCAAACCATTTGTTACAAGCAGACAGGGCCGGCTGAACCTGGGGTCTCCAAACTCAGTGGTACAGAACCACACACGCTGTGGCAGCTGTGACACAGCCACAGAAGGTCACTGCCAGAGCCAGCCTCTGCCCTAGAAGAAGCTGTACTTTCCACCAGACCATCCCAGGGTCACAAGAGACCTTGTGCCCTGCTGGAGCGTGGTCTGCCTCCCTGCTGATGAGAGGAGCATTGTCACAGACAGTCTGAGGGTGAACATTTCACAACATCCTGAGTTTCATAGCACAGATACCACCTGACACCACCAGCGGGTAAGAATGAAAAGAGAGAGTCGGAACTATAAAAAGCTCCTGAGGAAGGGATTCTGTCTCAAGCAGCCCCTGTTTCCAAAATGATGACATAGAGAGGGCAGGAGGGCAAGAAAAGCCCTGAAGTACAGGACTTTAAACCACAGATATTTTGAGTCATTTCCTGCTACTCAAAAATATTCATCTCAACCACATTTTCCCTCTCCAACATCACGGTTAATAATACAAATAGTTTCCCTTTTGTAACTGGCAGCACCTTTCGACAACAGCCAAATCCCTTGGTGCCCTGATCACTCCGAGGATGAAACTCGGAAGCTATTTCAAACCTTGCTCCGGAACAGTCAGTCCCAACAGGGGCTGCTGTACAGTCTCTAAGATGTACAGCAGCATTGTCTGGCATTTTTCCCTTTCACCTTTACAGAAAACTCTCCTCATGCCAAGCTCTTCCTACAGGAAGAAGAAAGTGGAAAAGAAAGCTACATTGTACAGCAGTAAAGGGCAGGTCTGTGAAGAGCAAGAATAACACAGCATGAGCTGTTACAGAAGCTACAGCGAAGCTGCTTTTGTTCCCAGTCTAAGCATTTCAGGAAGTGAAATGCCACAATAAGAAATCTCAGGGGACAAGGCTGGAAAACAGAGGGGTCCTCTAGAAAACACTTGGCCAGCTGGAAGAGATACCCAAAAACTTTTGGTTGCCCTTCTATGAAGATGGCCCTGAAGGCTGAGGCAGGCTGCCACACACAGAGGTGTTTTGCAACCTTGATAATTGTTACTTTTCCATGCAGGTAATCCCAGCAGAGTTAATTGGAGCAATACAAGAACATTACTCAATGATAGACCTGCCATCCACAGTTTAGATCACTCCTCCAACACCACCTCAAAAATAGAAAATAATCAGTCAATCCTTCAAAGCAATACATGTGTAGGTTCTGGACAGAACTGTTTCAAGCCAAGAAGAACAGACATATGGGATAGGTTCCCTAGGAATTTGGCAGTTAAAATAGACAGCAAGACTTTGAAAAGCTGGGTCTGTTTTGGGAAAAAGAGGCCTCCTTGGAGTCTGCAGACCTATGCACAGTGGTCTGGAAAACAGGTTCAGCTGAACCTGAACCAAGAGAGGTTGGGTGGCCTTTTCTACTTTCCTGAAAAGGTCTCCTTTTCTATATTTAGAGCACAAATATTTCAGAAGGCTATTTGATAGTGAAATGCAGAAGAATAAGATAGAAAAGAGTAGTTCAGGGCTACTTATTTTAGAAGAAAGAACCCAGAATAACTAGTTTACAAATAATCTGATGAGCCTCAGTGCAGACATAAACGCTCCCATTTCAGAGGGAAAAAGCAGCAGACTATTTCATCTTTAATCAGTAAATCATGACTGAGCTAAGACTACTTTTTAATAGGATTGCAGACACAATTTTTTCTTGCTTGCCTCTGTCCTACCTCATTGTTTTCTTTCCACCCCCAGCCCACTGGTTTTACTTCACATCAACTCCACAATTTTAAATCAAGTCAAACTTACCAATGCCCAAAACTACACCAAAGGCTCTCATGGATGCTGCCTGGGCAGGTTATGGCTGTGACACATGGCTCTCTGCCCCTAGGATACACACCCACCTCTCGCTAGTGCAGCAGCTTGAAACCCAGCCCAGCAAAGCCCCACTGCCTGCTCCTCCTCTGATGGGAGGCTGCCAGCAGCAGAACTGCAGGTCCCAGGGCTCTGGGAACCTGGGGTGGGCTCCTACCCACTGCAGGTCACCAGGGCTCTCCACGGAGATCCTGGGCACAGGAACAACCATCAGACAGCACCAGAGTAACACAGCTGCTGACCTGGCTCAGCTCACACACCATTGCACAGGCTGTTCTTCCTGACAGCAAACACCCTGTGGCGAAGGCTGTCTCTCTTCTGGAGCAAGAAGAGACTGTTTAGGTTCCCATGGGAGAGCACCAGGTGCATGGCCATTCCCTTGTATACACACCACTGGGTCCTGCTGGGAGCTGACAGCTGGGATAGGAAGAGGTTTCCTATCTGCCTGAAGCTACACAAATCAGGAACTTAGTCTTTTACTGTAGGATCAAGTCTAAATCACTGCCACAACAGCTTCCAAAGCTGCAACACGATGGACTAGTAATGAATGCAGAAACGCACAGGCTCTGAGGCCACCAGCAGGACTGCAGCACCAAATCAAAGAAGCCTTTGAGGTCTTGGACTTGGGAATTAAAGCAGCTTGCTGTTCCTCAAAATAGCCCTTCCTTGAAACAGCCTCTTCTGCCAAGGCAGCAGCCAGTTTGATGCAGTTTTTGACATTTAAAAATTCCCATGAAGTTTTGGCAACTGCATTTTTGTCACCTCAGTTTCATTCCAGGAAGCCGTGAGTCACAACACCTCCCCCAGGGGGCAAGGGTGAGAGGAAACTCTGACATTTCAGGTCTTCTCACATCAGGCAGAAGCAACAGCAGCTGTGGGCATCACTTCCAACCCCTCGGGAGCAGCCAGGACCACCCCCATTTTAGCTGCACTTGCACAAGGTGTTCTCACCCTTGGAGGATCTGGAGCTCTGTGCATGGGGAGCAGCCACCCCTGCAGCAAGTCCCACAGAGGGGCTGGGGCTCGCTTGCAAGGCTGGTCTATCACACAGTGCTTCACTCCCCCACAGCACCAGCCTGCAGGAACTTCTGTTGTACCTGCAGCCTCTCCCCACGCTCCTGCGCAGTTTCCCCAGGGAAGTGCAGCAGACCCCTTGGGAATCAGGGAAGGGCTGCACCTTTACCTTGTTTCCCACAGCTCACCAGGGCTTCTCCAAGCAGCTGTGGTCTAGCACTGTTCCACACAGCAGCTGCCGAGCAGAAGTCTACTCTAATTAAAAGAGCTTCCTTCGGGAATAGGCAGACTTATTGCACAACTCAGAGCACTCTTTAGCTATTCCATGTGCATATCTGCAAGCCTGCATTAGAAAGGGACCTGAATGCAAAGAAGAGTCCAGCAGCTTCTTAGACTGTTGGGAAAGTACATTTAGGCAACTGGAGTTTTGTCTGGTTGGGGGTCTTCTCCCCCCGAAAGACTTCAGAGGCCAGCATAATTAGAACTCCTGCCTGCCTTTTAAGCCCCAGTTTCTTCAAGTATGCAGCATGGATGCTGCAGAATAATTCCCATATTTCTTTGGTCAGTGCAAGATTCAAGGCAACAACAAGGGTACACAGTCTTGCTAACCTGCAGGTCAGCAGTCGGTCTCCTTAATCCAAGTCCTGCTCTGCTTCTGTTTTACAGTGAGCCTAGCTCTATGACACAGAAGAAAGGGAGTGAGGGGACAAGAGACCAAGGAAGCACACTGGGAAATCGAGGACATTCCAGCAAAGCGTCTCAAGACTGACTCATCACCAGCAGTTTCAATATGTGAGGACACCCATGACAGACACATGACCAGTTCCACAGCAGGCAAGAGGACGCTTTGTGCCACACCACTGCATGAAAGAAGCCCCAGAACCAATGCAGCACTAGAGATGGTGGCCTATCACCACACCAGCCAGAACAGCACCCTTTTATGCAAAGAGTACTCTACAAATTAATTGATTACAAGCAGAGAGGAGAGGAGCAAAGCAGTCTGCATGGTGACTTTAGAAAGCAGGCATGTTAGCTCTGGGGACCAAAGTCCAAAAAACCACTTGATATTGACATCACATCACAGAATAGACAACTTTTTTTCAATTTCTTTCCACACACATTCCAAGTAATGTTAAGTAAGCCATTTGCAGGACCAAGGAGAAATCAGAAAAAAGAAAACGTAGGAAGGGAATAAGGCACTGCCAACACAAATATTTTTTCCTCTATTACTAGAACATTTAGAAAGTGAAATGCCACAAAAGGTACAGAAACTTCCCTGGACAGGTCTATCTAGGGCACTGAGGCATTTTTGCAGTAGTAGAGATAATCTATAGATAGTTGTGAAGTCTAAATTGATTCCAAACAAAATTGTTAACCATCTATCACAGGAGACATACCTGCTCCATGCATTTCGGATTTGCATATTCTTATAATATGGGATGACAGCACCTGCCCTTGAAGTCCTAGTCAAGTGCCAAGATGCCCTTTCCACACCTGCCTTGCATGCTGTTCCAGAAGCCCTGCACCAATACAGCTCAGGTCCTGGCCCCACAGCAACACAATGCCCAAAACCCCAGAGGCAGCTCACTCAAACCTATGCCAGTCCGGTACACCAGCCCAAGCAAAACCAGCATCCTGGAGCAGCAGCTTTTAGAACTGGATAGACAAGGTGCTGCATGAAGCCCCTCCTGTAGAGGCAGGAGCTGGGAGCATCAAATTCCTGTGTAGCCCCTTGAACCCATCCTGGCAAGAGCACAGAGGATCAGAGAGGCAGTGACCAGAGCAACGTATTGGAGAAGAATATGGCTGGGTCCAATTGTAACCCTTTTTCCAGAACAACTCTGGGAAATGGCCTCCTTCACTCCCAACAGGTGAAGCTACTTTACAGCATGTTCAGTCCCTGCTATGCAAACTCCTCTAAGATAATTTGGGAAAGGGGAAGGAAAGCAATTATCTCCATGGCAATGGATGGGGAGCAGGAGGGACCAAGGACAGTTCTCAACTCCAGCTGTGGGAAGATCAGCTCAGCTCAAGGTGCACGGCTGCAGCTCTGACAGCTCATCTGTTCCTTTGCTTGCATATGAGAGACTGAAGCAGACTTGTTTTGCCTACAGAGGGAGCTCCCCATTATATAACTTCATATCTTCAGGCTGCTGGATATCCTAATGTATACAGTTTGTCCCAGATCAGCATTTCTCCAGTACACATGGCTATGGGATTATCATCATACTGGAAGAGATCAGCAACCTGCTTACAGCTCAGCAACAATTTTGTAGTAAAGGGTAAAGCGCTTTCATGATGCACCTGCCTCAAGGCTGTGCTGCAAAGAAACTAAAATCAGCAGCATCCTTAAGAAATCCCACCAGTACTTCACTTATGTGCAAGGCTCTTCCTCTGGTCCATCTCAGCTCCTGAGCTCCTTGAAAACAGACAAGGCACTTACCAGACCAGCAACTTTCAGAAATTAAGTACATGCACTGGACTTTGCTTTGACTTGCTTTTAATGGTGGTGCCCCAGTTCTGAAGCTCCATCAAGGAGACAAAGAACTAGAGCAGTCAGCCAGACAGCCTGTGCACACACCTCTTCCCACAGGACAAAGCCTGTCCTCAGCTTAGTCTCCTTCCCTTTCTCCCTGTATTTACTCTGGATGAGCCACAAACCACCCAGCTTCCCTGGCTCTGTGGCATTCAAAAGGACACATGCTTGGGTTCTGAGCCGGCACTCTCCAATCCCTGTTCCTATCCCAACAGGCTACTGTTTTATTCCCATTTTCTGCTGTGATCTACCAGGCAGTCCCTTTCGCAGAGCTGCCCACAGTAACGCCTCATCTTTCTTCCAGAAAATTAGCTAGCTCTGAATTTGTCAGTGCACACAAGCAGTGATTTAAGCAATCTCCACTAGCAGTTCCTTTGCTTCACTTATCACCCCATCTAGACTGAAGTCAGCCATTAACTGCTTCAGTGTTTCCAAGCCCTGATAGCCCAGACAGCTTTTAGCAAACAGGCTCTGCCACAGCCAACCAGCCATCAAGGAACTGCTGGCACTGACTGTGCCTCCTGTATTATTCCTTTTACCATGCCAAGAGAGACTGTAATTTTTAGCCTTTCCTCCATTTCATTCCCTCTAAGAATACAGAAGAGCCAAAAAGAGACAGAGGTGGTTAGGTAATGACTGCATTTCATTACACAGTTGCTGAAGGAAAGGTGGCTGCTCAGCCATCCTTTCACACATATGTCATTAATCATTAGCCTCTAGAAAGCTCCAATCCCACATTCCTCCAACAGATGCATTAGTGCAAGTACACACCTTATTTCTTTGCCCATTAAAGCTGACAACCACAAGGTGGGGGGTAGGCTACTCAGCCCAGCTGCCCCTTTGCTGCCCAAGAGGACTCCAAATCTCTGGATGGACGATCCACGTTTGGAGACAAATGAAGATAGGGAAAGAGAAGAAGGGGGGACACAGATGTCATGCTCCTATTTTAGAGAGGTTTAGTTAAGGCACTGTAGGGTGAGTGCCATAATTCCTGGCAGAAATAAGTTCGGTTTGGTGCACGTAAATTTTTCCACAGAGGAAACTGAGGAGTAAGTGCAAGAACCGAGGCTCCGATCATCCCTTGTTACACAGGCCCACTGGAAACATTGCTACCTCCTCCAGCCTTCCGAGCTACTTAACCAGGGCCTGAGCCCTGCCAGACCCACCCTCGCTAGCACCTCCCACTCAGAAGCCAACACGAACGAGACCAGGAAGAAGAAAGTGGCTGCCATGCCACCGGCAGCGTTAAAGTGGAGCAATAACCACTGCTTCAGATAGCATGGGGCATGAATCACCCTGGCATTCCCGTAACAGACCCTATCCCATCAATGCCTAAAGGTCTTTGTGGCAACGCCCTTTGCCTGTGCTGTGTGCTTTCTGCTGTAACAATGCCAGCAGGCACCAAGAATCCCGGCCACAGTTTGAGTTGAAAAGTGCCCTGGGGTTACCAGAGGTCTGCAAAACTCCCACCTGCATCTCTCTGACTTAAACATCTACTGGATGAACACCTGCAGTCCTGGATGGACGCTTACAGTTGTGAGACCAGGACATGGAGTAACAGAAGGGGGATAAAAACCTTGCCTTGGTTACAGTCAGATCAGAAATTTCATACAAAACCCTTCCTTGCACTTCACAGAGTTTGAAGCAGGCTGGTTTGAGTAGCAGGGGCAAGAAAATCTCCATCGAGCTGTGGGAAGGCCTCATTAGAGCATTTCCTGCAGCAGCTTACAGTTGTAGGTCACACTACACCTGCCTGTCAGCTGAGAACTAAAATAGAGACAATAACAGTAATGAAGAGAGTCCAGATGAGCCACATCATTAAAGCTGCTAAATCCTCTTAAGGGAGGAGCTTCCATGCAGCAGGACAGAGATTGCCCACAGGGAGGGCTTTCTCCAGGCACCCAGCTTACATCTTGCTCTATTTCTGTAGCACACAGGTAAGAAGCTGAACAAACACGGCAAGACTTCACCCACCCCTGCAGCACAGGGATGAGAATGTCATCTCAGTGGTCCCCAGAGCCCTCGGCAAGGATGGAGACACCCAGGCAAAGAGGGGTTCAAGGCCAAAGAGGCTACACCAAGTGAAGATACTTTGGCAGCAAGATCCTTCTATGAAAGGGGTGTTAAATGACACAATGTTAGAGAGGCTACTCCTCTGAGCCACTCCAAATCCACACATCAGCTTGCAGAGCACGTGGCAAAGGCTCTTTTTGCCTGTGTGAGCAGCCCAACATGAGCCAGCACCCATGGATTTTAAATTATTTTTTTTAAAGAAGCACAACTGCAGCTGTGGGAGTTCCTGATCCAGCCAAAAGAACAAAAACAAGCGTGAATGTTAAAAACCACCTTATTGTTGCAAGAGGTTCTGTTATGAACACTAGCAGGTCTTCCACTGCCTGGGCAGTGACACTGTAGATCAGGTCACCGACTGTACCACCCAGTGCCCTTCTGCCTCATTAACACTTTCTTCCTACTTAGTGCTCACGAAGTATTCAGTAAGAGTGGGGTAATTTGTTGTTTTTACAGCTTGTCATTTGCTTGACATCAGCATACAGCAGCACACTACCCAGACTGCTCCTCTCACTAGAGATCTCCAACTGGATTTTCAGAGCAGTGTTTCTACACTTTGACCTTGTGGTCCACCAAAAGGACTCAAGCCACAGGTTTCTGCTTGACAGTTCTCATGCAGCGAGCAAGCATCACAGCATCAAGCTCACATCTCAGGCTTTGAAGGGGATTTCTCTCAAGCCCAAGATGTCTGAGAAAGTAAAAAAAAAAAAAAAA
>VZTX01030340.1:0-108208 GCA_013400915.1 Pardalotus punctatus | reverse complement strand
AAGGGAAGGGAAGGGAAGGGACTTTATATGCATTTTATGCCTCGTCATGATTTTGGAAACTTCAAAATATCTACAATTTCTCAGGCATACAGTCAACTCTTTGAGGCACACATAGGATCAGGGTGACCTTTTAAGAATGAGTTACAAATTTCTCACATTGCACAGCAAAAATTGCACTGTGACACTGTATGGAAGTCCCCTTCTTTGCCTTTTGTACTAAATAGGTTTGGTTTGGAAGTCAAAACTAATTTTCAAAGAAACCATTCTGCAAATTCCACCCTGCAGCACTGAGGCCCAGGCTGGGTGGTTTTCCATCCCCTCACATACCCCAAGAACCAGCCACGCCACAGTGGGAGCATGATGGATAACAGTGCCGGTGAGGCGTGTAGCTGAAAAGAATCCCTTTCACTGGTGTGTTGGTTCTGCCGCGCTTCTGGTAACACAAATGTGCTCATGTCAGTCAAGTGTGCAGGGTGACACTGAAAATCAGAGAGGTATAGCACATGCTAAGCTTATACAAAAGGAGGCACCTGAAACCACAAACCCCTCAGAAATTACCCTTTGTCTGTATGCATTCTTATAAAGGTATATCTACTTTTAACAGGGATCAGACTATTTTTACCTGGAGACATGTCACAGAATCATAGAATGGTTTGGGTTGGAAGAGGACCTTGAAGATATTCTAGTTCCAACCCCCCGCTTTGGAGTTCCAACCTGCCTCGTCTCCTTTACAGCCACTAATTCAGTACAATACCTGTCTGCACAAAAATAACTTTTCTCCACAAAACTCATGAAATCCACTCTGAACAGCAACTAACAGCAAGGCTATCTATCCACAACATGAATGCAAAAAAAGAGATGACTGATGAATTTAATAAGGTAAGCCATGAAGAATGGTCTCAGACTATATTGTCTGCAAAAAAGTTAAAAAAATTTTAAAAAACTAAAAAAAATTTTAAAAAATTAGGCCCAAAATCTTCTGGAATAAATGTATTTTTGTGTTGTTTTTAGTTAAGGGGTTGAATAGCTCCAATTGCCATTTCTGAGTTTGAAACCTTTCTCCTACTCCAGTAAAAATGCAGCACCTGTATGACTAGATATTAGGCTTGATGTGTTGGGGTTTTTTCAAGCTCACAAAAATCTCTCAGAAATAAAGTTACTGTTCTATAAAGGATTTTGAGAAAAACATGCTATCAGGTTTTCTTCAGAAGCTTATAGACAAAAGAGCTTGGACTTGTAAATATTCATAGTCAGACCTTCCTTTTTGGTTAGTTCAATGAAAGATGCACCACTGCAGAGGAAAAGGATCAACATCTTCACATCTGTGCCCCAAGGTTTTAGTTTTTAGAATGCATTAGTGTTGAGAGGGAAGATAACCCCTGTAAAATACATAGTATTAAGACAACAGTTACTACAGTAATCTATAAAGATAACCTGAATGATCTGAAGCAAAGCTGTCTCCCTCAGAATGTGTTGCATAAGCCCAATCATGGCATACATTTCCATTATACATACAAATCTTATGTATTGTATATTTTTTCATCATATTAGTATACAAAAAATAGCTTGGACTAAGAACAAATTCCTAGCATTTGGCCATATGTCAAGTACACTACACCACTGAGGCCCAGCCTTGCTGAAGAAAAAAAGAAAGAAAATGAACAACACAGGACAGATTTAATTTTTAAAATTACACAATGGCTGACAGAGGTAACTGTACAGAGCAATGTGTTTCAGTGTTTCTAGAGCCTTTGCTGCTATACTGAATTATATTTTTTAGAGCATTACCACTGTACATTACCCATCGAACAGTAAATGGGTTCAGACATGGCTAAGAGATCTCTGAAAGTACTGAATATACTAATCATGGCAGCTCTTGGGGGATCTGAGGGGATCACTGTGAGGCCTCGTGTGCTTTAGGGTTTTCCTCAGCAGGTAAGCCTGGAAGCAAATATAGAATCACTGCCAGTATAGTTTGAACATGACTTAAATCAGTAGATTGAGAAAAGGATGGCCAAACACAGCAGACTGGATTGTGCTCTAGTGTGATACCTGTCAGACAGAATGTCTGCAAAATTGCATGCCTCAGAGTGAAACAAGACTTATCTACGGAATGAGGGCTATATCCCCAGAAGGTCTAAGGAGTTATTGTGGAAGAGCAAGAAAGAAGTTTCCTCAATGCAATACTGTGGCAAGAATGACTAATTCAATTCCCAGGTGTGCTAAAAGAAATGCCTTTACTTCAGAATATGCCTTCTGGGAGACCAATATTAAAAATGCATTTTAAAAAGCATGTTGAAAAAGTGGCGAAGGCACAAACAAGAGCTTGAAAAAAAAGAGAAAGTTAGTGAATTTTCTTTAGAGGGAAAGACTGAGAACTCAGTTGCTTAGCTTATCAAAAGGATGATGAAGAGATGAATTGCTCACATTATATAAGTATCCTCATGGGGAGAGAGTAGAAGTACGAGAGGCTTTTTAATCTGGCAGATAACAGCATAATAAGAGGTAGCATATGGCAGATGAATTAATACAAACTCAGTTTAGAGACAAAGACCATTTCTGGTGATGAAAATTATTAGTTTTGGGAATAAGCTACCAAGGGAATGGGTGGATTTTCTTTCCCATGAGTTTTCAAATCTAAGCAAGGATGCTTTTTGCAAAATATATTTAACCAAATACAAGGTACTGAACACATGAAATGTGTCTTGAGGTAAAGTGTAATGGTCTACAATATACGAAGTTACCTAGAAAATGTTATGTTATTGTCTAGTCTTGAACTCCACAATTCTTTGACTGAGCTTCATTTCTGTAGGAAACTGAAGTGGTGGTGAGGGAAGAGGCTGATCATTTCAAGCTGAGGAGCTTAGAAACAGCAGAAGGACAGTGAGAACAGCACAGCTTGGTCAAGAAAGCATGGCTGGATGCTACAGGGTGTATAATAGTGGCGTTTACCAAGTACTACATTTTCTGTGGCTGATAAGATCTGTGAGTGCTTAACCGAATTTCAGTGTCTCACCTAGCAAAATTAGATAAATCTTTTTGGTCCCACTGGCTAAGGCTACACAGCCCCAGCACAAAGACCACCAGCATTGTGGGCTGCTTTTCCCTCCCGGTGCATTCAGAGTTTACTGCACCCTGCTCTGTGCTGCTGCTGCATGTCACCGACCCCTCCACAAGAGACCTTACTTCTTCATTTCCAGTTCACCTGGCGCTGTTCCCCTAACTTTCCTGTGCCTCCCTGAGTGCCCTGGGCAGCTTCCCTGCCCCTTCCCTCCAGTTCATCAAATCCTGCCTGGCTGTGCCACTGATGCAGCTTTTTGTAACGGGCATTGCAGCCGTTTGTGGCAGGAGCAGAGGAAAAGGTTTTTGGTTTGCCTTTTTTTTTTTTTACTCCCAGCAAAGGGTCTGTCCATGCCATGTTCAAATTAAACTATTTCTAAAGATGAAAAGCCTCCAGGTGGTTCCTGTACTACCTAGCTCTTAATTTTGCTTTTCCAACAGTAATTGAAGCCTATTGAGGTGGGGGAGAGGGCAAAGAAAAAGCAGTCAATCCAAATTGTCTTGTGAGGGAGGTAATAGAGCAGGGTTAAGGAAGCTCAGCAGTCATTTAAGTGCACAGCTTCTTGTAAATCCTTTCTGAAAAGCCTGAATGAATCCCCCAAATGAATGGCCATTTTGTCCCTTTTAGTTCTTCTTCTCTAGCACAGAACTCAATGTGCAGCTTGTGGACAGACAGAGTCCACAATAAATAGAGAAGGAGTGTAAAACTAAACCCACTGGAGCTTGGCCAGCAGCAATGTCAAATCCCTTGACTGATTTCCCAGGGAATTCTTGCTCTAAATGTCAGGAGAACCTAGCCCTGCAGCCAGACCTGGACCAGACTGATACCAAGGCGTGACAAAATGAATGACCTAAGTAACAAGATTACACTGCAGGAAAATTAAAACTTCAGAAATGTGCAAAGATCACATTTCAGTAAGTGGTGTTTTATGTAAGATCCTTTTAGTAGACAAAGCTTAACCCCAACTTACAAAACACAAATTGGTGAGGGGAGGGGGATTTATTAGTGGCAACAGAGTGAAACTTTTCATCACTCAGAAAAAAGAAGCCACTCAGAAAAAAAAAAAAAAGAGTTTCTGCAAATGGTTTCTGAAAAGGCTCACAGCCTGCTCTCAAACACTTTTGTTCACAGGAGCCAAGGAAGGAATTTGGTCTCCTAGGAGTCTGCACCACTTTGAAAACAGCAACTTAAGTCCTCCATCACTCAGGCACTTCTACAAATCCTCTTGGAGTCTGCCCTGACAGGGACAGCAAGTGTCCCTTTTGCTGTAGTTACCTGCAGCCACTTCATGCCCATGGGACTGGCATGAGCCTAAACAGCTTTGGGATTTCTGATCTTCCATCAGCTGTAATTGAAACTGGCCGGTGGCTTCAAGATTTGTTGGAAAGGGCAAGAACACCCAGAACAAAGAGAGGGGAAGAGAGAGAGACAAAGTACAGGCATGTAAACCTCCTTGCTTTTGGAAACCAAAAGACTGAAGAGATGCTGAGAGGAATCGAGCAAGCTGAGGAGCTTAACAACGGCAACATAAGGAAGTATAGAGTCCAGATCCACTGGGTACAAGAGGAAAAGGACTAGGACATTGAGAAAACACATGGTGCTTTGAAAATTATGTTCTTTTTTTAGGTTTTGGTTTTTATTTTTAATCTGCTTCAGTCCTGTCTGGCAAACCCCACACTCTGACAGAATTGCCCAGGATGGGTATCTATGAGATTTGCCATAGAAGTGAAGGGACTCTTCCCACACTGTTATTCAGTGAGGTGACAGAATCTAGTGCTGAGAGTTTTTCTGCCCCTCTCCCTGATATTGTTTTAGCTGGAATTACTGTTTGCACATTCCTCTCTGCCTTTGGCAGTGTGCCCTCTCCTCCATAACCAACCAAATAGAAATCCCAGATCCAGCATGCTTCAACAGTCTGGGAAGTTCCTGTTCAAAATTGGGATGTCCTACGTGTTGCAGAATCTTCTCACCATGGCTTAAGTTGCTGCAGAGATCTTTAATTCATGATGCCCTAGAAATTACTGTAGAAACTCAGACTTAATGTTCAGTGAAGGAGAAGCAGAGGCACAGCAAGATTCCTCTGCACACTTACCCCCACCCTGACATGGATTGAGTTTTAACACCATCCTTAAATTTTTCATAATACTCTTTTGTAAGTTTATTTCCTTAACTATGTTGAGCACAGTAGCAGGAAGAGTATTTCACTGTTGCACAGACATCCAAAATGAGTTAACCCAGGTTTTATAAAGATGAAAATATATAAGGAAAAAAGAAAGAAAACTATTAACAAATGNGAAAAAAAAAAAAAAAAAAAACATTAAAAAAAAAAAAAAAAAAAAAAAAAAAAAAAAAAAAAAAAAAAAAAAAAAAAAAAAAAAAAAAAAAAAAAAAAAAAAAAACCACAAAAAAAAACCTTACGTGGTCCCAGCTCCCAACACTGACAAATGTATCCCTGGACAAACTGGGGCAGCTTTCCTCTGATTTTCAGTGCCATCTCAAAGGGATGTCATCCTTGCCTTCTGTGCTTTCAACAGAACATAGTCTGTTCATTTGATCAGAGCTGGCACAATGCAGTTCACTCCAGGTTTGTGCCCAAAGCATTGCCTTTCTCTGTTTTATGTGGCCACAACCTTTGTCTAATCCTCCAGAAGATCTTTCACAATAAGAATGGTAGCAGTGACAGAAGCTATTAATGTTCTGGCTTCTCTGGTGGGAGTGATTTGCTCTGCAGATCAAAAAGAGCAGATACAAGCTATCTGCCAGAAAAGGAAAAGCAATTACTGGTTTTGATAAGTGAATTTTGTTTGTGAACAAACAAACATGCCAATGGAGCAGAGTCTGCAAGGTGCCAAAGAACAAGTGAGTTGTTTTTTTTAAATCACTGTAGCAGATTGTGACGGGCTTAGATTGAAAAACCAAACACAGCAAATGAAAGAGCAGAGATGTGCAATGATGACTGTACACAACCACCACCACCCCCACCCATCCCTTGACTAAGCTCAAGACATAAGCAAATGAAGTAAAGCTTGAAAACAAGAAAAGCAAGCATCAAGCCTGTAGTTTCTCTTTTGCCATCAAATTGTGAGTGTCTCTTGGTATCCTTTATGACATGGCTTTAGAGAAGGAGCAGGTAAAATTGAGAGAAACACCTTCATTTGTACATTATGACAACCTGTATTTGCCATAACCTGTGACTGGTAAATATCTAATATGCAGACATTACTTTTTTATCTCTGTGTCTACAAATTTGTCTAGGGCATCCTTAATTCATAGTGCTATACATTATACTTGTTTTTAACTCTTGTAAATTATTATCTATAACCTCCTAGCAGAAGATCAGGGAGGACTTTCTGTCCATGGATTCCTGGAGTAGTTCTTCAGGTCTGGCACTGTTTACTCACAGTTAGAAGGATTATCTAGTACAATGTGTCTTGTACAGGCGAGCTGATTATGCCAAACTTTGATTTTCACTGTTGCTGCATGGATGCGTGGCTTTATTTGTAATGTAAACTCATTTTACACTTGAACATGTTCCTTAGAACGTTTTCTATATAGCTTATGCAGATTCTTCTACTGCATGAAGAAGTCTAAGCTGAATTTTCTGTATACTTTGTTCCATTCTCACCCATGTCATCTTCAAGTGACAGTTTCTATGCATTTTCTAATGAAATAGTTGTGCCTGGGGCCTTAGGCAACTTTGTGGTTTTTCTTATTACATGAAGGGCTGTTTTTCATTGGAATGTTTTCATGCTGTAGAGGCACTGAGTAGTGGCCATGTGAATTTCCTCAACAGACAGCATCATGGTCTAATTTCAACACTATTTTCCAGTGGCCTCCATTTGGCATTCCACACTAGGCAAAACTTCATTGAATATAGCAACTTCAACAAACAAAACACCATATCAGAATTATAGAAAGGTATTAGAAAGCACCTAAAGGAGGGCTGCAAAGATGGTGACCGACCTAGAGGGCAAGCCATATGCAGAGTGGCTGGGGTCATTTGGCTTGTTCAGCCTGAAGAAAAAGAGATGGAGGGGAGACCTCATCACAGCCTAGAGTCATGAGGGAAAGCAGAGGCAGGTACTGTTGTGTTCCCTATGGTGACCAATGATAGGACCCAAGGGAACAGCATGAAGGTGGGTCAAGGGAGGTTTAGGTTGTCTATTAGGAGAAGATTCTTCACCCAGAGGGTGGTTTGGCAGTGAAACAGGCTCACCAGGGAAGTGGTCACAGCAACAGAGCTCCAGTGGTGTTTGGTCAATGCTCTCAGGCACATGGTGTGATTCTTGGGGCTGTCTTGTGCAGAGCCAGGAGCTGGACTCGATCCTAGTGGGTCCCTTCCAACTCAGGATATTCTATGATTCTATGATTTTTGTAACCAGTAGAGTTCCAGCAAGGTACTAATAGGATTCTTAGATGGATAAAACTCTCTGGCTGCAGAGCTGCTAGGGCTTTCTTTCCCGTCAATACAGTGAGAGGCAGAGAACTGAGAAGCCTTTGAGTCCTTCCCATTGCCGGGCAGCCCCGCGCCGCAGGAGCACAGCGCGCTCGCTTTTCGGCCCTGGCCGCTTCTCTCTGCCCGGCACCCGGGACCCCCCTGCACTGATCGGCAGAGGCGCATGACCGAAGGCGACCCGCAGCCCGTGCCGCGGCCGCCGTTCCTCGAGTGCCGCCCGCCCGCCCGGCGCAGCAGGTAGGGCAGCCGCACGCTCAGNCCCGGCCCCGGCGCCCGCCCCGGGCCCGCCGCTCACCCGCGCCCGCCGGGGAGGCATGAGCGACGGAGCGGCCGCTCCGCACCGCGGGTGAGTGCGGGGCCCTCCGCGGGGCGCGGAGCGAGGGAGGGAGGGAAGGAAGGCAGGTGGCAGGCAGGACACAGGCAGGCGGGCGGGGACAGCCCCCCCAGACCAAAGATGACTTTATGGGAAAGCTTCGGCGACGGGGTGCGCGGCCGCGGGAGGGACTGTCCGGGCCCCAGCAGGAGTGCGCAGCCAGGTGTGAGGCTCCGGGCTGTTGCCTTTCTGCTGCGTTTTGCACCGAGGGGTGGCAGCCAGGCAGCGGCTCCCCCTTCGCGCAGGCAGTACGGGAGCCTGTCGGTCGCTCTGGTGTTTTAACATGAGAGGTGCGAAGGGTGCCGAGAGAAGCAAACTCCCTCTCTCTTTCCGCGTGTTAAAACTTTGTTCTGTTGTCCACTTGCCGTCCTGCATTGGAGAGTGGTGTGTGCAGAAAGCCCAGGTCCCGCACAGGTAAAAAAGTTGCGGTACTGAGCTCCCGAGGCTCCCCACCTCCTGTAGATATCCAAACCAGTCGCTCATTTAACATCGTTTTGGAAAAATGAGGCAAAGTGGTCACAACCAAGCCCCGCGCCAGTGCATTTGTTTTGCAGCAGTGATCTGTCGCCCTCCTCCCTCAAAGCTGGCCGGCAGGTGCCCGATGTCCATTTGAGCTCCTGCCGGCAGTGCCAGCTCAAGTCGGGCAGTGTGGGAGTTTGCTTGGGGAGATGCCACTGTAAATAGCCACTGCACGCACAGAACCTGTGTGAGTGTGACAGCAGTGTCGTGTGGAGTGGCTGGCGGCAAGCCTGCGTCCAGGATGTGTGCTCTGCTCCTTGAAATTATATTAGTTAGAAAAGGAAGAATTTTTAAAATACTGATTGACTTTTGTACCAAAGCCTTTGTTATGATTTATATTGTTGTGGCTTTGAAGCCATAATCATGCCTGAAGCCTTGCTGGCAACATGATCTGCAAAACCCACCTTGCATCCTATCAGACACAATTTACTGTGTAATCTTGTCGTCCAGACCAAGGAATTTCAAGTGTGGCCACATGTGAAATTAATGTGTGATCATAACATGAAAGTGTCTTTCTGTTGCATTTTGGATTTTTCTAAGGAAACCATGAACAACAACTACTCCAAAAGCACTGTTTTGCAACTTTGATGGCAAATCTTAGCTACTGAGAGGTGCCATTTTAGTTTCAGACCTGTCACAGCCATCACTCTGTCTCATCTCCAGCCTTTAAACTTAACTGCATGCTGAACAAATAGTGGATGTTTGAGATGGTTTTGATTTCTAAGTTGCTGATTGCTGTTGAATTTAAGTGAAAGCCTGGACTCAGGGCTCAAACACAGTATTAAGCTTTTATTAACATTTATAGGGAGTTTTGCTGTAGGGAGGAAAGGTGTGCAGTTTGAAAGAAGAATTTGGCCCTGAGAGCTGGGCATTTTGCTCGGTTTTGAAATACAAAAACAGACTGCTTCAAAAAAACATGTATGGATTAAAAATAAATATTTAGATCATTAACTGTCAGTATGGCTGACAGAGGAGTTCTGTGTAACATGATCTTCTAGAAAAACAAAAACTTATGTTGGAGAGCCATCTTCTGTGTTTGAAGCTTTTGGCTTACATGCAGCATTTTTGCATTTTCAGGGCTGCAGGTAATATTGACTGAATTGACTGAACATAGTCTCAGCTGGAGAAACAGTATGAGATCTGTCCTTCAGAAGTGGTAGCCTCCTCTAGTCAGGCCCACCTGCAGTCCAGTAGAAGGTGTGATCTTCCACATGCACATGAGCATACACGCACTCTTAAGATGATTTTCCAAGATGTTCAACAACTACTGAGAAGCCAACCACATGATCTTAATGACAAATACACCTTTTTCTGTCTGCTTTCCAGATGAAGGTGTGTAATTAATTTGCTGATCTCACGGTTCTCTGAAAGAGATGGTCAGGCACACTTGAACAAAGATATCAGGAGTCACCATGCTCCATAAACCTAAATTCCCCACACAGTGCCCCGGTGGTTGGAAATTCTTCAAAACTCTTGAATATAAAACCAGGGTTTGTATTTTGGTCAGAGAAATCCAGGTTGCATCCCAGCTGAGCTGAAGGATAAAAGAGTAAATGAGTGCTTCTTCCCCTGTCTGTGCACCCGCATTTCTCTTCCATGGGCTTCACAATATGTGTCACCCCTATGTTCACCTGGAAGATGCCCAGGGAACTGGGAAAATTAGCTTTTCTCAGTATAGATATAGCTGAGTATATCTTACTCAGGTCAGTGAGATAAATTATCAGTGAGGAAGAAATAAGGGTGTCAGAGGTAAGCCTTTGAGTTTCAGTGTGAATCTGGGCATCGGGTTCAAAGGTCAGAAAAAACAGCTACCTGTGAGCTTCAGCTTTGAGGGAGGCAATGATTTTGGGTTCATTTTGCACAAAAAGTCTAGTCTAGATGGTTGGTCATTAACAGACTGTTAATATGAGATCTTACAAAAACATCTTTCCATTTCTCTTGAGTTCAACCTAAAATCAGAAGATTTGGGGTATGACTTTACACTCTTTTGAGGTTCTGGCTTTGCTTCTCTAGTAGAAAAAGTCTCGTTCAAGTGTCTCAGATCACTTTATAAGCACTTTACAAGAGCCATTTTTAGGAGAGAATGTAATTCTAGTTCTCATCTGAGAGTCTAGAGAACTGAGACAGATTTCAAAAGGCTATCCAAAATACAGAGTAAATTAGCATAGGAAAAGAGTCAGGGAAACAACTTATTTGCTCCAGTCACAGGATTAAATTCCTTTTCTCTAACTCACTGGAACTGTTAAGAAATTCATGGGCCATTCCTCCTGCAATGACTTGAAAAGGGCAGACATGCCTTTTATGCTTCTTTCTGATGTAACTGGTATTAAATATGCATTGTAGCTCAGCTACGTTAGATAACTGAGCATAAATTCATCCATCTTCCACTTGAAATTCTGTTCCCAAATGTAGCAGCTGAATGTTCTTTCTTTTGTTTTCTACTTTTTGGATGGGTTAGATGTTTCTTGCTTTTGTTTTTAGAGAAGAATCTTTTTAGCATTCCTTAGAAACTAATTAAAATGCTTCCCTTTTGGCTTATTCTCCTAATTTATTAATACCACAAATAACTTTTCTTTGGTGACCCACTTTCATAGGTATCTGAACATCTAGCAAAATTGTAACTCGTCAGGAAAGCAGTGTAGACTAGTAAATAACATCTCCAGACAAGAAGAAAAGCCAAGACACTTCTTTCCTTGCCATGCAGTGTTTTAACACCACACATACAGAAAATATTGCTCTATTCCCCAGCTCAATGGGAACCATTAGCCCAAAAGAAAGCACCTTATTGATTATACAATTGATTTAAAGGTCAGAATGCAGGATTGCATCTATTCTCCTGCCTGAATTCAATTTTCACCCAACATCCACAGTGAAGAAACTGCTCTTTGCATAAATATAAATTGAAATACTGGTCTGTGTGAGTGTTCAAGCAAACAAACTTTCTCTTCTAGCTCCCAGGGCAACCTCCCAACACTGCGCTGTCATCAAAACTACTAGGCTTCGACTAAGATACTGCTTTTTATTGAATTATCTTACCTGCTTTGTGAAAAGTAAAGATTTGCATAGAAAATGTGGATACTCACTGATTTAATGAACATGATGATCAACAGGCCACTGGAAGTGGTAGAGCTATACAGCCTCTGAATGAGTCAGGCTAGCATAGAAGAGTACACTTATTTTCATAATAATTTCAAATTGCACAGACGTTGCTTTTTGGGAGCTGAAACTGTACAGTTATCACAAGGAGTGATTAATTACCCTATGTCCTGCAGACACTCCAACACTGGGCATGTTTTAAGGACAATCTGCTCTGAGAGTGTAGTCTGTGGTTGTCCCAGCCCAAGGATATTCAGTGTTGCCTCCTTCTCTCCGAAGTCTGCTGAAGAGCAACCCCTAACATGAGAGCATAAGGTTTATTTGGTGACTTCTGATGAAGATTTGCTTTCCTTTTCAGTAAGTGTGGACGTCTGTTTAAGTGTGAAAAAATTATGGTGGCCTTTAAAGGAGTCTGGACTCAGCCCTTCTGGAAAGCCGTTTCGGCAGAATTTTTGGCCATGCTCATTTTTGTCCTCCTCAGCCTCGGCTCCACAATCAACTGGGGTGGAGCAGAGAAGCCCCTGCCTGTAGACATGGTCCTTATCTCCCTCTGCTTTGGACTCAGCATTGCAACCATGGTGCAGTGCTTTGGACACATCAGTGGAGGCCACATCAACCCTGCTGTGACCGTGGCAATGGTCTGCACGAGGAAGATCAGCCTTGCCAAGTCCGTCTTCTACATTCTTGCCCAGTGCCTGGGAGCCATCGTGGGTGCAGGCATCCTTTACCTTGTCACACCACCCAGCGTGGTGGGAGGCCTGGGAGTCACTGCGGTAATCACTTCTCCTCTGCCTCTTGAGCTAGACTGGCTTAGACCCTGAGAAAATAGAGTCAGTGTCACACAGAATGAGGAGAGCTCAAGTACAGATTTTAACAGCTTGCTGGTTTATTTACAACATCCAGACAGGGCTTAAAGCTCTCCTCAGGATGGGTTTATGCAGTGTAATAGCTATAGCTGTTCTTTTTATAGAAGCTGTCTTTCCTAGAACTTCCCCAAATCTGATGACAGCAGGTAATGTTAATTTACATACGAAATTTAAATAATATATGTGTGAAATGCCATTTTTGTATGGTCTGGGGAGGGGGGAAATTAATTCCATGCTATTATGATGGGGATTGAAAAAACATCAATTTAAAATGACATACTTTTGAAATAGATTGTGGCTTAGATTTCAGCTTTGTTCTAAACTAATAAGGAATGCCATCAGTTAGCCCTGTTGCAGGATTTATTAAAAATGCACTTGAGCCGCACACTGCTTAATTTTTAATTGAAATTTAAATTAATTAAGTCAGGGCTAATTAACGAATTTATAATTGAATAGTAAATTACAGTGCTCCCAAGAAAAAAAAATTGTGAAAGGGAAGTGCAGCATTTGCAAATCCCAGTGTAAAAATAAACTGTTCTTCTGCAGTCTAACTTTGAAGTTCCGTTTGGATGTTGCTGTGATGTCTTCTGTTGTCTGTCCAGCAGTGATCTTCCTGGCTCTCAAAATAAAATACCATTTTAAAGTTATAAAAAATAATAAAGGGAGAAGAGTGAAGAGGGGAGATTCTGTACCTCTAAAAGTTCATAGTTGTTTTTCATTTTGTAGTATTTAGAAATACCATTCATTGAAATACGATTTATGTATGTGGTGGCTTTGTGATTTACAAGATCACCTTTTCTTCATTGCTGGTGTTTCTTTCCCTTCTTCCAGGTACATGGAGATCTTTCTGCTGGGCATGGACTCCTGGTGGAGTTGATAATTACATTCCAGCTGGTTTTTACTATTTTTGCTAGCTGTGATTCAAAACGAAGTGATGTCACTGGTTCAGTAGCTTTAGCAATTGGATTTTCTGTTGCAATTGGACATTTATTTGCTGTAAGTTAATAGTTTCTCTTTAAAAAATAGATCCCTTTACCCTTTATGACTACTTCAGAAGTAAATGGAGACTTTTGTGACCTTTAGATTTGTTATAGCTATATAGCTGCTGTATTCTGTATGGATCCATTCCAAAGCACTTTGTAATCTCAGGAGTGTCCCCTTGGGTAGGGTGTTGCACCAGAACTTTTCTGGCTGTTCTTGTGATGACTCTGTTGGCTTTGTGTTAAGACTCAGGAGAGTGATGATATCTGCTGTAAAGAGGAGGAGCCATACAAAACCAGGGTGTCCCATAGAAATCTAATCCCTACCTTCCAGACTTTAATAACAGGCAACATTTTCTCTCTGCTTTAGATCAATTACACCGGTGCCAGTATGAACCCAGCTCGATCATTTGGACCTGCTGTCATTATGGGCAGATGGGAAAACCAATGGGTAACTCACCTTTCACACTTCCTTCGCCATAGTGACAAACAGTGGTCAGGATTTTTCATACATAATTTGCTTCTAGTTACCTCCCCTGGTACATCCCATAGAGACCATCACCAAGGAAGACAGGCACTGACTGACCTGCCTCAAGCTTAGGCATCATCATGCTCCTCACCTGGGACTGCAGAGCAGCATGCAGCATGTTGGAATAACATCTTACTAATCAGGGGCCATTTTGTAGAGGTAGTAGCTGGGGTAGAAAGGAAATCATACAAAAAGTTCAAAACAAAAAAAGAAAAAAAAGGAACCCAGTGAGACTGGAAGAATTGAACTGCTGGAAAGAAAAATTCTTCAAGGCAGATTGCAAACCCCCCTGGTCATGCTGGTGAGGAGTCATGGAAGTAATTCTGTCAGCTTCACGTTTCACCTGGTTCTGCAGCAAACTGGGGCAGACGCATAAAATGAGAGCAGGGACCCTCTGTGATCTGCTTCCTGGGGGAGAACCTGCCTCAGCAAATGCCTTCAGTGAGAAATGAAGGGGTTGCAGTCTGGTATTTGCAGACCAGGCCAGATGTTACCTGCTTCAGTTTGAAAGCATCAGTTTAACCAGGAGCAGTTACACAGAAAACAATGTTATAAACAGGCTGTGAATGATGCAGTAAATTTCTATAGGATGCCACAATCCAACTTGTAAAAAAAAATTTCACATTTTTTAAGGGAGAGATGGATCACAGCTCAGCCTCACCTAATTACAGATGGGGAAATCACTTCTAGGGACACTTTCAGTGCTAACTGGAAGAGCTGCATCTTACAGTGCATATAAGGATTTTCTTGATTTTTTAAGTATGAAGCCCACATTGCTCCCACTGCAGCTAATAATAGAAATAGCATTGTCTTCAGGCCCTAAGGCTTCAATTCTGCAAACACGATACCATGTGTAACTTTGTTCCCAAGAGTTATCCTATTGAGGCAGATTTACCCAGTTATCAGTGAATGGCTTGTTCATATGAAAAACTGCTGTAGTTTTTCACAAGATTAATTATCCATACTCTGAGGAAGCCTGTAATTTATAACTAAAGCTATAAACAATAAACAAATGTACCATGGAGAAACTTGCAGGAGAAGCTTAGTTGCTGTCCTGGCCACTTGGAAATACAGCCTTTTCTCCTCCTCCAGAACAGTGGCATTGGCATGCCATTGACACAAGCCTGTGGGCTTTGACACCTGCTAATGTTACTGAACTACTGTATGTCATGGTGAAATAGATAGGTACCTACAAAGCTGTGTTATATCCATTATATTTGCTGTTTCAAACTAGATTATCAGACTGCCTGTTGTATTCTGCAGGATTAAATGCCAAATTCAAAATATTTTGGAAATGCGAGTCTGAGATGCTGAAGCAGAACTGTTTGTGTATACACTAGGAAGGGTTTTGCTTCCTTGAAAATTCATTGTCATCTTGGTTCAAAATGCAGAAAGAAAATCACTTTATGTGTTTCCTTTGTGTGTCTTCATGCCAGCAGTCCATATATGTGGTCTACAGCTGGCAATGAGCGATGGAAAGTTTAGAAGAGGCCTCCTGTAAAGATATAGATCAATAAAACTTCACAAAATTATTACGCTTTGAAGACAGGGGCCTGCTTGTCAATCTTCTTACCACTGCTAATTTATAAGCTTAATGCCTGGGGGTTTTTCCACCTCTTTTTTTTGCAGGTGTATTGGGTGGGACCAATAATTGGAGCAGTCCTTGCCGGTGCTCTGTATGAGTACGTCTATTGCCCAGACGTTGAACTCAAGCGCCGCTTCAAAGACGTCTTCGGCAAGGCTACCCAGCCTTCCAAGGGGAAGTACATCGAGGTGGATGACAACAGGAGCCATGTAGAGACCGATGACCTGATCCTGAAGCCTGGCATAGTTCATGTGATTGATATCGACAGGGGTGAGGACAAGAAGGGAAGAGATCCATCCAGCGAGGTGTTGTCTTCCGTATGACTAGCAAGAAGCACTGAAAGCAGAGAGCAGCCTGCTAGCACATCCACAGATATCCTTCCACCCATTAAAGAAACAGATCTCCTCTAGACTGAGCATCTTCCATTTCTTGAAAAGTATGATGTAGGCAGCTACATGGAGTGGTGTTGCCAAACCATACGTCTGCTCAGTTGGAAGATTAGGACTTTTCTGTAATTAGGATTCCCCATCTATTATTCCAAATTTAGACTCATTCCTAGTATTTTCCTTTCCTTCTTTCTGGAGCAACCAACCCCAAAGTCAAAAAAAGAGAGATGAAAGCATTCTCCTTTAATAAATCAGTCAATAATGAGATAAAGATAGAGATGTGTAACATTCAGATTGACAGTTAAGACATATCAGGAAATGCCTATAGACATGAAGACCTACTTATCAGATTGTTCTTCTGACACTTAATTGGCTGTTGTCAGCTCCGATTATAACATCTTACCCATTAAGCATTCTCTGTGAGGTTCAGGGACAGCACCAGCACTATTTAAGAGTTTTATCCACAGTCAAGCAAAGGAGTATTGTTTCCACTCATGTACATCACTATTGCCATGCAAACTACCTCTGAAAAAATGATACTTTAACAGGCTTTTTAAAAAAATTTATCAACCCATCAAATTTCACTTAAGTGATTTGCCATATAAATGCATTACCGTCATCCCCGAGAGTAAACATGCTGAAATGGAATGTTGAAGTGTATGGTAATAAGGCTGCAAAGCCGTTGACTGTACTTCATGCTCCCTCTTGTCATTGTCTACCTGGTGAAACATTCTCCTGGGGTTTGACTATTGACCATTTAGTGTTAGCAGACTCTCAAGGTCATGCAAAGAATATAAAGGCTTTCCTGTTACTTAATAACTCAAATAAGAGATATCAGAAGAAAAGAAGGCATATCTGTTTTCAGTGCACTTGTTTGAATACACATTTCTGTGCTAATTTATTTAAACTAAAGGTTTAAATTACTTACCTATTTTCTTACAAGATGGTTGGAGTTAGGGGTTTTTTAATTTATTAGTAATGTAGAGGGGCTTTAACTTTTAACTGTATTGAGACACTGATTGGGAAATATTTTTTTGTAACACATGATAAAAATATGAATGCTTCTGGATTTTTGTTGTAACTGATGCCTAACTATTTGAACAGGATCCATGCTTGTTCCAGTGTTCATATAGTCATAAATTACACCTCTGGCAAAGGTTTCTTTATCTGTTGTTAGAAAGAGATTCAAGTGCTTGCAGGGTATTTTAGGGGGAAAAGGACATGAAATATGTTCAGTAAACAGTCTTTCCCCTATAGAAGTATTTTGCCAGACATAATCACCCCAGCAGAACATTTCTGTAAGGCTGATACTGACTTACTGCTTTTGTTTCTGATCAGTGGCTTTGAGTTTTACAATATGCAGCTGCAGAGCAGTCAGGAGCATGGTATTATTACTGTAATTATGTAGTTTTTATTTTAAATTGAAAAGCTACCCCTGCCTATTTAGCAATAAGAGAGGAAAAAAAGTGTTAGTCCTGACTGTGGGCTGTACTGGCCTCATCTGTTCTTTGACATACTCTACAGGCAATCTTTATTACAGGGAATTAGATGTTTCTAATGAGATAATAAACCACTACAACCCTCAAATCTGTGCACTATGATCCAAGGGCAAATCTAGTACCCCAGCTTGCAGCACTGTATAGTCCTAGCATGTCCTTTTTCAAGTTTCACATTCTTCTTGTCTTAAACCCTATTAGTGTGGCGCAAGTTCCCTGCACTGAGCATGAGATTCATGACTCCTTCATGCATTTGCAGTTGGACCATGATCTCTCCCATGCTGCTCCCAGGCACAGCACGCAGCACACACAGGCACAGGACAGGGCTTCCTTGTGTGACCCACGGACAGCCCAACTCCTGACACACTCCCTGTCAAGTACCTGCTGCAGCATCCCAGCAGCGGCTGCCTGGCAGGTCTGGTGAAACAGCTGATATCTGTCCTTGGCTGTGCCTCCACACAGTGACAGCATCACGGTTCAGAGGCATGAGCGTGGCTGGGGACCTGCAATGGACAACATCAAATTGCAGATAAGAGCTCCTTCCCACAGCAAGGACTTAGTCTCCCAAGGAAGGGCAACACAGGTGTGGTGTTAGACCTCTGCTCAGATGGATACCATAATAAATAGATTCAATGAGAAAGATCAAAACTTGTTGGGGGATTTGTCTAGGCATTTAGTTTGGCTTTTTTTTTTATGGTTCCGATTCTGTATTTGTTAAAGGGACACTTCGGTTAAACCTTTTGCGTGGCTTAAAAAGGTAAAGTGTAATATGCATAGAATTGGTGGATTTTTAAGCAAAGGTTTGCATTTTTTGTATTTAAAGACACTCCTTAATTTGTGAATTTTGCGTGGTACTGTGTTATTTAAATAAGAAGATGTGATTTGGTTTATGCTTAAGGGTCCTTTACACAAATGGCTTGATGTGTGTTTTCCTCACCCAGCCTGATTCTGCTGCTGAGGTGAGCATAATGTGAGCATAGCACCAGACACTTCTGTTAGGAGGATCTTTTTTCTGAAACACTCTGTATTAATGCAGTGTGGCAAACACTCAGAATCAGTCCCAGAACCAGTAGAACTCCTCGGTCAGAGAATACTGAAGATAAGGTCCTGAGACTTTTGAAAATATCTGGGAAAAGAAGGGAAACTAAAATAGAGGCCACCAGACAGTAAAGGATGATGCCATGCCATTAAACATTAGCAGGAAAGCAGTGTGTGGTAGGTCTGCTCCTGATTCCATGGATTAAGACTCAGGGAGGAGTTTGTCATTGACTACAGTGGAAATGATCCTGAGCTTTTTTGGGGCCTGATGGCTTCTCTCAAGCACTTCCCTGTATTTTTTCTAAAATTAGAGGCTTTCAGCAAGGTACTTAATTTTGAAAGAAGATGCATTCAGCTTGAGGTTTATGACCCACCCTAAAGTAAATCCTTAGGAGTGGCTGTTTGTACAGGTGGTTCTGCCCCACCACAAGAGATCACCATTCACATAAGGGAATATAACTCTTCAGCATCTATTGGGACTTAATTTAGCACAGGGATATGTGCTCCTCTAAGCTGGTTTGCAGTGGTATCATCACTGTACAATAGTTTGTTAAATTAGTTAAATAATAGACTAGCATGACCTTTTCATGGATTCAAAATGCTTTTGCTTTATTATTTTAAAATACATACTTTGATACTGTTTGAGTGAGATTTGTGTTCTAAAGCTCTTCAGTTCAATATTGCACCTCATAACATGCTTGATGTCCTCTTAAAACGTTTCTTGGGTTTGGTGGGAAATGTCTTTTGTTCGTGATGGTGAATGAATATCACAGGAAGTCTGCCAGGTCTGTCATTATTTTGAAGCCCCAAAAAATTGGATGAGTATCACTCCTCCATGATGGCACGATTATTTTCAATGCAATATTTGCACTTTAACAATCATATTCATAATATTAAATCATGGGGTTTCAGAAAAGAGAGCATGGAAGCTAAGGGTGATTCCGTTGAAGTACACCAATACCTTTTAGGTTGTGTGTACTCTGAGGAGTCTAACACCCAAATTCTAACTATTCTCAGGAAAAAAAAATAAAATGAAACCCTACAGCACTCGAGTTGTCATCATAACCCTTCTGTTGAAGTGTTCCACCTTTCAGTGGCAGTAGCAGTGAGATTCATCTCATGCACAGTTTAGGCTTGTCATGTGTATTTGCATATCAGCTTTTCCGAATGCGCTTTATTTTTGATTATTAGTAATTGCCACAGTATGTGCTTAGAAAGCTAGATGGCCATCTGCCGTCTGTGTAACACATTCAGGATATTATACACCATCCAATAATCTAATTAAAATATGTCAGAATTTATATTGTGAGTCGTTCTTTCAAGGTGAGAGGTGACAACACCATGCACAATTTTTTGTATTTCAGCCTGTGTTTATCTGAGTTTCTTAAGGACTTTCTAAATAGACAATGTGTAAATATAGAATGAAGTATTTGCTACCCACTTATATTATCTAAGTCATACTGTTGCAGTCTGAAATTTAGGACAAACAAGGCAAAGCAAACTGTGTACATGGATTTTTCCACAAGACTGCTTATTGTTTAAATGCTTAGTCACCATGATATCAGAACTAATGTAATAGAACTTAAAATTTCCATGCATAATATTTGGAATAATCTACTGAAAAATACACTATAAAATAATACGTTATTATCTGGTTCCCACATGTATTCTACTGTATCTCACACTACTGTTGCAAATAAACATGTCAAAAAAAGAAAAAAAGGCATCTTGTGATCATTGGAAACATATAATGATCCTAAAGCTTGCAACTGAAATATAAGGAAAAACCCCAAGTCAAACCAATAGAACATGTCTAAGAGGAGTCTGGAAGTGTGTGCAACAGAGAATGAATGATTTACTGTGGAAAAATATTCACCAGAGAAGAGAGGTGCTTGTGCAAGAGATTTAATATCTTTAAGGAAATTAGCTAAACCAATTAAAGCAAAAATTATGCTGGTGTGCTGTCATGGTTTAAACCTCACTGGCAACTGAGCACCACACAGCCGCTCACTCAATTCTCCCACTCCTAGCCCAGTGGAACGGGGAGGAGAATCAAAAGCAAAACTTGTAGGTTGTAATAAGAGCAGTTTAATTAAAAAAACCCAAAACATCCGTGTGTTATCAACATTGATCTCATACTAAATCCAAAAACACAGCACTGTACCAGCTACTGAGAAGAATTTAAATCTATCCCAGGTGAAACCAGGACATACGTGTACATCACTGATTTTGCCAGATGGTTTTAAAACTCATAGGACTAGGGAAGAGCTAAAGTTTTGAAAAGTGATAGAAATTATACTGGTACTTCAGACCCCTTTCACTAAAACACAGCTTGTGAGACCCATGAGGAACTTGAGTAATGGAAATCAGATCCTGTGGCATTTACATTTCTACTTGTCTAAACTTCACTTGGAATGCAAAGTTCAGTTCCTATGACATTAATGGAGGTAAATTGGGATCCTGAAAATTACTAATATGAAAACACATCACCTGGGATAGCATCTAATCAGTAGGAGTGGCTCATGCTTGAAATTCACCCATTGCAGTGCTTCAGCTCTTGCCTTCAGCTTCTTCATACCCAAGCTCTAGAGGCACCTTGCAAGAGGCTTAGGGGAGTGTGTGTCTGTGAGTGTTGCAGAGAACTAACTTACTACACACATGATTTGTGCCTTAATGAGACAGGCTGCCTAGGGAATTTAGGCAGAACTACTGAAATTATTTTGGTGTCACAATCACATAAGGAAGAAGCCACTCTGACATTTTGGAACACAAAACAGGAATGTAAGTGTCTGGAGAGTTACAAAAAACAGGAATGTAGGTGTCTGGAGAGTTACAAAGATAAACACATAGTGATGTCTGCAGGGTTAAGATGAAGAAGAGACCTGGGAAGGACAGAAAAGCAGCAATGTGGGCAAGTGAGATCTTATCTTGTAGAATACCTCTTACCTAGGAGTTTCTGGCACTATGGTATCACAGGATTACAACATGGTCCCCATTGTATGAGGACATGGATGAGGCTTTTGGATCTCATCTGAGCCATTGAGTGGAGAGGCTGAGCCGTACTGGGTGACTGATGTCCTTACTCTATGCTTCAGTGGCGACACTGGCTTCAGCAGCAACAACTGAAAACAGCAACTGTGACCCAATCATCTGCTTAAAAATAGAACTTAGAAAGTAGATATTTCCAATATCAGCTTCTTTTTAGACTCTAATTTGGCTTTAGACTCTTTTATCTGTTGCAGATTGTAGTGTATCACAAACATTATATGCTGTTTTATTTATATCAGACTGATACCTGTTATCTTGGCTATTAATTTCTTTTGACCTTTCTTGCCTCATGATTAAAACAATCCTTATAAGTGCAACAACTGTGGCATAATATCTCTAAAAAAGCTATCACAATGTTCTTTGCAAAGGCAAAAGCAGCTTTTATTATTTGTCTCTCACTTTGCCATGTGTGATGGGGAGAGGCAGAAGCTTTCTCTGGGTGTGCCTGGCAAACAGAGTTCCCCGCTGCTATTCTCTGCTCATGCACAGTGATGACCTTCCTGTGATATTTCATCCCTATTACCCTTTTGATGTGAATCTTCATAAAAACCTCTGGGATTCACAGTATGCCTAGAGGTTCATATTAATAGACGTGTCTGTATTAAAGTGTGTACATATGTGCATATGTGTGCACACGCCTGTGTGTGAAAGGTACAGGGATGCAAAACATGGCACAGCCATTGTGTTTGCTTCTTCCCAGCAGTGGACAAGACCAGTGGGTAAAATCATGAGAGATCAGCTGCTATTTGAGATTGCTGCATGCCCCACTGGGATCCTAATGACTTGGTCATTTATTTCCACTTATTTCTGAGCCATATGGTTTTCAGCTTGAAATAGGGTCATGGCCATCTCCTACTGCCATGGAACCTATTGGGTTCTGCTGCTTTTCCTCCCAAAATTCATTTGCCACAAGGCTTTCTTTCCCCACATTTCAACCATTAAAAAATTGATTACCTTAGACATTTTGGAACTTTCTAGCTTGAGAAATGTTTTAACATTATTCCACTCTACCTTAGGGTTAACTTAATTTATTCTGTGGGAATTGTTTCTTTATTTTAGAACAGCAAATCTCAGGGCATTGGAGAGTCATTCATTTTTCCTCAAAAATTTCCTTTGCTAGTTCCTAGTGATATCTCTGCTATTCTGTTCCAGTACTTAATTATTTCCATTTGCATGGTAACTTGGTGCCTAGCTGCCTTGTGGTCCCGTATTCAGACAGGAATGCATGCATATTCTGTTTTGTTTTGCCTTTCCAGCTGAATGAGCTCATCAGAGCTGGAATGAGATGGTTTAGTCTCCAGATCCTCCTTCTGTGAACTTCTTCAAGCTGCTACTGCCACTTTGGACTTGAGGCCACTTTTTCTAGTCAGCAGCAGAGTTACCCCAGAGGGGGGGCATTTCATCTGCTTTGACTTGACAGAGCTGTACAGCACATGAGCTAAATCCTGCCTTCGCTTCCAGAAGAGATGAAGTAGGTTTGCACCAGCCAAACCCAGTCTTAGACAATTGCAGTAGAGCAAACAGTGTCCCAGCAGAGAGGTAATCAGTTTTGAAAAGATGTGATTTGGGCTTGTGGCCAGTCCCTGGGCTCTGATTTGCAAGAAAAATATCAATAGGAAAACTGGAACAATGGCTGATTGTCCCTGTAAGTTCCAAACATATGTGCATGAATATCCAGTAAGAAAAAGCCTAATGCTTCATGATTAAAGATGACAGAGCAGGGACAAAATGAACTCTGGAGATCAGGAAGATATACATAGACGTTGGGCTCTGCTGTTGTTTGCCCACAGGTATTGCTCCAGAGAAACAGCTGCACAGCATCTTCTCAGAGCTGAGTCAGACCAGCTGTACAGAATAGGATGCACACAAACACAAATGTTTCAGACACAAGGCTTTTTTGTTTTTCTCCCTCTTTCCACAGCTGCCCAGCATACGTCAGATTTACTGGAGGCAAACATTGTGAGGGCATGAATGCAGAAGCTTTTCTAGCCTCAAGACTAAAATGTGAGAATAAATCTTTGTGTCCTCCAACCTTTTAGCTTTGAAAAAGCCCAACAAATGTCATGGAGGAAGCTTTAACAAAAGAGGTCAAAAAGTCCATCTGGATCCCTCTGCATCCTAGTTATTCCTAGAGCTACCCTCAGAGAAGTGATCCATAGGTTAATTTATCATTGTGTAAATAAAATATCCCCCAACTTCTTTTACCACTAGCCTTTCTGAGTTAAAATAAATATGCTTTGGTAGAGCACAGCTGAAGAGCATCTAAGGTTTATATATAGCAGCTATTGCTATTGTGTCTGAGTGGTGAGGAAAAGGTCAAGGCAAAATGATTTTATTATCCCCCTAGTAAGAAAAATTGTTCTGTGTATTTGGGGGGTTCTGGGGGGAGGGGGAAGTTTGATCTTTTTTCTTCTTACAGTGTTCTGGTTTTTTCAGGTTGTCCACATTTGGCTTTATTTTTTCTACATGTTGAAGCCTCAAATATTGTATGGAATTAAGTAGAATAATTAATTTTCTTTTTTTTTCTCTGTCAAAGTGGTGGCTTTAACTTTTCTGGTTGTTGGATGAGTTTGCTCTGCAGGATCTGACGGCACCCTTCATTGCATGGTCTCTTTTTCTCTGTATTTTCTGCACAGACAGCTGTCCCTTCAATGAACTTGGGACCCTATGGGGACTGGTAAGGTTTTTTAAATGAAGCTCCAAGCATCTGAATTTGTGATTCAGATTTTTAATTTTCATTTCAGATTGTATTTTTTGTAATAAAATACACAGTTTTCATGAGCTCTATTTCATGATGTACCAAAATTTGTCTTCTGAATCCATTTTCTCAACATTTTGCTAATTATTTAGAATATAACATTAAACCTACATATTTGAGACCATCGCATAAATAAAACTTGTTTTCTTACATTCCTCTCCGTTTCTTTCTCATTTCAAGTGTCTGAGGGGCCAGCAGTTTTTGTGCCAACAATATATACAAATTATGTAAAGGGAGAAAATTCACATTCAAGCAGTAATATATGGCAGAGCTGGAGACTTGGGTGATACAAGGAGCCTAAAAGTCATCATTTTATATCCCTGCAAACACAAACTTTAGTCAATAATGAAACATCTCAGGTTTCAGGGTTAACTGGGAAATGTACAATCCTAACAACATGAGGTGAAAACCTAAACACTAATTTCCAGTTTTGCAGTCAGAGGGTGGGAAATCCTCATCAAATCCCTAAGCTTTCCAGTGGCCAGAAGGAAGTTCTATAGCTAGAGAAGCTTTCAAATACTGAGTTCTGTAGTTACAGGAATTGTCAAAACTATTTTTACTGTAACATTTATATATGTGTATGTATATAATTTTATGTTTAAATTTACATATAGATGGATGTATAGAATGTAAATATTATCTATCTATAGATATTTACATATATGTGTGTCCATGTAAATACTATATGTACATAAATTACAAATGGCTCAGTAATCTTTAAGTGCTCTTGTTACCCCACAGATTTAATAGTAAACTTTAACAGGAAAGATAACACAGACACACTGACTCCCATCTTTCTTTTCTGAACATTGGTATTTTCTGTCTTACAAGTGTTAACATTTCTCCAACCAAAATAAAGTGTTTATGCTGCAGATAAATCTGAAAAGAGGAAGCTTTGTCTGCTCTCATGGTTGTTACACAGACAGCATTTTCCTTGTGGTTTTATTTAACATGCAGCTATGAATGCTCTCTGTAAGTAACAAATCATTACACTTGCACTGAGTAAATTTAATACAGCTTGCTTTTCCTGAAACGTGATGGGTTTTTCTCACCTGCTTTGTACTTTCTTGAACACAATCCAGGTCAGGAAGCCCTGAAGATCAGCCAGTTTGTTTCCCACCATGAGTGTAGATCTTACCAGATCCTTTCCTTCAGAATATCAACAGAACTACTACAGCCTTTTGTTTGTTTGTTTGTTTGTTTGTTTGTTTGTTTGTTTTCCCATGGGTTTTTTTTCTCTCTGTGTGGTTGGAGCACCTTTGGTGCTGATAAGATATTGACAAAAAATAACCACAGGATATTTTAAATTCCTTTTTTTCTTTTTTTACAGACCATATTTTACTAGTGAGGTCAATGCTTAAGAGGCATCTGTATAACCCAGGCATGGTGATTTCTGTAGGTCAGCTATTTTTCTTCTACAGAGCTACATAGGAACCTAAAGGAAGAGCAGTGCCAGAAGTAAAATCCTGATTATATACATTTACACTGTGGCTGTGCTTCTCCCGTCCCTCCTTCATGGTGGTAGCAGGGCTGTAAAAACTTGCTGAGCCACAAGGGTTTTTAGTTGGTAAGACAGAGATCCCTTCCACTTGCTCATTAGTGCCAGCTCTCCTGCCTGGCAAGGCTGCAGTGGGTTATCTGTTATTATTGAGCTGTCCTACACCCACAGATTTGAGTTTGGGGTTGAAAGATATTGTTAATGAATGCTCGGGGACACACAGCGGCTGTTAAATAGCAGGGAGGTTAGGTTTGTTGTGGTTTGGTTCATGCTCTCCGTTTGGTGAGAACAAGACAATCAGATTTGCAGTAACATTAGGAAAGCTTCACAATAATTGGTGTGTGAAATCCAAAATACTGCCAGTTGTGCTGTAAAATTCAGAATCAAAATATTCCCTTTTTAAATCAGTTGAGTTTTAAATTAAAAACATTTTGTTTGCCTTTTTTTTTTTAAAATCTCATGGCATCATCTGATACAACTGTGAGAGCTGGAAACATCATGATCTGAGACTCCAGGGTTTAAAGAATACAGCCAGGCTGATGAAACACTTTGCAAGTAGCAGTGATGTTATACACTTGCATTAGTCGTTTGTTTTTAATGATGCTTCTGTAGCAGATGAAGCATGCGAAGTATCTCCACTAGGAATGACTCAGGGATTAAATGCTGTCATGGGATTAGGTTGGTGATGCCTGTCACAGCAGTGCAGGGGAGCTCAAAGAATCTCTGGATGGGGGAAGATCTTTTGGAAACAGAAGTCTTGATCTGCGTAGTAGGAGGTGGCTTGGAAGCTGTCTCAGGCATGTTCGACATAAATTGCCAGAGATGCTGCAGCAGTGGTGGTGATGTGTTTCTGTGCAGTGTGACACTGCTAACATAAACTCAAAGGGACTATGGGAAAATTGTTTGTGCTAAGAATAAAATCTGTGTAAAAATAGATGATGAAATAAAGAGCATGAAAGTAGATGCTTCAAAAGACATTTCACAGCAAGTAATATCTCACATTAAGAGTTTCACATTAGGAATTGCACTGTATTTTAGGGCTTTTTCTTCAATTTATCATCCTAAGTAGTCTCTCAGAACATTCCTTATAGCTTCTGTCAAATTCCAGTTGCAAACCAATTTCATAAGGGAAGCAGGAGTTTATGTTGCTAATTATAAGGCCAACTTGAAGATGAGCTCCAAGTCCCAGACACAGCAATAAATTGTTCTAATTTCTGTTAAAAAATTGGATCTCCTCTTTCTGCTGTTCCTACTTAGTCAAACTAATATATGGAAACAATGTTGTAACATTGTGCTGTGAGATTAAATCAGGATTATGTCCAGTGATAGCAAAAACAAATTTTTCAAATTACAAGATGATGTGCTCTAAGTCCTCGTTACCAGAGTTGAGCTTACCCCACTGGACTGTGCACTATAAAGCAGCAAATCTTGGAAGAAGCAAACATCTTTAATATTGATGTCAGGGCTCTGGAGCCAAAGTTCTCCAAGTCCTTTTCTCTATCATCAACACAAAGACTGTGGGATCTTGAGACAAAATGGTCAACATGCTTATTTCAGTGTCTGGTTTTCTCACAAGGACAGTCTACCAGACACTTTGTTCTGGATTAGCTATCTCCCACAAAACTTGGGAAAGAGCAAATGAGTGCTCCTCAGCGGAAAGCTACCTTGGTCAAGCAGTCTGTGACAATTATTTATACCAAGCTGACAGAGTTTGCAGTGATGCATTTGAAGACCATTCATGTGATGAGTCCTAGGAGCTTTGTTCAAGATGTGGTAATGGGACAATATGCCAGAGACACCCCATAAGCCTTAAACTCTTTTTTGAGAGGGTGTCTGACCATTTCCATAGTTAGATGGATAGAAAACCAACATGCAGTATGTGCCAACAGCATGCAATATCTGCAAGCAACAAGCGTTAGCCTAGCATTTTTAGGGGACTGTGGTGTAGAAAATGGTGCCATAATGCTAGAAAGTAGGCAGTTTCATCTTCTTGACAACAGCTAGGCTGACATCAGTATACAGGAGCTGTGGCATTTCCAGCAAACAGAGATGGGGCCTAACAACCTAATCAATGCATTTAGGAAGGCTGTGAGTTTTACTCTTTGACCTAGGTGTTCATCACTTTTTATTACTTGCAATTTTGTGCCAGCAGATCAGATTATCGTCATTAGGCATTACTATGGCATGATAACCCAGAGGTCAGAGCTTACTCTTCTAAAGTGTGGAAGTGTAACAAACTATGATCTCTGTCACAGAAGCCAGCACTCCAACTAGAGGGCTATTGTCTAGGAGAGTGATAAAACAAACAGCCCTAGGGAGTGAAGGTAACTGAAATAGTGCAGAGGCAGTAGGCTTACAAGGATCACATCAAACCAGGTGTTGTCTTTTATCCTTATGCCAAGTACCATTTGAATACAAAGATAATTTATCCTTTATCTCTGTCCTGCACATTTATCCAAGTCACTTAGTAGGGGAAAAAATGTTGAGTTTTTCAGAGCTACTCCTCAGTCAGAGACAGATTGTTTCCCATAGTTGGTGTATTAATACTTTTCCACCCTACCTACAAAAGGACTTCACTCTTCTTGTTCTGAAAGGAGATTTGTCTTAGCCTCTGTTTATTTCAGTTTTCCTATACCCTGTTTCTACTGAGCTGTATAGTTTTATAGTTTCTCTCTGTCAGGTAAGTTTGTGGCCTTCAAATCTTGTGGTTTGTTGGGGTTTATTTTAATATTATTTTAACCAAAGAACACCTGCTGTTCTTGATTCACATGTTGACCCTTTCAGCCCATTGATCACTTTTCTTATTTTTGCCTGCCCTCCTGATACTGGTAGTGTCAGAATTCTTTTAGCTATGTAAGAACTGGGACTCATTGCAAAAATTGCTGCTGACGTGGTTCCAGGTTCTCATGTACTCTGAGAGATCTGCATCCCTTCACCCCAAGACAGGATGCCTTTGTATGTGCCTGCTGTCTTCTGCTCCCTTACTGTAGTCTGCTCTCCAAAGCAGTGTTGTGTGCTCCCTGGATGTAATACACTTAGCAAGAAAAATTACAGATTCACCAAAACAGCAGCCCAAAATACTAACTTTAAGCACAACAGTTCTGCAAGTTTTGAAAATTTCCCTTAAAAACAACCCAAGACAGACTGCAAGGGTGAAAGGCAGGGTGGGGAGGGAGAAACCAGCAGACAAACATTCGGGAAACTTAATAGAAAGCCTCCTGCACTTCCTTCGGTACAAATACTGTACTGTCTCAGAGGGGAAGCAACTGCCACTTCTCGTTCCTGGGAGAGGTTTGCTGGACTATGTGGAAACTACAGCTGCAGTGTGCCCTCTTATGGCAACACCAGTTGCTTTTTCTGTTTCGCACAAAGGTGTTACAGGGGGGAGGAGGGCATTGCTTCAGTCTTTTCCTTCTGCTCTTTTTATTTTCCCTGAGAAAAGATATGTGAGAAGAAAGTATCAACTCTGTATGCTGTAGCATGGGTAGAAAACAGGCTTGAGGCTTCACATCCTGAGCACCAAGCAATGCCTCGTCTGCTAAAGATGAGCTAGTGAACAAAACTAAAACAGAGGCTAAATATCATCATTTGCTGATGAGATGTGGTTTTCATGCCAAGGTGTATGTGAAGTGAAAAAGGATTGTTGGGTAAAGGCACTGCACCTAATAGATAACATCTAATTAGTTGACAGAATGTTTTTGTGCTTGGTCCATTGTAGGTACTACACATGCTTCTCTGCAGTGCTACTGAATTTCAAGTAAAAGTGTTAAGGAATACACCTGGTGCAGGTAGTCAGCCTCCCAAGCTGCAGACTGAGATGCAGATTGAAATGCAGAGCTCCGGGTGGGTGTTTGAGAAGAGAGACTGTGAACTGGCAGCCTTGGGGTACCAAAGGGCATGACAGTGGGTGACCCAGCCAGGTGAAGGAACACCAGGAAACACAGTGAAAGCAAGGAATTGCAGCCTTTTGGATAACAAAGGAGACGAAAACCAGTACGCCAGTGAAGTGGATGGACACAGAGAGTGGGACAGCAGCCAAAGACTCTGGAAGAAGAGGAGACTTTTGGAAGACTATGGGGGTATAAAAGCCCAGGCATTCCTTGGTTGGGGGTCTGTCAGAGACTGAAATAGTTCATGCATCAAACATTGATATGTTTTGCTCATTATAAAGAAACTACAACCAAAGAAGCCTTGGTGAAAATACCTGACTGGGACTTTGGACTGAAAGTCAAACTGCTGAGATTAGATAAAGGGAAACCTGTTGTTCAGTCATCTCATGCTGAAGGAAAGGTATGCATCCACAAAAGCCAGAGCCAGCAGCTGTGCTGAGAATCATCCCCGGCTGAGTTTGGGGTGGGGAGAGAACACAGCTCACAGAAGCCAGATTTACACAGACTTCCCCCCCCAACAGATTGGGGGAGGAGGAGGTTTTGGGTGCGTGGTGTAACCTCTGGTGAGAGGCAATGAACACCCATCCTCTGTTACACAAACTGGCCCAGCTGTGGAACCCCCAAGCCCACAGGCCACATCCACGGGACAGTCACATGAGAGGCAGCTGGGGGGGTGTCATAATCCTTAAAAGACCCCCCAAAGTGCTCGGCCTTGCACCACAGGATGGCAAGTGATGCAAGCAGCCTCTGCTGCAAGAGACTGCCCCTTCCCCCTGGGGGACATGCCTGGACTTTTCCACCTGGCCTGAGTGTATATTAACCCACGGGATTCTGTGCTTTTCGGGGGGATCATCACCACCAAGAAGACCAGCTGGAGAGGATCAATGCTACATTGTTGGGATCCACAGATAGTGATATTCGTGATATTCTTTTATTATGTCTCTGTCACTCTCTTTCTGTCCCCTGTCCCCCCCACACACCTCTTTTCCTACTTCTTTTCTCTCTTTTCTCTCCCTCTCTCTCATATCTACTATCAAATAAAACCCATACTATTGACTGGCATATGGTCTCGTTTGCACCTTAATTCAAGCAGAGGTATTTCTAAGAACCTTAATAATTGGATCAGAACATTTTATACAGGGTCCCTCCTCAGAGACAGCAGCTAGGGCTGTTTCTGTGTTACTGCACCGTGAATAAATGGGTTTATGGAGCAAGACATCTGAGTCTTTGCCGTGGGAAACCTGGGGTCAAACCAGTGTGGAAACCTGGTCTGCCTGTGTGAGTGGGGTGTGTGGGGAGTCAAGTGGGGACCTGTTGGGTCACTGGCACCTCCTGCTGTGAAGAGGCTTCAGTCCCATTGGAAGGGTAACTGCTGGATAATCTCATGAATGGGAAATTTCCTTAACGTGAGGGTGGCTAATGTATTGTCATTATTTTGTAAATATTCTATTACAGACGTGTTTTGAAGATTGTCTTCCCATGTCTTCCACCTCTGCTTCTGGTACCTGGTTCTCCTTTGGTGTTTTCCCTTTGTTTCTTCTCAACACCACTACCAGCAAAAGCACCTTGGAGCCCCCCCTCCACCCTTCCAATACAGCATCCCACAGCTCCATTCCCAGGAGGACCCTCCTCCTCTGTTCACTGAAGATGCTTCCAGTCTCCTGGCATTTTCCAACCCACAAAATCATAGCCAGAATACTCTGGGACTCATACATCTCGTCCTTTCACATCTTTTTTTATCAGAACAGCTGCATCAGTCTTGCTTCCTTGATATTGCCCCTCTGCTCATTGAATGTTTAAAAGCATACAGAAATCCCTAAGAGCTCAGGGAAAGACTGCAATTAGCATTAATGCCTTCTACTGCAGCAACTTGGCACTGTCAAAAAAAAAAAAAAAAAAAAAAGAGGCAAGGGGCAAACTATCTTTCCCCAATGTACTCTGACCACATTTCCAGTTGCAAAGCTGACCCAACCTCATGTGTGTGAAGAAAATAAATTCATTCCCCTGCCAGGCTCCTGACTTCTCCATCAAAATAAAACCTGGCACCACATGATGGTACATGCAATTCCTCGCCAATGACACTGCATGCTCCAAGCAAAGGCTATTCCTGGGATGACCTGTTGTCCTGGGGTGCAGGTTCATAGTTGTGCCCAGCAGCCATGCACGCACACCCTGGTATTTCTGACTGCAGTGTATTTGTGTTTCTACTTTCCCTCTGGCTCTTTGCCTTTTTCATTTACTTCAGAATGCCCATCCACCTTAACATTAAAAAAATAAAAAAGAAAATAATCTAAACACTTTTTCTGTCAATCAGGCAGCTTCTTCTGCTGCTTATTCTGCTGCAGTTAATATTCCTAAAACCCATCCTTCATTTTAATAATATAATAATCAGGCAGTTCCAATAACTCTGAAGATTTATCCTGAGATCGATGATATTTTCTACAAAAAGATGAAGTGGTCTTTAGAAAATAGAAACCAACCTGCAGGCTCACTTCAGATTTCAACTGAATTAAACCCCATTGGAATCGTGCTAAAAAGTTACGATAAATTTATCCAACACATGAATGTTATTTTGTTCCTGCTTGCCTTAGAAATTAGAAGTCTAAGGTGATACTGTCTAGGCTTACACCACTTCTGCCCAGCCCTTGGGAACACAGTTCAATGACCCTTAAATGTTCCTTTTGTACTTTCTGTTTGATGATTTGACAGGAATTTTGTAATTAAGTCCGTTTCTGTCACCAAGTTACAGTTTTCCATGTCAGAAGAAATGCATTTTCTAGTAGACAAGGAGTGAGGATGTCAGAATATGGCCCTTCTTATTAACCTGCACAGAAGCAGTTGAGGGCTTCACTGCTTAACATAATTCCCTGGGTCTGTTTTTTTGTTCTTCAAGCCTTGCGCTTATTTTACTGTTTACAGCAAGGTTTGTGCTGTCAAGGAGACTGCTGGTAGGGAAGCTCTAGGAGGAACAGAAAGGTTTCTGTGCCTATGAGATATTTATCCACATCCCCCCAGCTTAACACACAGGAAAAAACCCTACTTGATTTAATTAGGAACACGGACCAGGAAAGGATCTTGTGGACTACAGAACTCAGTCCTTTACTGTCTCTCATAACAATAGAATGTAATGCTTTCTACCCAACACATCAACATTTCTTATAGTCTTAACTGTCTTAAAGTTTTGATGACCCGTTTTTCTATAGCTGCTCTAATTGGAAGGCTGCTCCAGAGCTTACAGGTCTCAAAACTAGAAAACTTCTCTTAATTTCCATCCCGAATTAATTCATGGCTAGCTTACACTCACTTGTCCTTCACCACACACCTTGGTTTACAATACCTCTTCCTTCTTCCATTTCATTATACCCTGCCCATCCTTCTCAATGGAATACCTTCTTCATCCTTGCATCCTCCTCTTGGCTGCCTTCCCCCTCACCCTGCCCCTACACCTGCTGCCTCTGCATCCATCCATCCTGTGCAGAAAGCACAGCCCTTCACCCCTCTTCCCCCCTGGCACTGGACCTGTGTGACAGCCACTGGTGACCACAGTGACAAAAGGAAGGGCCTGGGTCTCAGCCAGAGAGCTCATCATCCTGCTCTTGTCTGCTGCCAGTGGCTTTCGATGAGCGTTTATTGGTTTCCTTAACTGCATTTGCCTCAACTGCATTTGCCTGACTTCATTCTTCCCTTCTTGTTTTACCACACATAGAAAATGAAGGTGTGAACACTCTTACTTGAGTCATTACCTTAAGGCTTCTGTTTTTCTTACATAGCTTCCCCTCCAGCAGTCCCCAAAATAAAAGAGTAAATTCTAAAAGGATAAAATAATATAGACCTGTGCAAGGAACAGGAAAAACTCCCACTCAAATGAATGCCAATAGCTGCCAATTCTAGTCTCTTGATTTTTGCTTTCAAGGCTGGGAAACTCTCCATATATCTGCAGGGATATAAACGAGCTGATACTGGATAACACTCGAATATGTTCTATGAGAGCTGAAGTACATTTTGCAGAATATGTGTAGACAAAATGAAGTCTTAGAAAGGAGTTTATCCAAAACTGAAAGCAAGCTCCTATCTCTTTTCAAGAAACATGGAGAAAAACATCTTTTGTAATGCTCAATTTAAGCAGAAAAAGGAAGAGAAAAATTGGGGCCAAATGGCATTGGAAAGTGTACCAAGGTGGGGAGTACACAGTGAGGATGCTTGGACATTTGGCTGAGCTGGAGCACTGCACTCTCTCCATTTCTTCACTCATTCTCACTGCTGTCAGGTTCCCAGGGAGATCCTTGTTTGTCTCAACGCTCACAGAGCATCTTTCCATCTAGAAAATATCACAATAATTCAGAGTCCTGTCCCAGAGAGATGATGTCTCCTGTAATCAAACCTGTGTGGTGGTATGGTGCCTGACAAACTTCACCAAATTTTGCAGATTTATTTTTATTTTTGCAAGTAGTCTGTGTGCTTTCACAACCAGTGAAGCCTAGAGCATGCCTCTCTGTGTGTCCCACTTGAGTATGCTCTTTACAAGCAAGGATTTGCTTTCCCCCAAAGATATTTTGCTGTGAAAATCATATTATAATGAATCTGTGTTCATTCATAATGCTGACAATGATAATTTATCTGAAGTTACCTAAAAACTTCATTTCTTTTAGTAATGAAGTCTATGGATTTGAAGACTATGTCATCTGCAGTGATATGTCAATAAAAATGGAAATCCAAAAATTTATTTCAGTAGAAGAGAGAAAGAAGCAAGCAAGCAAGCACACTGATTTTCAGAAATATTTTAAACTATATTTGAAAAATTCTAGATTTCTAAATTGGCTCAATATGAAGGAGATTTCTCATGTAAGAGAAAAATATCCTGCTATGATAGGCATATAAATGTGATTATGCCCACAATGAAGAGTAATTGATTTTCATAAAGTTGGGGGGGATTCAGGAAAGAGTAGTTTATTATGCTTAAATTCTGGAACTATCACTCTAAGCAAGTTCTCTGATTTCCAGCAGCAACCAGGAATTTTATCATAACCTATCGGCCACTACAACAGCACCCCCCCTTTCATTGGTTCAGCAGTTAAAAGCAAGAACAGACCAAGATTTTAGGAAAATGTGTGGAAAAGGGGTGAGAAAATTATCTTCTGGGTACAAGAGTACCCATCATCCCACAGAGGACAGAGTAGGGTGTGTGGATATCAGTGTTTCTGTGGTCATGCTTTTAATGACTCTAAATCTCCATTTTAATTTCTCGTGACACCATAAGGCTGACATTGAAAATAAGTTATATTAATTAAATAGTGCTAGATAAAAAAGGCTACACAAGAGGAGACTAGAAGCTAAGCCTTGGAAGGACTCAGTGTTCATGTCATTGCTCTTCCCAACATTTTGAGATGACAAGGAAGCTTAACCTGTCTTCTGCCAGCCATGCAGAAATGTCAATTAGAGTCACAGAGGTAGGTGGGGTTTCATGGGTTGTGAGCCCTGTGGGGTAACCTGCACAAGTGATTCTGCATCCACTCTGCTGCTGGCAGGGTGGCCTCTCCCCTGGCCTGTTCCCTAAAGCCTGGTTAAGTGGTGCTCCATGTGTCTCTCCAGTCTTGTGTGGAAAACCCCAAGAGCTTATGGGGAGGTTTCAAAGGAAATAGGGTCCCCAGGCCCACGCAAGCCTGCACAACTGGGGAGGATGGAAAGCCATTTTTCCCCTCTCCTGCCATCCTGAATTATTGTCTCTGCTATCCTTTTGCTTTCTCACAGGGAATAGAGACCACCAGGAAACACATTTAAAAATCATCTGTGGCACACAGAAGGAGAAGAGAGAAAGTTGTTGGTACATTTCAGCAAGCCTCGTTAAAAACATCTCTAGGCACTACAAAGTGCATGTTATCAATATGCATATGTGATGTCTCTGAGGCAGAGTTGCCTTTAAGGTACGTATTCAGCAGGACAACATTTTCCCATGTGAGGCAAGGAACAACAGTGAATCATATGTGTAGGAGGGAAGGGCCTTCCGGCTATGTACAGTATTTATTCCCTTTTGTGTTTTGCTTCCCCCCCTCCCCTCTTTTATTAATGGCTTTTGCAATTAGTGGTAACAGGGTATTGCTAGCTGGCAGAAAGCAGTGACTTCTGCAGTCAATTCTTTGTGGGAAACTGGATGTATAGGGGAAGGAAATGATGCTTGTGTGCTGGCTTTGCTCACTCCTCTGACCCCCGAGCAAGAGGCAGCCGACACACTATTTGTGTTCAGCACTTGCCTCCCCAGCTGAATGTCACATTACTTGACCTCCCATAAATACACATACAGATGCAGAAATGCAGAAGGTGAGGCCTGCTATGCACACATTAAAAATTTCTACTGAAGATGTCAGCAGGGACCCAGAGAAGCAGGGTTGGATTTAGGGGGAATCTGAAGGAAAAGTATGGCACCTTGCTCTGCCTGCAACCACAGGTTGGGTGGGGTTTCATTTCTCACCCCACTAAAGAGGTGTTCCACCCCCAAAAACTTCAGTGCTGGAGAGCATTGTAAAAAGCAAACACCAGCACAGGTGATGAATCCTGCAGCGTCTTGGGGTATTAGCTGAGTTCCTGGTGAGCTGATGGGACAGAACTGGAGTTCAGGATCTCCCTAAGCTCCTGTGAATAATTGTCAATGGATGTAAACAGTGACACAAAGTCAGATTGCCTATGGTGTCTTGGTTTCAACAATAAATTACAGCCAAACAAGACAGATTACCCAGAAGGGTGTAGATGTGAGTACCCAGGAGGGTGTAGCTTTCTTACAGTTCCTTCTTTTCCTTGCCTTCCTTCCCCTCTTTCCCTTAGTTCATCTACTTAGTTCAGTGTAGATTTAGACACTCCGGCTAAAGCTGAAATGTCATAATGCAAAACACTGTATAATTATGGGAGTATAAGTGACCTAACAAATTTTAACTCTGAACAGAGCAAAAGAATTAAGAATGAAAAATGAAAGTTGGCGTCACTAAGCTGGCAGTGCTATCATTTCTAAACAGTAGTAGCAAGATATCTCTGATTGGCAAGTTCTGCTGCTTTCTCCCTTTTTTATTCTTGTTGGAAAAGCAGTGGGGCACTGACAAGAGGAGAAAGGCAGAAGGGAAAATGGGCAGGTGAAGTGAACAGGGTGAGGCTTATAGGAGAGGATGTGAGAGGGGTTGCAAGAGGGAATCAGAGGCAATTGCTCATGGATGAGAAAACAGCATCTGGAAAAGAACAGAAAGATTTTGAGGCACCAGTGAGTGGAAATGGTTGGCACTTTCCTGTCAGTGAGGAAAATGTGTCATTTTTTTTCCTGTGGAAAATGCAGTTTTAATAACTGTCTATCAGATAATAATTCTTTTAAAATTTTCAATTTTACCTGACTCTTATTTTAAATTTGTGTTGGAGAGCAATTGTCAAGCAGTTGGAAGCTGACATTTCTGTCAGGCTCTTATCATTCACATTTTCTACCTAGAGGCAAAGAGCGTGAGATTCTTCCAATCTGGGAGCTACAGCTGGGCTGACGGGGAGGCGCTGAGCCTGGTGCTTGCTTCCAGCCATCTGCCTGGAAGCCTCACACCATGGCAATTCTCTCCCCCTAGGCAAAAGTCAGCTCAGACAAGAGCCTTTCAAGACAGCAACCAGCAAATCAAATAAAGCCTTTGTTCCTTCAGACTGGAATGTTTCCCTTTTCCGCCCAAATGAGACATGGATGTACAAATAATTTTGTGAGAAAAGTCTGACTCTACAGATGACCTTAGAGAGTACAAAGGTCCTTTGGTACCTGCTCGCCTGTGCTTCCACTAGCTAAATTTCTTGACAGACCAGTTATTTTATCCCTGAATTTTACATGGTTTTAAGCAGGACCAGTTGCCCTGGGGAAAAAGGCTCCCCTGTAGAAAAATCTCTCCCTGGGAGTGCTCAGAAACAAGGAATATGCCTGACTTCCCGTCTGCTCTGCCTCCTCAGTGCGTCTATCGCAGGCATTTGCTCTGCTCTTACTGTGGTGGCTGTTTAGATGACACAATTAAGCAACCAGTAAATCTACTAGAGCCTGGCATCTGTGCTGGGATACACATCAGGCAGCAAATTTCACTGGCTCTGTCAAGGGCCATTATTCAGCCTACCTGATTCCTGCAGGGTCTGTCAGATTCTGCAGAGGGCCCCACAGACCAAGATCTATGAGTGGCTGACCCTGCAGATTGCTTCCCACTGGACTACAGCTGGGACATCTAAATAAAGACGATTTTAAGCAACTGGGAGAAAGCTTCTTCATGGCACTTCTAAAAAATAAAACTTAACGGAGCACTTTTTTTTTCCATTCTTTTCAGAGTATTATGAGGTCTGGGCACTGACCTTCAAGGAGGAGGTAGGCCAAGAAGAGACAGTCCAGGGGAGAGCAAAAAGAACAATCAGAGGTCTGGAAAATGGGATTCTGGAAAGACTAACCTGAAAAATTCCTAGTCTCCAGAAGAGACAGCTGGAAGAGGGTACTGAGAGATATGTTAAACCGGGTCTGCTGGGATGGAAATGTTAGGAAATAATGGATTTCAATCAGAAAATTCGTATGTAATACAAGAAAAAGTCTGGAAATTATAAGGATAAAGAATGCATTGATGGGAGAGTTTTCCAAATAGATATCCTTGGAGATCTTCAGGAACAAGTCAGAAAATATCCGTCAGAAATGGCAGTTGATCCTGCCTTTGGTAGGGGGAAGGACCAGATGACTTTTTATGTCCTTTCCAGCATGATACTTGTCTGTTCTTGTATTTTTATATTTTATAGAAAACCGTGGTTTGGGTTTGCACCCTTTTTCTAGACGCTTAAGGTGACAAGGAAGCAGATATGTAGAGGGAATCCAAATGTGTAGGGGGAAAAAAAAATACATGAAAGAAAGAAAGTAAGGTAGAGGAAGTCTGGACAACTTCAAACAAAGCAAACAGACTGTCTGAACCCTTAGCAGGGCAGACTCCAGGCAGCCACTTACTGGTTATGCTGAGAACCCAGGCATATGCCTGAGAGTTGGATGGAAATTGTTATGCAGTTGAGATTGATGTATCTGCTGGTTTGTCTTTGCCTGCACTACATTTACCTGTGTTAAATAAACAAAGAAAGTGCTCTAAGGATTGCTTTAAGAGTGAATAATAAGTGGAACATTTCTTCTTTTGTTAGTAGCTTGTGTCCTTGCTTATAAAGTCTCAGGCTGAGCAGCCAAAGGGAGTGTTTGAGACACAAATGCCGGAGGGGACTCCCACTGCTGAAAGCAAAGGGCAAGCAGCTTGAAATGTGCTACTTCTATTCCTGGAAGACCATGATGATCAGAAATACAAGCTCTGTGTCCTTTACTCCCTGCCTTTTCTTCTCTTCTTCCTGCTCCTTCTCCATCCCTTTGAATAGCGTTCAGGAACTTCAAAACTCATTTGTAATGGCAAACTGGTGACCAACAGAGAGAAACTGTTCTTTTGTCTTTTGCTAACTAAATTAGCAGAGACCAATTTTGGACAAACCCCTCATTTTAGTTAGTGGCAAGATAAATACTAATATATACTATGCTTTTCTCTCTCCCTGAGTCTTTATATTCAGTTTTCGAATCACCACACCAAGGCTTCTACTCCTTGGAAAAAAATATGAGAATATAAGAGAAATATCAAGTCTATCAAGATTCACTAGCCCTTTCAAAAACAAATCCGCCTCTCATAAAAAGAAAGGGAATACTTATTCAATACTCTGAAAAGTAACTGCTGCTCACACCAGACCTTCATATGTCTTTTAAGTCATTTCCTCATTAAAGCTTCCTCTGCCTTACCAAATACCTCAGACAAAACCAAGCTTTGTTAGTCCTAGCAAGAAACATGAGCTGTTTTTCTAAGGAAACAGGAAAAGCACAGGAGAAAAACTCTACCCCATTTTCACATCTGTTAAGGTTTCTAGCCCTAGAACAGCTGCTGATCACAATTGCTAGTCTTTCAATCTCCACCTGAGACTTCTCAGAAACTCACTGCAGCCAGTGTCAATATTGTAAAGTACTCCCTTTGCAAAGCCACAACATGACAGAGAGCTGATCCAATGTGGAATAAGCAGTGCCATGTTTTACTTTATAACAACCCACCCCTTCAATTATTGCCAGATGTTTGTAAATGTTCTGTAAGTCTCCCCTCTAACATTAACTGATCCTTCCAAATTGTTTCCAGGGTTCAAAGACTGAGGGTGCTGTTTAGCTANAAAAAAAAAGAAAGAAAAGGGGACTCATATCTCACTTTTCCTTTTGTTATTTCTTCTGTTAGTAATAGAAATGAAACCACTTGAGTTATAGGGAAGTCCACAGTGCTACTGAGACACACGATAAGAATTTGATTTTCAAGCCTCTTATCTAAATGATATACCTCAGACTCAGTAATGTGAGATGCCCTTCTATTTAGTTGTGTAATTGAAAAAGCTGATATTTCATTGCTAGTGTATGCCATAACTTTGCAGAGAACCTATCTATTCTAGATAATACTTATTAATACTCAGATTAAGTGTTTCAGATAAAAATCTGATGACACTCTTCCCTAACATACTTGTATTTGCAGGCAGCAGAAGGAAATGTATTGACCACTTCATCCTTCTTTGAAACAGCTGCTGGAGGATTTACCTGCAATTACCTACTGAAAATGAAATAAAAGATTAGTAGAAATGAGATGTCACTTTGGACTTACGGCTCCTGTTGCTAGGGAAACCTTACAGTTAGCATCCTGATTAGGGCAAAAATTGCTGTAACCCAGCTGAACCTTTGTCAGCATCAGAGGCTGGCAAAGCTGAGAGCTCCTGTTTGTCTGGCTAGGGACAGTGATTACCCACTGTCATCTCCTGGTTGACTAAACAGCCCTTTCTCATGGTGCCCCATCCAGACATCAGCTTACAAAGACACATAGCAGGAACTGTGTAACTGAATTACACAAATGCAACACCAGTGCAATTAGATAGGTAAAAGGAAAAGACTGATGGAGAAGGGAGATTAATTATGTCTAATCCCCACTACCACTAGTATAAAACAATTCAGAGCTATCCAAGCATCCAATGCCTGCCAACGACTTCTACAGGAGCAGATTTCATGCAGGAAGATCAGTGATGGAGAGACATCAGTCAAGTGAGAGCTTGGCAATAAAACATGCAAAATTGCTTGAAGCAGTGGGGCAAAGCCAAGGCAAATTAAAAGTATTCTTATGTTTGTGCCTGGACCTCCAGAGAAGAAAAACAGAGGGCTACACAGAAAGCAATGGAGGTGGGAAGGGAAAATTAGTGTTACATCCTCCCTATGGAAAGAGGTGTTACCTTTACACCATCCTGAGGAGGGGACTCTTTTGCATTTATGGAGTGTCAAGGGGAAATAATTTCCAGAAATCTTGACTCTATCACTTTCCCCCATATTGGGGAACTCTTTTTGAGTATCTCAGTGCCTGCAGCTTCACTTAAGTGCATCCAGTACAGCACTCCTGACAATGCAAGACATCGAGAAAGGCCCTCACTTGGGTAGTGGCAAGGAAACACATTTCAGACAAGTTCAGAGGCTTCAGAAGATAAGTCAATGCTTTTTATTTGTGTAGTTTGAAAGCTGCCAGGGATTAGCCTGTCAGCACAATGGAATTAATTGCAGTCAGCACTTGGCTAAATTCAATGAAAGAGATGCTGTTGTGTTTTTGTACTCTTGTACTTCTGCTTCCAGTCTATTAGGGGTCTGACTTTTAAAAACACCCTAATTCTCAAAAACACATAAGAGAGTTACTGTAAGGTGCTGGGTCATTTTGTTTTCCAGAGCTTTTTCTAATATAGTGCATTACCCATCATTTCAGCCAACACAAATACTGAACTTGAGCTACAAGCAAATTAAAATGTAAGTCTATAAAATTATCTCATATTTAACTTACTAGATTACTTTGTCTCTGCCCTTTGGAAAAGAATCACCATCCCTAAGAAATGCAAATGCTACCTGATTAGTTCATGACCAGAAACACCAAAACCGAACCACCTCATCAGTTCTTTCTTCTTTAATGTTACCTAAGCACTGACTTTTAAAAATAATCTGGGATTAGTATCTTAAATATGCACAGACGTTCTTTATTTCTTCTATCCACAACTTCAGAACCAAAAGAAACATTACAAATGCCAGGACTGTAGGAGTGTTGAAAGGAAAATTACATTAAGAGTTCAGGAAACACTGCTTGTCTGTGCGCTTATGACACTTATTTCTTATAGATTTGTGAACTTCAGCACTGAAATTTGATGTGTTCTAATAGCTGAATGCAAGGTCTTTTTAGCTGCAGTCACTTCACTACCACTTCCAGCAGCTCACCACATCTTTCTGTTGTAGATTACACCATGTTGTGTAAGGTGTGGCAAAAAGGAGGGTGAGCCTGTTCCTTAGCTGTCCAAAGTGACAGCAAAATGAGTTATTACACTGAAATTCTCCCAAAATGTCCCAGGCTGTAAACAGTGAAGTACAGTTCAGCACTTGCAGCTATGGGAGGGCTGTGTTTCTAAGTTGAGAACTTAAATATTCAGCTTTTTACTCAGGTGGAAAACTCCTTTCTGATCTCAATAATTCTAAGCAAACTGCCATCCAATTGCTAAATTTTATAAAAACTATTTCTTTTATTGTTTTACAACTCTGCTCAGTTAAGGAATATTTTCATCTCAATTATTTTTTCATTAGCTGCAGGGAAGAGAACTTTCTTTGGAAAATTGTGTGTGTGTGTGTGTGTATATAAAATATGCATGTGTGTATATATATGTATGTGTAGATGTATGCGTGTGTATGAAGGTGTGTGTATATATATATACACACACACATATTTTTTTTTTATATATGTATATATGTTTGGGGATTTTTTCAGTCTCCAACAGTTATTTGGCTACTTCATAGCAATTTAACAGAAGAAACTTTGATACTTCTGAGCACAACAAAACCTTTTATAAAAGTACAGAATCAAAATATTCCAGTTTATAATATATTACAATATATTCTACTCATAACCATGCATCTCTTCTGTCTTAAGGATTGAAGGTGCAGTCGTAACAAAATAAGTGAATCTTGTTATGTATGGAAACACAGCTGAAGGGTTGCTGTTCCAGATATAATAAGAGGATTTCCTTTGTTCTTTTCCCCTGAGTTTTTGCAATTCATTTTAAGTTCAGTGAGAAGACAGTCCAAGGCATAAAAACTCTCCTTTAACCTGAATGAGTGAACACATAAAGTTGTTTTTACTACCTCCACATCACACAAGAGCACCTCAGTGCTCTCCACACCACCATTCAGGTGGGCTGACCCCAGCCAAGAGCCAAACACCCACACAGCTCAGTCCCCTCTTTCACTGGATCTCTTCCCTGATATTATGCTCTGAGAGATGTGCAGGCACTTTTGCTCCAAGTGGCCATCCTTCCGTGTGCCTGCCTATTCCCCCAGTGAGGACAGATCAGCAAAGGCCCTCTCAGACCCACAATCAATGTCTACTGCGCACCCACTGCCTTGGATTGGCACCCAGACAGAACCTGCTCACCCCCCTCTCCCAGCACTGAGACAAAATAGAAGGAAACCAGTAAGACTCACGAGAGAAGATCCTCTGTCTCTCTGATGGTGCTGGACATGCTGTCCCACAGAATAAGAGGAAGATAGGACACTGCCTTTTGAAGACACCATGGCTGAGACAGAGACCCAGCTCCCATCTCCAGTAATCATCCCCATAGGCAGAATGACCAAAGCAGAGGTCAACAGATCCATATCAGCAGTCATAATTAAAGGACAAAGGGAGGATTTGTAGCTGCATTTTTCCTTTCTGGAGTATTCAAGTGCCTTTTTCTTGGCAAATATTCACAACCAAAAAGCTGAGAAATAGTGCCAATATTAGTAGCATATGTATGTGTGGATGGAGAGAATAAAAACTGTCAGTGGATGACTAACATTAACATAAACCATTTTTAACTCCAGGCAGAGAGGAAGTTCATCATTATTTGCCTGTCCATCCACGGTGCCTCATGGCATTTAGAGCTGCAATCTGAGCTGGGATAGAGCCTTAACTAGAAGGGTATCATGTTAGCTGACGTTTTTGTGATACTTCCTATAGTCTACAACAATAAGGAGTTAGGGATTTTTTGTTCCTGGGATGGCTGTTCGTATTAGCTGCTGCTACTGGAAGAACCTTTAGTATAAGAACATTAAGGAAATTCTGAAACAGCGACCGAAAAAGCATCTGCAAAACTAGGAAAAGGAAGAATGGAGACCATGGCAAGGCACAGAAGAGACTAAATATCCCTAGTTAAGAAAATGCTTCAGCATGTGCACCTTAGTAAGGAGTAATCAAAACAGGAGTGGTATTCTACTAGACTATTTTAGCAACAGTACATTTTCTTTTCTAGATTAGCTTTATGGATTACTAGAACTCTCTGAAAAATAATGATCAGAGGCAGGTGCTGTCTGATTTAAATGAACAACCATTGCACACAGAAACAGCAACCTTGAGGAAAAACGCATTTGAAAATACTCCTCACAAGCATTCATCAAACTAGAATTTTGCGGTTTTCATGTTCCTTCTGTCCAAAGGATAGCTTCTGGTAATGTCTGTCCTGGTGATGAAGGTAAAAGTGAAATTTATGCTTTAAAACAGAAAGGAAAAAGACATCTTCAGACTACTTTGAGATTTTGTAGTCTTACACCAAAGGCAAAACACAAACTAGAAATTCTGATTTCCTTGAAATCGATGGCAAAAATCCATTTCATTCAGTTATTTTAAGATTTTATACCAGAGGGGGATAAAAAAACAGAGGATACAAAATGGATGTACCAGTAGCCATCCTACCACAGCAATCCTACATTTAATACATGGTCTGTAATATAGGTGGGTGACCCTGGTCAGATCCTACTGTGACTGATCTAATTAGTTCAGGGCTAGTACATAAGTTCAAGTGTAAGCATAACCTAAGACACACACAGCAACAATTAATATGCATTAGATTAACTTTTCTGGGTATTGACATTTTGCTGCGCAAAGACTCCTCCAAAAAGAAAGCAAAGAGCAAACTTTGGTTCCACTTGTCCATGGGAAGACTCATCCCTTAAAACCTGCTCTTTTTCTAATAAAATCTGTCTTCTAAACAGTGGAATTTGAAGCTGAACATCTGTGAAATGAATATTTTCAGTACATGCTAATTCAGTATGTGCTGCAGGCAAAAAAGGTGCAGCAGCTGTGAGCACCACAGGTTCTGGTTGGGTGCCAGTTCAAGGCAGTAAGTACACAGTAGACCTCGATTGCTGTGCACGCTCTCCAGATGAGAGGACCTGTGCTGAGCAGTTCAGACTGAAATCATAGTCAGGAACACAGCAGCAAGGCCACTCAAAGGAAAAGTCACTACAAGTTTTGTGGACTATATCAGGGAAGAGATCAAATTAAAGAATCAGAATTAGAAAGTCTAAGAAAGGTCATGATGACTAATCCAATGAGTTGAAAGAGATACTGAAAAATAGCAAGCTTAGGAAATTCCTGCAGAAGCCAAGGATAAGATTTGACCAGTAGGAGGATTGATTTTTCTGCTCAGCAAAGAGGCTGCTCCTGGTAAAAATGTTTGGACCTGGGTTCCCTGAATATATGTGTATATGTATGTATGTGTACATGTGTGTTTATGTGTGCTTGCACGTGAATGTGTGTATATATATATAAAAACAAGGGATGAGAAAAAAAATTAATAAAATTATTCCAGTGTCAAAAGTGCTCAATGATTATCAAATATTTGACTATATTGAACAGGCAGCAAAAGGTCACATCTTATTTTGAGGATCCAATGGGTTAGATGTGTTCTGTGGGTTAAAAGTTACAGTATTTGTTACACATAATACTCAGTAGCACTCTTTGAAAATATTTTATCAGATAAAAGTTAGACAAATGGTAGACAAAATGAAATGCTGTACTCATTTCTGTATGGATCCAGCTAATTTGAACTTGAAGAAGAAGAGGTAAGGACTGGGGAAAGGAAGGGCTGGAAACTGAAGAGAAGGAAAAGGGGACAGCAAGGAGGTACCTGCTGAAGATGAGCAGGGCTAGCCGGACTCAACAAGAAGGAGAGAACAGCCAAGAAGCAGTGGTAGAGAGGTAAGAACAATTTGGACTTGATTAAATTTAACTGAGGCAGGAGCTGGTCTTGCCACTGCAGCAGGAAGCAAGGTGGCACAGGTCACCACCAGCCTGGAGAGCCAGAAAGACTGTTGATCACATCCAGTGCAAGCATGAGCAGGGTGTCCTGCAGAGCCTGTCCCAGCACACAATAAAATGGGGCAAATATAATCAAGTCCTGCATATTAGGGCTGCCTGGCTCCTGGAATAAGCCCAGGGCAGAATATTCTTGTGAAACAAGAAAGAGCAAATGGTAAATATCTAGTGAATTAAAACCTTCCTGGAAAGGTGAGAATGAAGAGTATGAGTGCTCTTTTCTTGTCTCCAGTAGGATAACACAAACTTCCACTTTCATTTTCTCTCAGTCTGGGTAGAATTCCTGAACATGGGAATTTAAGAAGCACACTTCAGTAATTTCATGTTCTTTTGGCCTTGTTCTTGATTCCTAGGATATGGATAGAGAGATGACACAAATGGCCTGAGGCCCTACCACATGATCATGACACAGTCTCTTCCATCTGGCTCCTGAAGCTGTGGCCTCTTTCGTCTCAGGATTACCTGTGATGACCATCCATTAATAAGAGTTAATGTGAGAATAAAGGGATGCTATAACGGAGGTGCCAAACACAATACTCTTCTTGTGGGCTAAAAATCCCCAGCTGCAGAGGCATGATGGGAGTCTGACCCTTCAACATCTACACACACACATCAGGAATGTGCATTCCCTCTCTGTCTTGACATTTTTTAGGCCATATCCACTAATTAATTTAGGGTGCTACTTTCTTTCCATAAATAGTGACAGGACTAACAGAGGGGAGAATGGAGAACACTTTTTCTTGACCAAGTTAAAACCAGTCCTATGCAAACCTGAGTAAAACAGATGAATATGTATGTGCTAGTTTGAATATGCGGTTTGTCAGCTATTTGCCTACATGTATTTAACACCCACAGAAGGCCTAAGGCAGCAGCCTTAGACTTTCTTCCACTCGTTTTTGCAGAGATCTTACAGAAGCCCCAAAGGAGTTAAATTACTGGCATTATGATGCTATGAATGACTGATAGAAGTGCATTACTCCCCAAAGTGTTGGCTTAATGCAAGCAAAAGTGCAGCTAGTGTATAATGACTGGGTTCAAATTCTGCTGGACCCCCAGCTACAAGCTTTAGCAGCTCAGGAAAGTTGCTTGTGTTTGTTACATAGACATTTTCTTTTCTTCTGTACCTCAAAGAGAGATATAAGCTGAGTCTTGGAGTTAACTGTGGTATTTCAGTACCCATATGCAGCTGCAGGTAACTGACAAATTAGGGAAGATAATTCTGATTCTTCCATCTTTTGCCTCAGCTGTTTAAGCTAGGTGAAAAATGAGTTCAATTTGGATTTGGCTACTCAACAGCAGTAGTGTACATAATATGTAAACTGAAACATAGGCCAATTCAGCTCCTTGACAGAAGAAAACATCTTTATTTCTAGGATGGAGAGGGCTGGGAACAGAAGAAAAACAAAAGGGGGACAGTATAGAGACAGAAAACAGGAGACGGGGATCCTGACCTTAGTGAAGCCATTATTTATACGTATGGTTTATATATAATAAGTAGCAATTTGGACAAAATATTGATTCTGTTGAAATTAAGGTTTAAAGCAACTTACATACGAAATTAATTTTGAGAATGAAATCCCTTTTTTATACACCATTTTGATAGGGGCAGCAGTAATTTTTTTTTAATTCTACATCCATAATGGAGACATGCCTCAGTAGCAAAGCACATCTTCTTAGAAATATCAAGGAACCTTTGTCCAAGGTATGCCTCTCACAGAAGTCCTTGTGTCCCCCCCACCAGCCTCCTTAGGACACAGCATCTGTCTGTATGCCTTTGTGAGAAGGATCTGTTCGTTTATAGCTCTGGTGTTCATTTGGAGAGCTGATAATTGAGACTCTCATGTTTCTGTCTCACTGGCTTATCCTGTCTCCTTTTAAAATGTCTGATCGTAGATGGACACTGACTATGTGGGCTATCTTGATATGAGTGTTTCCTAATAGACGTCTGATATCATGCTAATTTGATGTCCAACATCTCTGATGGTGCCCTTTTCTTTTGAACAGAAAAGGAGTGTCCTTTGGCTAAGTAGCAAGCTAATGAGCATGCTGAGAAAAGAAAAGGGGAATAGGGAAGTCAAACTGTGCTTATTTGGTAGTTTCGTGTCGAGGCACACAGAAAAAGACACGTAAGACATGAAAAATTTGTGAAGTAATAGATGAAAACTCCCAATGAATGGCTTTCAGATAGGAGAGTTTGGGGGAAGGATATAACATAACTGAAGAAGGAGATGGAGGGAAAAGGCAATGATGCAGCACCACAAATCATGGGGAATTCTGGGTTCTGCCATGGTATGGAGAATCATCAGACCCTAAAGCCCAGTGGAAGTAGGGGATGATTGAAATGGGGGACAGGGGGTGATTTTCTATCTGTCGATTTAAAAAAATATTGTCTTCATATCAGTATTATAGAGAAGATTTCAAAAGCATTTCAGAAACTCCCAGAATGATAAGGTGTTCCTAATCAGTAAATAAAACAATTCCTCTGCCATGGGGGAAAAAATGGTATTTTATAATACTCTTAAAGGCATGTTACAGACTGGAGCAAAGCCTGTTACCTGAATTCCTAGATGTTGCACTGTTTAATGGAACAGTTGGTTTGGAAACTACTAGTACAAATTAAATCACTTTCCAAAAAACCTTTCTCATTGCAAAAGTTTTGTATGCTGCACTATTACATTAGAGTCCATCAGACAATTTGAATAAGGACTTTTCTTCCTCCCATCCTCTCGGTAAAATGTCAATGTAGCCTCATAATCAATTGCAGTATTTAAAGTAAATCTCTTAGTACTGTATACAGCAGTGCATTTTTTACCTGGTTTTCACTTTTCTAGTGAAATGAAATTGTGTTTTCATGCTGTTAAGGTTGGTTTGGTTTCTTTAATTTAAATTAAATCTTTTCAACTCCTGCCATTCCAATGTGCCAACTTTTAACCCAGGAGGATGGTGAAACATCTGCAGAAACTCAAATATTAGCCAGACTGATCCCCTCTATACAAGGCAAATGAGCATTCTGTAAATACAAACCCTGTATGTTGATTTCCAGCTTCAGACTTCTCTCTTCTTTGCACTGGAAATAACTTCAAGAAAATTTCACTTATCTGTGCACAATCATAAGCTTTGCCCTGGGGCCTGCAAAAGGCCTACAGAAGGGATCAGTCTCTTCCAAGGTCTTCGTTGACATCATGCAGTCAGTATCCCTTTTCCCACGGGTCTCTCACAGAGCATCACAAGTGGAAATCATGCCCAGAAATCCTCTGTTATGCACCTGCTTTCCATTCTGTATTTTTCATCATGGCCAGTTGGAGACCAGGGTATTCTGTGACTTATTCTTCTCTTCATTGAACTGCTTTAAATGCTTGTTTTATACACTGAAATACAGGTCCTTGCCTGTTCTCAGGCACTTCCCAGATCATCTTTAAACTCTCTGTAAATATTAAGTTGTAGAATCCCAGTTATAGCTGCCCCTCCCTTTATGCGTATAGAGAAGACAGCTTCTACCTGCAAGACGTGAAAACAGCTGCAAAGATTAAGATATAATTGCAATATTGTCACCTTTAATTAATAAAATGTATGGAGTAATTAAGTAGCAGCAATATAACAGATTAGGAGCGAATGTTGGCTCTATACAGCTATCACACTTGTATCTTTATTTTTCCTAAATTCTGTATTTTGGGAGTATAAAACAAAATTAAATGTCAGGGCTGCTGTTTGTAAAATCTTGGTAAGTGGGTGATATTATTTTTAGTATTTCTATTATTCTTACCTTCTATGTCTTTTACATCTTCTGCACCATCTATATCTATAATATGGGTATTTTTTATAACCCACTAAAGCTATGAAACTTAGCACATAGAGTTGTGGCACTTTGCTGTAAACAAGCATTTCATTTACACAGAGGTCTCCTTTTTCTTTTTTTTAATAAAGGTCCTTAGGGAGTAACTCTGGTGTTCATTTTGCAAGACATGCTCCCCCGAGGTCCGTCAGGCAGCATGCAGAACGCAGGGAACTCTGCCCACAGCGGAATGCCGCAGCTTCAGAAACAGCTGCTGAGCTCCGCAACACGTTTCCAGGCCCTCCTGCCCAGCAGCTCCCCAGTCTCTCCCATTTGGGATGAGAGGCACCAAATGGAGCATGCAGAATAGAGAAGCTGGATCTTTGCGGTGCATCTGATCTCCAGATGGAACCTTCCAGCCTGCTTCCTGGAAACACTTTCAGGAAGCGAGTGGTTGAAAGAAGCGAGGAAGCATCTGTACCAAGACTTGGGGATAGAAGAATAAAATAGAACAGAACAGAAGAAATAGAATGGAATAGAATAGAATACTTCAGTTTGAAGGGACCTGCAATGATCATCTATTCCAATTGACTGACCACTCCAGGGGTGTCCAAAAGTTAAATCAAGGGCATTGTCCAAACACGTCTTAAACACTGACAGTCCTAGAACATGGATCACCTCCCTTGGAAGCCTGTTCCAGTATTTGACCACCCCCTTGGTAAAGAAATGCTTCCTGATGTCCAGTCTGAACGTGCCCTAGCATAACCATACAAGAAACATCCAGGGGGTTTTAACTGTCCCACCAGCGTGCTTCTGCTGGCTTGGGACTTCTCGGGTTCTCTGAGATGGTAGAAACCACTCCAACACTGAAGCTTTGCTGTGTACTTTAAAAAAGTCACATCTTGGTGGCAAAGGCAGAAATTAAGATGTTGCAGCCTGCAGCAACCAGTGCCTCATTTCCTGAGTCAGCTTCTCTTTGGCTGCCACTAGATTTCTGCCTGAAGAGCCCTGAGATCCAGCATTATTAGTGGTATCATTAGTAAAGGGTGGCATTGACTTGGTGGAGTACAAAGGGATATTTTTATATCCTGAATTATGACGCAACATGGACCATAGAATCATAGATGGAAGAGACATTTAAAGGTCATCCAGTTCAGCTCCCCTGCAATAAGCAGGAACACTTTAAACTAGATCAGGTTGCTCAGAGCCCTGAGAATTCAAGCCTGGCCTTGAATGGTTCCAGGGACAGAACATCGACCACCTCTCTGGGCAATGCGTTCCAGCGTTTTACCATCCCAATTGTAAAAAATTATTTCCCTATATCTAATGTGAATAAGGCAGTGACTGACAGATTGAGCACTCTATATGTTAACTGCAAGTAAAAAAATTGCTGCTATTATCTTCAGTCTCCATTTTAATACTTGTGCTCTGAAATATTCACACAAATGTGTGCCTCTGTCCTACTGCACTGCTCCATGCAGGAGAATGGAAGCTGGTATAAAGATATCACTTCTCTCACCAGAAATTTGTGCTTTCTCAGCAGATGCATAGAATTCAGACATTGATTAGCTGGTAGTAAGATGTTAGAAAGCTTAGAGGTCTGCTAATGGCACATCAATACTGCAAAGCTTGCAGGCTGAAAACTAAGGATATCCACACAAACAATGCTGTGGGATTATTCTACTTTCTTCTGAAACATCATCTGGTCAATCAGATTCCCATTACTTTTTGACTCCTGCATTATCCTTTCCTGACAAGGAAAATCTTCAGTAAAATGCCCTGGAGACATGGGGTATTTCCATTGTTTAGAGACTGCCCCTTAACGTGTTGGGAGCAAGATGTTCCGTATTACCTCTGCGTCCACTCCAATGGAGCTCTGTCTTTTCTGCTTTCTACTAGCAAGACAGGCTGTGATAAGGCACGGGACACAACTTCCTTTTCATTTTTACCACTTCTGGCTCCCAGGAATTGGAGCAGAATGAGTCAGACCTTCCACTTTGACATCACATCATCCTTCTGCCTACTGTAATGCTAAGAGAGGTGGTAAGATTTTGAGCATCACTCAATTCATGGTGACCAATGGCAGCATCGAGTGGCTCAAGCACTGTCTCAAAGAAGATTTTGGTCTGAAATCTTCAGACATGAGGGGTTTGTTTGCACTTTGCAATGAAGTTTAATTTCCCCAAAGCCACAACACTTGTGAAAGCATTCTGTTTGGCAACCTTGGTGAATGGAGAGGCTTTACAGCTGGATAAAGCAGTTTGAATGCATCACCTCTTGCAGGCATCATCACCCTGATGGCCTCCATGGAATGACCCAAGATCACATGGATAGTAAGCATTGGAATATTGAGAGATATGAACAGCGAAAGAATGAAGCTGAAAAACACAGCAGTGAAACAGTGTGTGGTAGCCATCAGTGGCAAGCTGTCCTGGGAACAAACTCCACGCAGAGGACATTGGTTGTGTATGTGGTTGATGAGCACCTCTGTTTGGTGTGCCTACTCACTAGGTGAGCCCACAGACTAGCTACACATCTGGACAGAAAAATTAATTCCAAAACCAAATGCTGATAGCGAATTTTGTCATGTGTTTGGGCAGGAGTCTGAATATCAGACTCTAATACCTTGTATCAAAGTGGATTTTCTGCTTTTGTCTTTCAAGGGTTGCTGAATGAAAGGCTTTCAGATACTTGTGGAGGCTTTCCCCATTTCTCTGGACCTAAGAGAATATGCAAAGAAATGTTGTCAATTCTATGCCTAGAGTTCTTCTGGGGAAAACTGCAAATTTCTTCCTTGAATTCTTCCAGTGACACAGGCACTATGTATGTTCTGAAGCTGTTCCTTGAGAACATTACTCTTCTGGAGAGACAGCAGTTTCTGCCTGCTGTTTACATTTGCCTCTGTTCAAGGGGAGGCAAAATTAAGAGATTGAAAGAAACCATGAAACAGCTTGGAAGGTTCTGGTGCCTGCCACCACTAGGCTGAAAGCACAGGGCTTCTTGAAAATTGTCCTGAATACTAAGCACTGGCTGTTTACTGTAAGTGAGGATAAATGTGGTTTGGCAGATAGTTAATCTCCCCTTTAATTATCTCCTTTACCTCCTATTTACCTGCAGACCACCTCCCTCCCATACTATCTAATTTCTGGCTCTATCCTGTTAAATCCATACACATATTTAAAGCATTTATGCTTGTTTTCTGCGCATAATTGTTTCCAATTAGAAATTGGTTGTAAACCCTGCTTTGTACTTACTCAGGTTACATTTGCAAATGTGACTGTCTAGCTTCCTTGGGCTTATTCTGCATTTTTTCCTCAGTACAGAGCAGTTTGGCCCTCTGAAATAGAAGGGTGAAGCATTTGCTAATGCTGCCTTGCCTTACATAAGGCTGCCTTGCCTACAACTGTAGGCTTAGGTATAGTTATTTTACAAGGGATTTCTCACCTGATAGTGAGTTACTGTGATAACAGGGTCTGTAATTAACCAGTGGGATACAGGACTTCATCTAAACATGCTTATTCAAGCACATTCAAGTCTCCTTTTATATTGTTGGCAAGTTGCTGATGTTTGGGTCGTTTGGGTTTTTTAGTTTGAACAAAATATTTCCCATACCAAAATAATCTGGGGGTGCCTGACCCTGAATGGCTGCTGCCCTTCCTTGAAATCCCCTTTTTCCCAGCTGCCAAGTTGCCCCAGGACAGGGGCAAGGCTCTTTTCAACCACAGAATGGAGTGGCTCAAAATGACCAGAAACTGTGCAAAGAGCAGATTAGAACAATTTTAAATAATTTTTTCAATTCTGTGTTTTAGATGTAGCCACAGGACAAAGCCAGAGTTCAAATGAGTGACAAATCATCTGCATGTGGAGGTCATATCCTGTATGTAGCTTCTGCATCATTTTCCAGAGCAAAGAGATGAGGGAGCACAGCAGATGGGTTTTGCACAGAAGTCATCCCTTACAAAGTGCAGAAGTTCATGAGTGCTGGGTTAACAGATACAAACCTGTATTGCATCAAGTTATCAGATTTTTACCTCAGTGCTTGGCTCCTTGCTTTGGCTGCAGCTCCTGAAAATTACCCAGGAGATTTGAAGGCATTAGTACCTTTCTCTTGTGCCTGTAACAACATTAAGGCTGAAATTATTTTCTTATAGGTTTAAAAATAATGTTGTAAGTACCTGCTTCAAATCTGGCTGAAGATAATGGGAACTGGCTTAAGTGAGTTTCAGTCAAGGTCTGGAGATTCAAAAAGTTGTTCAGCATTGCCTGTATTTATTACATTATTACATGGTTGTCTGAGCTATAGTAGGTGGGAGGCCCTAGCCAGGACAGTTTTCAGCTGCTACCACAGCAGTCCCAGTGCAGGGAAGCGGTGCACAGAGACCAGTCTGAGTTTTGACACCACCAGACAGCTCAACTCCTCCAGCACGAGGTGTGAACTCCACGATCACAGCACATCACAGGGCAGCTGCGAAGACCCCAGCCCCATCCCCCTTTCTCCCCTTGGCTGTCAGAGAGGGTTGCTGAGCAGTCAGGTGGCATTAGCCTGTCCCAAATTCTCTGCAGCCAACAGGATTGAGATGAACACTTTCTAGGAGCAGGAGTATTATTGTGTGGTGCCTTCTAAGAAGTTATCACTTTGCTAGAGTATCCCAGCAGAGAATCAGCTCTCTCCTGGGCTGGTCGCCAGAAACTCATAGGGCACTGATAGTGTCTCTGCCTCAGGAAATTCACTGTCAAGAATTTATAGCATGGCTACTTAATACATTTTTACTATTTTCTGCTTGCTAATTTTATCATTATGATTTTATGATTAGGAAGGGAGCATGGTGTGTTTTCTACTTTGTCAGGGTAGTCTTTCACATAATACCACCTTCAGATGGGGAAACCTCATCCTCTGCCTGGGACATGGGAAGGATAACCAAGAAAGCAAATAATTTGGGGGAATACAGAGAGATCTGGAAATATTTATGAGTTGGGTATACAAGCAAAAGCACATAGAAGTTACCAGGGCCAAAGCTCATAAAATTTTATGGTAGTTCTCTGACAAAACTCCATCCCTTCTGGAACTTGTTCAATTTGCAAAAGGTGAAGCAGCATGTAGGAACTGTGACAACTGGTTCTGCACAGCTTAGTGCTCATGTTGGTCTCTGCTCATCTCCACCTGCTGTCAGTCTGAGAAGCACCTTAATGTGTCAGGTTCTGCCTGCAAATCTCTAACTTAGAAATTCCATACATAAACTTCCTGACACTGGACTCCTAATGTTTTTCAGCCAGCTCTTCTCCCAAGCCTGGAGGTTGCTGACAATACCTTTACTTCAAAACCTAATCCTAATACCTACCCCTCACTCCAGTTCTTGTGTTTCTGGGTGTGCTGAAGTGATTTTTGTGCTGTTATTTTTGGATATGAGGGATAAGGAGAAAATACCTTGCACATTAAAGCTACCGTTGACCCTGTGAGACTGACTCCTTGTCATATTCTCTTTCAAAGATATACTCTTTTAATAGAAGCATGTTCAGGAGAAGGGAGGGAGCAACAAATCCAACCACAAAACCTTGTATTCCTGTTCAGTAGGAGAGAACTGTTCCTGCCAGAAAATGAAGCAATTCTTGTATTCCTGCCAAAACAATTGCTTGATGTGCGCTCCCTAATAGTTCATAATGAACCACAAACAAGCTTTTAAAGTAAGGATAAGGACTCACATGCTTACAGTGTTCATAGACTGTACATCCAGAGAATTGAACAAAGAGCCAAAGAAGAGCACAGTTAAAGGGGGACAGAGTGTGCTTTTTAGTACTTTATTAATTAAAACAATGGGTCTCTAAATTACAATATTTTCACTTTTTGGGATATTAAAACACTCAGATTGCATAAAGGCATTTCTCCAATCAGTGTGTTGGAAGAAGAGCCCTGATCCTGAGAGAGATGCACATAGTTCCCTTCTTCCATGAGATCAATGAGGATTTATGCAGGAAAAAGTCACAGCCAGGCCCTTTCTTTGAAATCATGTAAGACCTACAACAATAGGGACTGTGTATATTGTGATATAGAAAGTTTGACCTATGGCAGTATCTGTTAAATACACTTGACACCTACTTCAACCTGCTGAAATCAGGGTGCACCTCCCTATTGACTTGGGTGGCCTTCACTTTCTGTCCTCCCTATTTTTTTAATATTTTCTTTAAAGTTTTTTAAATTAGACTGTTTCTTCATGTAATAAACCAGATTTTAAAGAAAATTAGTGGATACACAAAGCTCTTACCCAATGTTTTCCATCCACATATCTCAATCACAAGAAAAGCTGAATACATGTGGGTTTTATATCCATTTTTGATCACTGGGATAGGAGAAGCACACAATATCCAGATGACTCACCCAAGGTCAGAACAAGACAATGGTGTATGAAGAAATTTAAGTCTCCCTAATTTCCCAGGTCATATCCACAGGAGAATGTTTCCTTTTACATGAAAGGATAAAAAAAAATAATTTATTCATTCCTCGGAAAGAAGGAAACAAGTATCCCTGAGGATGACAATAAATTGTTAGTCCTAACTTCACAAAAAGTTTTTGTGCTGTATGATTTGCAATATCCAGCCAAGTTCAACAGTTGCAGCATTAAATAATAGACAGAAATTAAAAGTTATAAGCAAAGGTGGGGGGGGATAGTTTTTTAATAAAATGTGGGGGGAAGGTAGAATTGGTGTGGCAGAAAGCTGCAGGCAAAAGCACTGCAAGGGACTGTAAGCATGAAGTCTCTTGTACCAAAATGGGAGTTTATATTAATCTATAGCAACCACAGTTACTCAAGTTGAAAGGTATACTGTGCAAACACGTATATACAGAGGGAGCAGCATGTTAAAATACAGCCTAGGTTGAGTTTGAGACAACTCCCTGTTGCTTTAGTTCACACAAATAGTTTCAGCACTGTTGTTGGTGCTATCTGTGAGATTAAAAAGAGAAAAGTCTCTGGGGCCCAGACCAAGCTTTTAACTTGGTCACATGCTGAACAGCTGAAACATATTTTAAAATGCCTTTTTTTTCTGATTATTATTTCCAAGGGCATTCTCAGCAAAAGTCTATTTTTTTTCTTCTCCTGTTTTAAAACTATCAGGCCTCAGAAAAAGCAATGAAGTGATAAAGGAGAACAGGAACTGCTGGAAGAAAAAAGCCTGTTGTGGTTGCGGCACAAGCTGAGACTCAGAGTAGTCTACCTTCCTGAAGCCAGGAGCTTTGCTTGTTCTTCTCTTGCTTTTTTTCACACACTTCATGCCAGTGACAGGCAAGGTCCATGCTCTTGTTCTCTGTATGTTCCCATTGCATAAAACGCAGCATAATTGCAGGTGCTAATTGCCCACACAGCCACTGCTGCTGTGTGCACAGATGGGTGCAGCTCCTTAGAGAATATCTCAGTATTCATCAGCTGCAGAAGGGTGTGAGTAGGGGAGTAAATTACATCAGGCACAGGACTCTAGCAAGAAACTTGTACGGAAATAAATTATTATGTGGAGTCAAATCCAGAGGACATAACGTTCTCACTGAAGCAATGGAAACCAGCCTCTTAGGTAGGGTATTGAACACAAGGGAGTTAGGTCCAATGTTCCAATAGTTCAGCCCCAGATTTGTTTGGTTCTGAGCTGGTTAGATAGATACATCAAAACACAGGTGCAGACACATCAAAGTCCATGAAAATCACCTCCCTTGTTCCTATACAAGGTATCTTCAACACCAGCATTTCTCATAAACCAGCAGATGCTTCAGGCAGACACAGAAACTCCAGATGAGCTCCTCTCTCCAATCAGTTGCCTCGTGGGAGAGGCTTAGAGTTGGTGGAAGTGTACTGTGAATATCCCCGAAGAGCCACATTATTCTCTTGTACAAATACTAGATCGTATTTAATTCACTTTTCCAGTAGGAATTAGGCCAAGGTGTGAGCTTCTTGTTCCTGTATTAACAGAAGGTTTCTCACTGCCTTACCTGGATAGACAGCTGGGCCTGGTGCACAAATAGCCAAGGCATATTTTTCCCTACTGAGATTGTTATTCATGCTCTGTGCTTATGTTGATTTCACAACAAAGTTCAGAGTGGCTGTGCAGAATATCTTTTGGATATGTGTCTCTGGAGGTGCATGGAAAAAAAATGCTAATGGAGTCATATCCTGGCATCACTGACTGCTCTCCCCCTTAAAAAAATAAACTAATAGCATTTTCAGTACATTTCCAACCGCTTTTGACTTCGCTGATCCCAGAGGGAGAAGAGCTATGGAAAACTATGCCATTTAGAGGAAGGGCTCTTTCTGAACTGTACCAGTGCATTTAGAGGAAAGGTTACAATGCAGGAGTCACATTTTATCTAAAAGGGATGTTACTGTGCATTGCATGCCAGGAATTATGATTAATCTAGATGGTGTGGGAATTCCACCCTAATCTAAGATCATTGGTGGACATTTTTGTGAAGACACGTGATATATTATTAGTATATTGTTGCACTCAGATTGTACTTTAGATGTTTACTTTTTCCAGACCTTCACTGAGGACCTCACAAGAAACATTACATATGTCCAAAAAGCACAGTAAGAATTGCTCCACCATATAAAGATATTTTACATATAAAAAGGTTGGCAGCTTAAAAGGTCAAGTTAAGTGAAATATAACCATTGTTTTCTTTCTATTCAAAATTCCCATAATTGGATTTATATGGCTTAAAAGGTTGGGCAAAAGGCTTTTATTGTCCTGTTTCACTTAAACATTTAAACATGTTCATACTTATGAATCTTTACACAGATAACAAGCTGAGACAAGGTGGGGGACTATATTTGGGCTGGGTTTGTTTTGGTTTTTTTTAATGTGCCAAATATTGGATTAAGTACTGTTTTGCTTCAGAAAAGGACAATACCTAATCAGTTCTCCTGAAAGTAACTAACTAATTGGCATTAAAAATAGTCTATTGAAAAAATAGATTAACCCTGCATTAACTTAAAACTTGTTGTTTCTTCAGTATGATGCAGATTAGCAAAGAGGTGCAAAGCAGCTAGAATGTGTAATTCACACTGCTTTACAATTGCTCTCAATTGCATAACATACCATTATTTGTCTTCCTTCTAAACTGTGTTGACTTCTGTACAGTTGAGTCTCATATGAATGGTATAAATAATTCAGAAAGGATTGAGCTGGGTTTTTAATTCATCAATAGAAGGAAAAATATGGCATTTGAACAAGGAAAATATGTTGATCACATGCTTGCAAAAGTTTTTGTATGCTCTAAAATAATCACATATTCACTTGTACCTGAATACTACAGAGAGGCCTAGGAAATTATTTTTTCCCCTCCATCTTACATCATATTTCTATCAGTTTCTTGCATACTGAACAAAAACTTTTGGGAGCTTAGTGGATCCTCATGAGCTATAAAATAAGACTTAGTATTTGCACTTGCTCTAACAGCAGCACTCTCCAACACACCAGGCACATCCAAACCAAAATTAAAATCTTAGCGGCAACCCTGCTCTAAAAGCCACTCAGTTCTTCACAGTGGGACTGAGTGCTTGGGGATGGAGAGACATCAGGATCTGATCCCTGTGGGCCTCTTGATCCCTTTGTAGCATCTTATGGTGGCACAGTGACCCCACAATATCACCATGATGGCTGAAACTGCAGAGAGTCTTCCCCATATAATGGATGTGCCTGTTGGGGGAGTCCCTCAACAAGCATTTAAATAAACTGATGAAAAAAGTCCATTTGTACTGGCATGCATAAGTACCTTGTAGAAAAAAAAGAAAAATAAAAGAAAGGATAAAATGTTTCATGATAGTTGAATGTTACCAGGGTGGTTCCACAAGGTCTGTATTGGGATTTGTACACTTCAAAATTGTCATAGGTAATCTGTATGCAAAGGTTAAAAGCAAGGCAAGGAAGTCTGCAAATAATTATTTAGGATAGTGAAATGTGCAATTGGCTGCAAACTGCTACAGAAGGATCTCACAATACTGAGTCATAAGGCAATAAAATCACAAATTAAATTCAGGGGGAATCACAAATGAAATGTCAATAAATGCAAGTAAGGTGCATGAAGGAGAAAAAAAACAACTATCTATATGACTATGTACACAGTGATGAACTCTAAATTAGCTATTAGCTAGGGAAATTAGCTATTACCAATCTAGCAAGAGATTTGAGAGTCATTATGGATAGTTCTCTGAAAAGTCAGCTCCATGGCAGTGAAGTGGCAAATAGTGCATTGGGAATTATTAGGGAAGGAAGTGAAAATAAAACAGTATCCTTGTAACATTATATACCTGCATGGTGAGTTTGCATCTTGAGTGCTACTGGTAATTTTAGTTACCTCTTTGGAATAGGCTGTGATAACATTAGGAAATATCCTGAGAAGAATCACAGAGAAATTAAGGACGGTAAATAGGTCAGAACATTTCTACATTGAAAAACAGATGAGGAAACAGATATATGACACAGCAAACAGTAGGAATGGGCCTTTCTAACAGGAGCAGAAGAGGCAAATAATGAATATTCTCCTAGGGGCTGATAGAAACTCCAGGAATGTGCCACATAACTTTTCTCTCCCCACCTCTCTTGTTCACAGTAATTTTTTTCTATTATAGTAGCTGTTTGAGACATAACATTTGCCTTGTAGCACTGTGGAATAGAGAAGTGAGCAGAACCAAAGGATCCAGCTCAGGCTGGGGTCCATGGGGTGAGGTCAAAGCTGAACACCTACTTCTCACCAGAGCCCAGGCTAACCAGGGCAGCTCCATTGTCAGTCTGCCAAGAGCTAGGATGACAATGGTGGTGTGGGATTGAAGTTATTCTTCTCTTTGCAGTGCAAAAATCAAGTAGGAAGGGGAGACCCTGGTCTCGAGGGGAGTTTGGATGTTTTTGAAGAGTCTCCTTAGAAATACTGGGAGCAAACTGGGCATTAAAGAGTTATTTCTAGAAGCTGATATGAGCCCAGAACTGGTTTTGTTGGGCATTGGCATGCAACAACTTGGTGAGGGGACAGAAAGTTACACCTCAAAGAAGGAAGGAGTGAGCTGATTGATGGGCTTTATGTGAGAAAGGTCAAAGAATGAAGTTAGATAGGCATCTGTGATGGGAAAAGTTAAGAGCAAAGAAGAAAAGGTGAATAAATAGTCAAACCTGAATTTTCAGTTTAATTATGATGTAGAAAATCACAGACAGTACAGGGAAGGAAAACAGGAAATTATTATTCCTTTTTTTTTTAACACTGAGTAATGATCAGATGGCAGATTTAAAACAAACTGAGATAAATACTTTTTAATGGACAAATGGAAATCACTATGAAATGTTGTGGAGGCCAGCAAGATTGAAAAAGAAGAAAACAGAAAATGACAGACCTGGAAAAGATTATGTCATCAGCTCATCCTTTCAATTAGTACCACCTGCCTCTTCCTCTGCTTTCAAAGCAGAAGTCACAATGAACCACCTTGGAGCCCAGCGTGTCCATCACTGTGCATTAGCTTCCCATGTGGAAAACCACTGGGTGTAAGTGGGTATAATTTGTACCACTGCAAAGCAGATAAAAAGCAACCTCTCTACACTATAAATTAGCCCTTTCCGCTTTCTTCCACACAAAGCTGTAGGGGCACCTAATGTAGATCTCAAAGTAGGTGTAATGGGAAAAGTACTGCTTTTCAAGGAACCTCTCAATCTCAACCTTTGAACTGGATTTCTTACAGTAAATTCATTCTAATTTTGATGCTGACACCAAGGACAGCAAACTAGACTGCTACATGACTCTTTTAAATATATACTTGTATATGTTTGTCTGAGAGATAGCAGGAATCAGAATCACTTCCTTGGCAACATATCCCAAGTTCTGGAGAAAAAAATCGTCTTTTCACAGAGAATAATAACATGATTGTACTTCTTTTCTAGCAGCTGAAATCACTGTTGTGACTCAATTAGCCCATTCAGATAAGGAGAAGTAGATAATCTTCTTCTTTCTTTGTAGGGCAGAACTGATGTGTTTACAAGGGAAGCCTTCTTGAAAGAGCATGTGGTATCTATATATTTGCCACTGCAATTTCCAGGGGAGACAGGCTTGACTGATTTTCACAATGTAGCCACGACTTGTTTCTCATTGAAATTTTTTTAAAATAGACTGGTTGGCAATTACCATGTAAGAGATAAATAGAATATATAGTTAATGTCAAGATATATTCTTGCTATATCATTATAACTTTCATGTTAATCCACAGTTAATGTGCCTATGTATTCTCTATTTCTTGGACAGAATTTACCAAGCCTTTTCTCTCTCAGTCTCTGCCTCTCTTTTCCCACACTGGTGTAGTTATAAAGTAGGAAACATGTCACAATAAAAGAGCCTCAGACCAAGGTTCTGCTCGAAAGACCAACTGCAGCGATACTCCAGGAGAGCAGGCTGCCAGTGACTGAGTAGGAGGAGTTGGTGATGGGCTGTATTACTCCAAACATGATCCAGGAGAGGAAAAACCAAAGATCCTCTACTCTTGGAGGGGGCAGTTCTGCAAACACCCAGTGAATGGAAAGCTGCTCTGCTTATCCTCTGCCAGGCAGCAGTAGGAAAGCTGCTGGAAATGCCAACACTGTTTTGGTTTTTTTTTCCTTCCAGGCAGATTTTCCACAAAAAACAAGGTTTGCACCTGCTTTCACATAGGTTGTTAGAAATGTGAAGCATGCAAATGAATTATCCTGTGTCAGATAATTCAGCAGTGAGGGAGAAAAACTGCAATACCTTTTCATGAATTGTTGGAAAAGTACATATTCATTGGCTCCACCAATAATTGGAATCTTGTTTAAACAAATGTTTCTCCCACCTGCAAAAAAGCCACAGATAAATTTAGTGAATACATGCTATTTTATGAAGCTCTTTCTTCCCATAAAAAAACAGATGGACCATATAAAGTTACTGCAGTTTTTCTCCTAAAAGCAATGTGACCCATTAAGGATGTTAGGAGAGTTAGGAGAGGGTACCTGGCTCTTGAACATGCCCAGGAGACAGAAATTTAATTGCTCTCCATACTAGATTTCCTTTAATGTTTTCTTGATATAACTACTCCTCTGTTCCTCCTCCATAAAGTAAAGATAACACTGTCCTACCTTCTGGGATGTTTTCAAGGATAAATATATTAAACATGTTTAGGTGCTATGGCACAGATAAGGAATTTATAAAAGTTTCTAACAAGGACAGTCTATTCTCCATTGCACCATACACAGCTCTTGACTCCCACAAGCATCTCCACCCCAGAGCAGTGATTCATGCATGGCAGATGGAAGCAGGGCCGGCAGGCTGAAGACCCTCTGGAACAAGGTCTGTAATACATTGCAAAGTATTAATCAATGCAATGCTCTTCTGCCCACCTTAGACTTGACATGTAATCTTAAAAGTTTAGTGCTGATGGATTTATCTGAAAGACAACTATGCAATGCATTAGATACTGCACTGGCATAAACCATGAAAAGTATACTGAAAGTAGTGAAAGTATACTGAATTATACATAACACCTCAAGTTCTGGTCTAAAAGTTAATTGAATTAATGTCTATTTCATGTCTCAACAGTTAGGACACAGGTACTGTGTCTGGCTGTATAAACTTATAGTGAAATACTTCTCCTGAAGCAGCTCTGGATGGCTTGAATGTATATTTCCCTAGTTTTGGTACAGGTACATTAAGATTATTAATATATTTTAGCCAGAATGAGAGGAAAGGAAAGGAAAGGAAAGGAAAGGAAAGGAAAGGAAAGGAAAGGAAAGGAAAGGAAAGGAAAGGAAAGGAAAGGAAAGGAAANAACTAAATATTACAGCAGTAATGAAAGGAAAAGAAAGGAAAGTAAAGGAAAGGAAAGGAAAGGAAAGGAAAGGAAAGGAAAGGAAAGGAAAGGAAAGGAAAGGAAAGGAAAGGAAAGGATAAAAGAAAGAGTGGGTCACATAGAAATACAGACCCATAGCAGTGGGTCCCATCTGATCCTACTGAGGCTGAACACTGGAGCAAAATTTACAGTTGTAGGTCTTTCTAATGTACTGTGTCTTCCAAAAAGCTGCAACAGCTGAACAGGTCTTGTCCCCTAGATGAAACACTGAGAATTACAGTTGCTCTGTCGAGGCAGCTGAGGATCAGGAAATCTTTTATGACAGAGATCTGGGCTTCTGAAGTACATGTGCTGGTAAAGCCTCCTTTGCAATTAGGAGCTGTCCTCCACAGAACAGGTCTGAAGGGGTTCCTTTCTACAGCCAGCACCAGCTTCCCACCTCTGTACTGCCATGCTTCATTAAGTGGTTTTGGCACCCTAACATGCTGTCAGCACATACTCCGTTATGCCGGGGACACCCTCATGAGATGTTAAAAGCTGCTGAAGCCTTTGTCTAACCAGTTCCTGAAAACATCCCAAGATTTTGTTGACCTAGCTCACTTAATGGCTCAAAGGAACCCAGAAATTCTCCACAAAGATCTGAAGTAATGGATGCAGGCATTACCCCAAATAAACTCATGCTTTACAGAGGACTGTGTCCTATTATATATTTTGTTGACTATTAAAAATAAATTGTAAATAGAAGGAACATAGAGCAAACAGGCTCAGCTCACTCAGTTTATTAAACACAAATGTTCACTGCTAATGAGCAAAGCAGTTATTATAATCTCACATCTTTTCTTCAATACAAGTGTCACACCTGCTGAGAAAGGGACAAGTTCACTTGACAAAAGGATTATTTACCAAAATATATACCCCATTTATTCACTACAAAAATCCTGAACTGTTCCCTGCTTTCCATCTCCTATTTTATAAGCAGAAGGGAAGAAAACCACAATAGTACCATGACAGCAAATAAAAGAGGATTTTTTTTATTTTACTTAAAGTAACAAGTAAATATATTAACTGGGAAAATACATACCAAAAATGGTTATTCATGCCATGGAACAAGAAAGGATTTTGTCAGTGACATGGGAAATATGAAAAGGAGTTAACTAGGCTACAGGTCATGGAGAGTTCAGCTGACATAAATAGCAGACTTGCAGAAGTTTGCCTCAGAGTTTAGAGCAGCAATAGTAAACTTTAATAACAGTAAAGTGTTTAATACAAATACTGCCTTAACTAGATCTACAGTTACAGGCCTGAGCTATTGATCTCATAGCACTATATTGATGCATTATAGCTGCAGGGGACAGGAGCACCTTATTCCAGGGAACAGCCAGCATGCTGCCATGTTGATTTAGTCCCTTTCTAAATGCTCTGCTTTCAATATGTGTAGTTCCAAATGCAGGGAGTACATATTCTCCATCTATTCCTTCTCTAAACTATCATACCACAGCTGAAAGAGTTTGCAGTGTCAGCAACCATCCACACTTATACACCATTTGATGATTATTTTTGGACTGTGCAGCTCTCATCCTGTTTTTCAACCATTTTTGCCAAGTTCACTTCTAGCAAAACAGTGGCATCATACGGATTAATTAGGAGCTTGAAAAGAAAGAACTTTTGTTGTATCAATAGGTACAGAAAAATAAAAGCACTAAGATAACTTCTGTGTCTCACAGCTTCACTAGTTCCCTCAGCTTATTCCCAAACAATATTTCCCCTTTTTCTTCCAAAGCTGTTTTAAAGGACTTTAAATAAGTTCACAATCACCCAATCCTGCTCCTTCTTGTTACCTCAGAGTGCTGCACACATGGTGTTGATGCAAAAGAGCTGCAAATTGAGTGTTTGAGGCAAAGATGCTCAAATAACCAGGCTTTCTTCAGCACCTGGGGCTCTGAGATCAGGAGCGTTATCCTCCCCAGGCACACTGCCCTGTTCTTCGGTTGCCTCTCCCACCATTGTGTGAGCCGCCCCTGGAATGCACAGGCAAATTCCTTGGACGTGTCATCTCTTGAGTCCCCTTTCATCCGGTTGAGGGTGGAGACAGGTGTTAAATCAGCATCAGCACCCACCATACCGCACTGCAGATGCTGGTGGGGAAAAATTAGAAGAAAAAGACGGTGTCCCTCTTGTCCATGCTGTAATTTCTGTTAAGACAGAAGCTGTGTTGCTTCTTCATGTTGAGGCAAGTTCTTTGTAAACTCCTTGCACTCCATCTCCTGTATTGGATGCCTCTGGTGATTAGGATGAACCTATCTTGCCACAGTGACCTGAATAGGATTTTTACTAGCTGCACTTTGTAACAAAAAACAAATTTAAAAAAAAATACACAATTCTGAGTGTGATTGAGAGGGATTTTACTCTACTAGGAGAGACATGTCCTTCTCCCATTACCCCCAAACCATAAGAAACAGAGGGCATTCCTGAGCATTTTGCACAGACATAATTTTAACCTTGAAAGTGTTTGCTTTTCTATATTGTGTAGCTTAAAATAAAAGCAATTATGCTGAAATCTTTAGTATAAAGATGACAGTTTCCAACTTCGCCTGGTTACTTGTTTTTCATATTTACTGCTGCTCACAATATCTACTTTTGTTGATAGTTAAAACACCTTTTAAAACATCTTTACAATTGCGGTTCCACCTTATAAGCAGTTCATTAAAACACCAGCTTTCAGTGCAATAAAATCTGTGACAAAGTAAACAAAAATCCCTACATGAATCACAATATGTGCACTGCTAAACTCACCTATGAAGAGCACATAGAAGAGATTTAGGATTAGAGCCAAACCCAAAGGAATGTGCATGGTTTTCAGTCATCATCAGTTGTAGCACAGCAGCACAGCACATCCCCACCTGTATGCTCTGAGCATACAGCAGCATTTTGTGGAAGCCTCCTTTCTATTTGTTCAGCACCTCCTACAGCCTCCCTTCTTGGACACACAGAAAGTCTCACTCCTAGGCTTACCAAAGCTCTGCGAGCAAATAAAACCATTGCAACAATTTCAACTACTTCTTGCTACCCATCAGAGTTATTATTGGACTCCTTAATTGTCCTTCAGTCACCCAGTGTGGTGGTTTTACTTGGCCCAGTTTTTGCTAGTGGGTAGGAGGGGCACAAAGATGGCTCCTGTGTGTCCTGTGTGAAGGTTCTGGAAGTTTTTTTGACTCTGTCCAGCAGAACCACTCTCTGGTGGCTCTGAAGATGATGGACATGCTGCTGCCGAAACCTGGGCCCATTAGAGATGTTAGTTATGCCTCTGTGAAAACGTATTTAAGAAGAAATCAAAACAATGGGTGCACACACTTCTTTTTAGCCAGAGGAGGAGGAGGAGGTAAAAATATGTGAGGGAAAACAACATGGAGACACCAAGGTCAATGTTTGTAGCAGAAGAATTGTGGTGATGGACTGACTAAGGAAAAACCCCATACCCTGCCCCCCACCCAGAGCTGTTGGTTGTGTGATGGAGGGAGGGGGGTGAGCTGAGAAACAGTGTCTTAAGAGGGAAGGGGGTGAGTGAAAAAATAGTGTCTTAAGAGCTTATTTTTACCTCTCATTTATCCTCCAACTCTGTTAGGTTGATAAATCACTTTGCAACTTTAAGTTTTCTGTCTGTCGACCAGTTTGGCCAGGGTCAAACCTCAAAACACACGTACAGTGGTACTCCTTGCTTCTATCCAAACACTCTGTGAGAGGTTTTTACCCAGACAGCAAACCAATTCCCTCTGAAAGGCTGAAGTAACAGCTGTGCTGGGGATGCCTTTTCTAGGCAAGGATGGTTGTGTCTGGCACTTGGAGTGAAGCTTGTGGCAGTTGCTCAAACATTGTGGTCCTGAAGGTCAGCAAGAGCATCCTGCCCCAAGAGAGCAGGATCTTGGCTTGGCTCTGAAGTTGGGGCTCTCCAGAAAAAAAATACCAAAGGAACATATGCTTGATTTCAGGCACTGCCAGAGGTGTCCTGAGCCATGAAATTATAGCCTGGGGGAAGATAAGATAAGCCATGCCTGTCTGTATTCATCACCAGGAGCACCACAGCACCCAACAATACCTCTGCCATGCTGCCGTCTAGAAAATGGCACTGAAACCTCACAAGCAGATGAACAGTGGGATGAAACTGGGGGAATGCTGGGAGGTACATAGCTCAGTCCCGAGCATGAGTTGTCTCCCTGCAGACCATCATGGAGCAGCAGGACAATGCACAGTGGGATTCCTTGTCAGAACCTGTATGCACATCTGAATCCAAATTCCCAGGGTGTAGACTAAACCAAAATATAATGGATTGAACTAGAACCTGCTCTAATTTGTAGCAAAAGTTAGAGCTCAAATTCTGAGCAGCTCAAATGTTATTGCTAAGCTACTCCTGCAGGTTAAGGTGACACAGATCCAACTTGCCTGGGTTTCTGAGTGATGTAACTGAGACTTGACATTTTGCCCTGGTCTGCTTTCTGTCTTGTAAAGACTATTCTCCTTTCCCTCCCCTTTTTCTCCTCCTCATTTTTTTTAACTTATCACTAGCAGGTTTTACATATTTTAAATCTTTATGCATATATTTTTTTTTAAAATTCTAGGCTGACAGTGTCCCATTGAATCTGTCATCTCCTATTACTCTGTATGACATGATGGACCCTCATATGGATATGATGTATTATGACACGACACATGACACCAGTTACCCAACATTGTACCTCATTAGAGGAAACTGTAAAGGCATAAACCAGGGGTGAGCCCCTCATATTAATCTCTTGTCCCTTTTACTACCATCATTAGGTGTTCATGTGGTTGTTGCAGATTTTCCCCCTTGGAGAGTCTCATAATTGTTTTTGAGTGCAGATAAGGAAGAAAAAGGAAAAAAAAAAATCCACCCTGAAAGGTTAAAATCCATCACACTCTTTTCTCTGTAAACATAGAAATAATATCTTTTGAAACAGTCCTAGTTAATCCTTTCTTACTATCTAGAAGGACAGTAAGAATTTTTATATCCCTGACAGCACATCCTGGATTTAATTATTTCCTGACCACAGAATGGGTTGATCAAAATTACTGTTGGCCAGTCAGGAAAAAAAATCATCATGAAAGGTACTGGGTTCACCTTTAGCCACAGTTTGGCAAAATAAATTGACCATTTCCAGATCACACTAACATGTTTTCTGTCAAAATCTGCTGGAGAGAAAAAATGCAAATGCTGATCCAGGAAAGTGAGATTATTGTTAGTGTTCCTTCTAGTTTCTCCCCTGTGCTTGATAAATGACATCTCTGATTTTTCCTTTCTAATTTTACCTAACAAATATAATCAGAATATACCTGTGTCATTTTTGTTCAAAACTGTGTGTGGAAAGAAATCGAGGCCAGTTTCTCATCTGTTTTTGTGGAGCTCATATATTCCAAGGACAGGAAGACGCTGTTACGAAGGTGGATATTTATTAGCCACAGTAGATTAGCCTCAGTCTGAATTTCAGTTATTGCAGCTGACACTGACTGTCTCTTTGTGTTCCATGTGGGCACTCTCTGAGTTGAACTAACATCCTGGACCTGGCTAACAAATTCCTGCTCAGTGTGTAGTGACTACAGCTCATGAAACACCAAGGCTGTCTCTCTATGCTTTTATAAAATTTTAGTAGCAGAGAAGATGAATGAGAAATGGATGTTTATAAAACTGTAGGAAGCAGTAAGAGGCAAATCAATCAACACCAACAGCAGATTAGACACCTGGAGACAAGCTGCTCTCTCCTGCAGTTAAATCAAAGTCAGGGAATAGAGCTGCAAACTTTTGTTTTTTATGTATTTCCCACTGGATAGAAGAGTGTATGCATATAGCTCAGGTGACTGAAGGTATTTCAGAAGGATGTCATTTGGGTTCTTGACAACATTTGGCATCAAGAAGAGGCCTTGTGTGTTAAGAAAAGGAAAGCATTCACCTGGAGTTCACTGACTTGAACCAGTTATGACTGACAATCACCACACCAAAATATATATTTGGCTCAACTGGCACCTTTAATGTCCTCTTCATTGGACAAACTAAAGATTTTTAACTAATAGTGGCAGAAGTGATATTAAGCTGGCTCATTCCAGCTGGAATGATCATCTGCCGACTATGCAGATGTGGGATGGTGCTGTCTCAGTGCCACACCTGAAGGTGAATAAATGTTCTTGCTCTTTTACACTTGCATTCCATAACCTTTGGTTTAAAGAGAAGGATGGAGTATTTTTAGGATTGAATTTACATTTTGGACTTTATGGTCCTGCTACTGAACTTGTCTATTTCTAGACAAATACATGCCACAAAGCAGACAGGTCATTTTCTGTTTGTTAGTGAATGTCAGTAGAAGAAATGTGAGGCACTCACCTTAACTAATTGGTATAGCCAATTATGGGATATCTTAACATGAAGGAAATCAGCAATATCCTTAAAATCCTCAATCAAAATTATTTCTGAGCATTTGTTTGTATATTTCTGACTTATGTTGGAGGAAAAAAAACAAAGCCCTGCAGAAAAGCTACTAACTTTTTTCAATCTGCTGAGCTTTTTCTCTTTATTGGGTGTGTTTGCTGCAGAGTTTCTGACAACTTTGGCAGTTCATAACAAAGGAATGGACTTCCTCTAACTCTGTGGGACTTTTTCACCTCTAAGTGCCCTAAGTAACTAGTGAGTGAGCTATACATAAATGTTTTTTTTTTACTGCAGAATGCATATTCTCCATCTATAATTGTTTTATTTTGACACTGCAGCTGTTAAGAGCTGTCTAATGCAGCAAACAATTTCCTAGGGAGGTGCCAGTAAAATCTAGATTATAGGAGACCTCATTCTGCAAAAAAGATGCGTGCACATACAGCCACCAGCTGCCAGACAGTCCGTCTGTAGGATCCATTTCCAACATCCTAGCCTTCCTTCCTACCAGTGATCCATTTTGGCCAAGGGGATGATCCTGGATAGCTTTACTGACTGGATTTACTGATACAGTAATGATCCTGGATTCACTTTATATAACAGAGGCATAATCTCCTACAACACATAATACCTATTTGGATCTGTGGCCTTGGTGTGTTTGAAAAGGTAGGTAGGTTTGCTTCTTTAAGTATATAAAGGCTCTGTGTACTTTCTTAAAGTGTTTCTGCCTAACCTTACTAAAGACTTAAGTGTCCAAAAGACAAAATTCACAAAGAAAGTTTACAGTTAAAATTACTATCCATTATTCTCAGGTGGCCTGTTAGACTCCAGTCCCTAGGCAAATGTCCAGGCTCCCCATTAAAGGAACATTTCCTGGCAGGCAGGATAAGCCCAGCTAGCCAAGTAGCAAACACCAAAGAGAAAAAAGCAGGACTTAAAGGATCGGAGATGAACCTGGCTAATTCCAGGTAAGAAAAAGCTACATCTTTTAATCAGGATTAATGGCCCTGAAGCTCTTTTGAAAGCAGGCTACGTTAGAAGACATTCTGAGTTGACAACAGTGACAATGCCAATGGACACAGTGTTAGAGAGTAGGTACTGAGCACCTGGACACCTAGGTATCAGCAGACTACTGGAGTCATGAAAACAATGACCAAAAAGACAAAATTTTTTCGACAGGTTTCCATTTACTTTAGAACTTTTAGTCTGGGGTGCTTCAGCGGTCATTGGTGGTCAAACTTGGGGTGATCTTTGTTTGACCAGTGATATATGTATGAGTAGTTCCTTCCTTTTCTATGGTGTGCCACAGAAGGAATTTTTGTCTGGATGCATCAACCAGGATGCGCTAACCAGATCTCTCCTCCACCTGCAATTAGCACCTTCCTCTCACAAATTCTTCCTTTCTCTACTTAACTCAAGTCCCCACTGTGGTGATTTATCTTATGGCAAGTTCCTTCTGTGGCCTGGGCCATGTTTGAGACAGACAACTTGTTGGAATGGTTTCTACCATCTCAGAGAATCCGAGAAGTCCCACGCCAGCAGAAGCACGCTGGTGGGACAATTAAAACCCCCTGGATGCTTCTTGTATGGTTTGTCCCAAAACCATGGTAACCTTTGTATGTTAATCCCCCTAGGTTGGTTGGTTTCAACATGATCCCTTGCTCCTCCCCTCCCTTCTCCCCATTGGATTGTTGTACCTCCCCACCCTCTCTCCAACCCTACTGGCCCAAAAGGCTATATCCATGTGCCCCCAGCCTCCCCATTTCTTCTTTCGCCTCTGGACTTGTTCAAGAATAAAACTGTTGGAATCCTATGTGATTGGGCCCTCTGAAATTCACTGTCCTGAGAACGCATGAGCTATCTGGCGCTTGGGTGTGTGTGTTTGTGCTTTCCAACAGCACAGGTGAGAAAAAAGGTCTCCTTGCACAGTACCAGACTGTACTGGCCAAGTGGTCCGATATCAGAGACCCACTCGGAATACGCAAGGACCTATTCCACCGTACCACTGCCCGAATGCAACAGCAACTGTGATCTTTAAGTCCTTACAGCTGTGGAGAAGGGATGGTCTGGCAGAATCCGATCATTGAGTGGGGCTGGAGAACACAAAGCACAGCTGAGTTTCCATCCAAAGGGCAATTTAAATTTGTTACCTCTGTCCTAGTGTTGGCTACCCACTTGGACCATCCCCAAAGCCTTTCCCTCACACCTGTCTGGATTGCAACCCCTTTGCCTCCACCTGCTTGATGATGGGAGGGAGCAAGGTGAGAGGCAGCTGCACAGGTACAAGGGGAGCAGGTCTGTCAGATGTGCCTCCTGCCAGCTAAAAACACTCATTTCGCCTCAAAATCTCCTTCAAAGGAAAGATGATCTTTCTCTCTTTGCTCTCAGTAATGGCTGGGCTGTGAGGCAGGTACAACACAGTTCTGGCACCAGCTAAGCTCAAGAGCCCTAAAAGCAGCTCCTGAGGGAAGGAGTCCTAGGAAGAGAGCTGCAATCCTAGAGGCAGAAGGAGTGTGCCCCAGGTCATAAGTTACCTTCAATTTTCAAGTGGCCTTTTCCACTGCAGAGGACTGCTGCAAGGTCTTCACTGCTGTTTTAGTCCTTACCTGAGCATCTACAAAATGTGGACAAGACTACACAGGGTCAGACAGGTTACTAGAGTGATGAAAAATTCATTGTTTATCGAGGTGGTCTCTCTGCCAGCTTTATTTATCTACAAAGGTATCAAACATACTGAAAACAGCCTGGAGGGAGAAAATGAAACTGAGTTTTAAAGGCATGTGACAATGTCTGTATCATCCCAACAGATTAGCCACTACTCCTACATACCACAGTGATTTCTGTTCCTGTGATTCCCTGTGTGTCAGCCAGACACCATACGTGGGCAAGGGAAGAGGTCTGAAGAATTAGAGTAGTACAAAAGACAAGCACTAGCCCAATGTCTCAGATTGTATGTGAGGATGTACAGCACAAATCTGCTTTGAGACAAGGGCCTTATATCACCTCCCAGGGCCTGGAGTTATCCCTCCTTGTGTGTGCAGGCATGTTGCTAGAAAACTGCAATATTCTTGAGCCTGGATTCAGCTGCACCATGACCTGAGGGTGGGAGGAAGGGAAGCTGCACAGCCAGATGGCTGTCACCACTTCTGTGCCTGCCAGGGCTGACAGAGCAGAGGGCTGTCCCATTAGCCCCATCCTCTGTAAAGCTGTGCTGGCAGGAGGTGATCGCACACCAAGACCTCACTACCTCTGTGCAAATCCATGCTGCTTGAAGGCTGTCACCACCAGCACTACTGGAAAATGCTTGCCTTGGTTTTTCCAGGAGGGGACAGGCAGATGGTTGACAGAGTGGAGTCACAGTGCCAGCCACAGTCTCCAGGACAGGCAGTCAGAGGAGCAGGACTGCAGCTAACCAGAACTGGGCTGAAACCTGAAACACCCTCTTGTCTTCCTGTTCTGACTTCAGCTCTGGTCTGAAGCAGAAAAGCCTTTGCTACAGGATGCTGCCTACCTAAAATGGACCAAAGACTAGATAAGAATTGTCTTGCCAATCTTGCCTTGGGTGACACCTACCCACAATGTTTTCTTGAAACTCCTTTGAACATACAGTTTAATTGTTTCTTCTTGTGAGCAAGACAGTGAAGACTTAATTAACTGGAATCTTTTTCTGTCCATAGAAAAAAAATTGTCTTTTATTTCTAATTGTCTTTTTCTCTAGCTGGCTCTAGTTCTGTTGCAGGAAGGTCTCAAATACTACTGAAGAAAATATATTGATGTAAAAATATATGTCATCCTTGTCTTTTACAGAAAATCTTGGGAACATATTTTATAAAAGCTTATGCTCTCTTTACTTAAGCTTTGGACCAAGTAAAGCCAACAAAATCTTTTTAATACCAGCAGAGAGGCAGCTGGATACAAGGCAGAAAAAAGAAGAAAAAAGGAAGAACTAAACTTACTGCAGTGCTGTAGTACATGCAATGTAATCAGTTCCCTTTGACATCAATAGGGTTTAGGCATGCTTAGCTCAGTAGGCTCCTTCTAAAGTTTTTGAATATGTTAGGGCACAATTTACTTTGGTTTCAATAGCTGAGCTTTATTAAGATGAAGTCTAAAGTTTTTAAAGGCATAAGTAGAAACAATAGAGTTGTTAAAGTGCTGGGGGAAGAGTCTAATGGTAATCATGTCCAGAAGCATTTGAACTGAAGGATAAATTTAAAAAAACTGTGGGAAACAATAGCCCATTACAATGGCAAAATCCATCAGCTGAAGAAAGCAGGGCAGACATGGTCAAGGCATTGTGCTTAAAGGATATCCATGAGATACACACATACAGTAACAGAGAGTGACATTCTTCATGTTGTATCAGTTTAAAAATCCAGATAGATCTAGATATAGATGTCAGCTACTAGGACAACCAGGCTTCATTGCCCATGGACATCAGCACAGCCAGCACCTGTCTGCTCAGCAGGTTGTGTGCCTCGTGGTGAAGGGATAAACATGATCCGCTCCTCCGAGCCCCCACCGCTCCGGTGCCCGGGCACCAGCAGCCTGCAGCCCATGGTGCACCTCCCACCAGGCTGTGCCAGCACATGGAGCGCAGTCAGGGGAGGCAACTTATAATTATTTGATGCAGATTGCAGATGGTCACTTCATTAGCATCGATGCAGAGGCACCCCTCACATGGTGTGGGGTCGCCTTTGTCCCTCTGCAGAGGGGGATGGCTGGCATGTTGTGATCTTTTAATGCCTCTCCCAGGGCTTGATCCGGGGAGGTGCTGAGCAAGGTCTCCTACATTAAAGTAGAAAATATCAAATTAAAACCCCTTTGGGATAGAGGCTTGAAAAGGAAATTAGAGAATAGAATTTCTGCATCATAAAATATTAGGAACAGAGTGCATTAAATTGCTCCTAAATGGTGACAAAGGAGATCTGTTTCACTGTCTGTTTTATAATTGTTTTAACTAAAGGATGTGTCTGTCTTGTGGGGTATTGACTGTTAATTCCAAAAGTACAAATATTGCTGGTGTCTTACAATTAGGCTACTATGCTAATTTTTAATGAAATAATAATCAAGTTGTGTGTGTTGTACTTCCAATATTTATTTACTTGTTAAAACCAGACCTTTTATTGAGAGTGGTTTCATGCATTCTTTCACCAGTCAAGTCAACATTACTGTCTTTTTAAAACAGCTGTAAATCTCTTTGATTGGGACTTGAGGCTGGAATCATTCGTGCTGTGTTAAACTAAACTGTCTTATCTCCTTGAGTGCTATGCAGCCTCCAGCATGTCCAGAGCTGCATCTGTCCATGGCCTAAGGAGGCCAATATTTGAAAGCTATTAATAAAGACATTTGGGGAGGAGATGGAGACACGCCTTTAACCCTCTGTGCAATGTGTTAGAAGAGATGACAGAGTAAGAGAGGCATGCTTTTTCATTTCCAAGGATAAGGGATTTTGTCTTTTCTTTTTTGTCTTTTTTTTTTTTTATGGGGACAATCACTATCCCACAAATAGCCCATTATTTTCAAAGGAATGGAGGAATGCAGGCTGATGAACATCTGCACCATTGGACCGAAGGTTAGCCCAGATAAAGGTTTCAAATAAAAAATAAAAAATTTAAAAACAAAAACCAAAAAAAATTGCCATGAAGCTGGCCACCATCAGCACCACAGAGGGGAGACCCACACCTCTGAAGCCTCCTCCTGCCCTTACTGCCCCAAGCTGCTGAGCTGCAGACAGAGAGAAGACCCTTCCATGGGTCTGGTGCACCCTGGAAGTTTCCATAGGGCTGAGTTAAGTAGGGAAAACATGAAGCACCTTTACAAAGGACCAGGACTCCCTTTGCATGGGGAATTCCTGTTGTCTGCCTCATGCTGAATCTGTTGTTTTGCTCTTGAGGTGGCACAAAGAGAGTTTCAAATTGGTCCCATCATATCTTAGTATTAGACAGGAAGTTAGGGACTATTGCACTTGCTGCATCTCAATGTGAACAGTGAGGAGAAAGTCCTTGGTGAAAAACTTTTGTGGGAAGCAGTATTTAAAGTCTCCAGGCTGCTGGGGACAAATAGCAGCAACTTCCTCAGCTATCCACAAGTGAGGTATCTGAGCCTCTGTACAGTCAACACTGAGAACCAGGGCACATCCAGAGCAGAGTTATCACATCCATCATGGGCACCTATCCAGAAGGCAGCTTAGTTCATTTCTGAGTGACAAATGGGCAAGGCATTGGAGACACATGACATCCTTCTGACTTCAGCCTCCACAGAGATGGGTTTCACCCAGAGCAGCACCTGGGGCTTTGCCATGGCAAAGCTACTGGCACTGATCTACCTCACAAAACCAGGGTGGACACAGGAAAGGGAAGCTGGGAGATTACTCTAGAAAGAACACTTGCTCCCGGTTTTCCTCATAGACAGCTCCGCTGGAGATGTTACCTTTCCAGTGCAGAAGGTGTTGGTGACATGAACTAAACTACTTGTATGCCCCTGTGTCCTAGGTTACATAGAAGGTGTAACCAAAAGTATGTATTCTAGTACCATCTCCATAAGTTGTTAAAACAGGTGGGGCAGGGCTCTTTGTGTTCAGCATGACTCAGCCCTGATAGCACCATCAAGGGGGCTATCTCTGCTAATGGGCCATCAAGGTCTCCAGGAATGACTCATCAGCCCATTGTGAGATGCCCTGCCCAAAGGGGAGGAACTGAACATTCCCACCTGCATATAAGGGACAGACTCTGGAACATTGGGCTACCTTTTCCACTGGATTCCCAGAGAGGAAGAGCTCAAGAGCCACTGCTGGACCTCCAGAGACCGACGAGATTTTTCTACAGGATCTCCACGTCAACAAGACTACGTCCATCACTCCAACAGGACTGCAGCCACCATCTTTAACTGGACTGCCAGCACCACTCTAACAGGGTGACAGGTTGTATTCTAACTTTATCTATCTGAACTGGAAGGAGGTCACATTATCCATTCTAAGGGAGGCTCCCACCTTCCTTAGCAAGGCACCTGTCTTTCAAACCAGGACACCCTGTCTATACCCTTCCTATCCCTACACCTCTGCTTTCAGGAGCCACCTGTATCTCACAATTTACCAAGCTGATCCACATGTTTCCCTCAGAGGTTGTGTCCAGAGCTGTCTGCCATGCTGTCTTCCAGGCTGGGCTACCAATATTTAACATCAGGCAGCCAGAAAGAACCATGCTTGTGGGTAGGGGAAAGGCAAACAAATTATCACATTGCAAGCCAGGGTATGCCTTTGCAGCTGCCATTGCTTATTACAGTAGAAGGGGGAAATGTCCTTCTTTCTTTGAAACCAAAATATAACCTCAGCTTTCCTTCCTGCTGAGGTCTCCTCTGCAGCAGTGAAAACTCAACAACCTCAACTCCGTCTGCTGCCACCAAAGTCTTTTTATCTCCACAACATCCACCAAAGTAAAAAGAAAGTCCAAGTACAATCTCTTACCAAAGTGCTCAGGGAGCACAGCACTGGTGAGATAGAAAAGCCCAGCCTTGCCCCTGAGAGCAGCAAGACTTATCTCAAAAGAGAGGTTTAAGCATGGACTGTAAATTCTTTCAGAGACAAGTATGACAGTTTTCTCACAGGTGTTTGCTTTACACCTGGTATTTGATGTCCTGTTTGTCCAGGAATTTCTCTGAGTTTTTGGATCATTTACCTATGTGACAAGGATGTAAAACACATGATAAACTGAAGTCACACAAACCCCACAGTATCTACTTCAAGATGTCAAATTGTTGCTGTGCGAAAATCTCAGCGTGATGAGACCTGCTTCTTCAGTGCCAAGTCTGGAAAGTCCCAGTGAAATCATTGTTCCCTGGATAGCACATAAATGGGTTCACTCAGCACAACTTCAGCTTCTGTCCTCACCCAAAAATCTTGGAAGGGTTACACTGTAGTTCATTTTCATGGGCTCCAAAAGTGTCTTTAGCTTTTTCTTCCATAACAGTCTCTTCTGTTCTTTTTTGGGGTTTTTTTTCGATCACAGAAATCCCATTACTAAAAGAGGAAAATTTCATTAATCAATGCTGCAGTTATAATAGGTCTCACACCTCAAAAACACACTCAAAAATGAATGTGTGACATTTAAAATTGTCATTATTTTATTCAGAATTCTGATGTTTTTATTCAAACCCAAATATTTCTATTTAAACTGAAAAATTATTAAGATAAGAAATTGCAGTTGATGGGTATGGAGCGTACTCCCACAAGAACATATGCTGTTTTCTGACTACTGGTTTCTCTTAGTTCTAAAATTCCCGTCTCTGCAATAACTGAGGATCCTGAAGTCAGATCACATTTAGTTTAATTTCAGAAGTGCTAAAGAGATTAAACACCTTGCAGATTAGATGATATTGCATGATCTGCCCTATACATAATCATAGAAATACTGGAGCTCAGCTTCCAATTAATTGTGCATTGATTCACTTTAAACAGGCTCTAGATACAGGCTGAGATGTATTAATAATATGGTATTGTATTTTAACTCACTTCTGTTTTTATTAACGTATTAATTTGTTTTAATGAATTATTTAGTTTTTCCTCATAAGATTTATTAATGTGACAGACCATACTTTGACCTGTAGTTTTATATTATATATCTGGCTGAGAATAAATACCAAGGAAAAAAGGCAGAAAGATTTTTTGTAGAGAATCTTTGTTCCAGTTGTACTATGTTTTGTAATTTATTATTATAATTTTGTTGCCTTATTCTGCACAAGTAAATTAACCAATGGGTGCCTAAGGACATGTAGCACATGTTCAGGGTTTGTGGCATAGGAGGGGATAAACAAAGATGGTAATATCGGCTGATAGAACATCACATGCCACAAGGGGGGTTAATTTCTTTTCTTTGTACAATTTCAGTAAGAAATGCTAACCCTTTAGATGAAGAAAGACATTTGTCCCCATGAGGTTTAGGCTAGCAGGACTTGGGCTGTCCAGTTGCAACTATTTTCTTCCCAATCAGCTTGCAGTTGGGTGCAAAGTCATGCTGTTTTGCAGTTCTCCTGCCTTCAGCTGACCTTCAAGATCATCTGCAGTGTTATTTCTTCAGCATCAAAATCACAGCAGAGTTGGGCAGAATTGGCACAAGACACCTGCTAGAAACCACACCATCTCAAAGGATCATAAGGAAATCGGTGAAGCAGTGATTATTTCCCTGCAATTGAAATAGATCCTTTCCTCAAATAGAAAGCTTTCAGTGCCCCACATTTAGAACTGAAGAGAAATGTGCAAACATTAAAAGTTTTAGCAGCATTACCCTTAGAATGAAAAAATCTGCCATTGCCATTACACTCAGACCAGAATATTTTAATCAGTGCTATTCTTGTGACACTTGGGCTTTGATCACTTTACATCCTATCTCCTTTAACTATTCTATATCCTTTTTCCCATTATAAAATCAAAATGTCTGTGTGAATCTACTAGGGACAAAACAGACCCTGAACCCTGGGCACACTGTCTTTCCAAGTAAGCACAAACCAGCACATTCCCTTATGCTCACAAGTTGTAGTGACTCATCTAGCATCAAAGACTCATCAAATTTAAGGAAAAAAATGTATTTGTTCAAGTAATTTATTCCCTGATTTATCTTGATTTAAAGATACCGAGAAAAAAAACTCACGTCAATTTCCTGGCCCCTTTACTTCACATTTACTCACCCTCTGCATTGAGAACTGCACTTTACTTCCTGTCCAGATTTCTGTGGTTTCAACTTCCAGCTGTCTGCGCTAACTTAGAGCCCTTCAGTAGCCCGTAATTTTTTTCCCTCTTGTATTCATACACCACATCTCAACTATTATTGTGACTCTCTTCACTGATATTTTCTGTTCTTCCCACCTTCCCTTTACCAACTAAGGTCTGTGGGTAGCACACCAGTATTGGTCTCAACAAGGTTTCCCAAAAGACTGTTCCTTCCTTTTGTAGACCTACAGAGTTCCACAGGGTGTTCATTTTCAGCTCCTTTCCTGTGCACTCCCTGCCTTCTCTGCCATACCCCATGGACCACCTTCCATGCCCCTCAGCTTGTATTTTTAGCACAGAAATCCTTTTTTTTAAATGATCCTCTTCTTCCAAGATATTTAGTCACTATGTGATTGTCCCCACTTCTGTTTATCACATAGAATTGTCTGCAAATTTTACCAGCAGTGACATTGCAATTCCAGAGCCCTGAAGAAAATGTTAAAGAGTATCATCTTAAATGCCCTCCAGTTTTCTTTCCCCAGTTGTTCAAAACCCACTGAATTTCTGTGTTTATACTCTCCTCTTTTGTGATGTCTGCAGTACAGCTTTTTTGGAGTAACATGACCTGCTATTTTTATTTCAAGTTGTGCTTCTCCTTCATCTTCTCCTGGATCGTAGCCTTCAGGCTGCCTGTGATCTAGGAAGCTTTTCTGTCCTTTGGCAAAAATAACACATCTACAGCAGGACCAGAAGTTGTTCCTTCTGCTAACACGCCAATTCCTTTCACCTAGGTGGAAAAAATCAGCCCTAAATTCCTTCTCAGGACTTCTGCTCACTCATGCAGTGTCAGTGATGAGGTCTTCTTACACAGCTGTACCACCAAGAATGGATTTATCTGCTGGAAGTATCAAATCTTGGGCTGATCAAGGGTTCAAGCCCTGGGTTCAAGCCTTGCATTCTTCACAGGAAGCCATACAGCTGGAAGCAGACAAGGGCTCAGTCAGGAGGGCTGTCTCTGTGGCCTCCCACTCCCCTCCAGCATGCACTGACACAGCCAAGGAGAAATCCAGAATTTATACACTTAAGCAAACAGGGAGAAAATATTAAGCAGAGATGCATCTGACAGACCTTAAACTGTACCAAAGCTCTATATGGAAGCATTTTTCTGTAGGGAGTGAAAAGGGCAGGGATGGCGAAGAGGAATATCCTGACTCCAGCTCCTGTGTGGGAGCTGCAGCATTCCAGCCAACACAGGCAATTCCTGAGATGAGTGGGAGATAGAGTTGCATCCCAGGCACCGTATCACCTGGGCTTTTCCTGCTGCACCTACACCTCACAGCTCTGTGCAGCAGCCAGCTCTTTGGCCGAGGTAGCTGGAAAGCTGCTTCCTCCTTCCTCTGCCCCTTTCCCTCTACCCTTATTAAAGTCAAGGAGGAATTCTTTGTGCTGATTTTTAAGGAGACTGAGAGAAAAAAGCACAGTTGGATGGTGTTTGCTTATCCTCAGCCAAATTTCTTACAGGAGTTTATGCGTTCAAAGAAATATAGATATCAATCTTGACTTTGTTGTTTGGATTGCAAAAGTATCAGGAAGCAAAGGTGCCCTGGAACTAATTTCTATTGTATTCTCCAGACAGCTTGCTCAGTAGCATAAATGCTATTAATAGATGACCTCAGATGCTGCCTTTTGAGGAGCATGAGCAATGTTTGTCCATGTCTCTATAATTTCCCTTCTGAAAAAACAATGCTCTTTCCTCCCCTTCCCCCAAGTGTGACTGCTTCATCAGCACTTCCCTGGCTGTGCGTGAAACATGGGCATGCTAAACAATAAACCCTCTCTTTTTCACAGCTGTACTTGCACCAGTAAAACTCTTTGTACCATTCTGAGGCTGACAGCTCTCACCCTTCTCCTCATTGTCCTTGCGTGGATGCAAAAGATCCTCAGAGGAAAATCCAGCTTGTTCAGCTATGGGGAGACTTACTTCATTAGCCCTTTAATCGATGAGAAGAAAGTCACTGGACTGTGTGCCAGAGCTGCCATCCTGGAGTGTTGCCAAGCCCAGCTTCCAAAAGAGGGCAGGTAGCTAAGGCTGGAAATACTGTGTGATGTTACTAATGTCATGTGCTGAGCACTCAAAAGGGGACTTGTCACCTGCTGAGAAAAAGTCCCTTGCAGCCTCATTAACTGCAGCCAATGCAGTGGAAATTCCTGTGCATGCCTCTCTTCTAAAGACGCAGATCAAGAGACAAAAAAATTATCTCTGAGCTTATTTTCTCTCTCGTTCCCTCTTTCTATCCTTTTCAAGTTCATGGATCTACCACTTGCTAGTGGTAAAGGATCCACTCAGAATGAAGATGTTATAAAAGAGGGGAGCTGAAGATCAACACTTCAGATCTTCAGCTCTTACAAGAGATTTTAATACAATCAGATGAAAAATTCAATGCTAAAACCATCTTTCATTTTGTTTTGTTTACCCACCTGAAGCAGTCTCTTACCAAAATCTCTTCCGCATAATTTTCCAAAATATTACAAAAGCAGGACTCATCTCTGGGAAGAATGGCCAGAAAGGAATGGAAAAGATATGCTAAGCTTTCCTGAGCAGGCCGCTACTCAGATGAAAGGTGGTGTGCCTTCAATTTTTAAGTCCTGCTATGAAAGACACATGCACTCTGTCAACTTCCAAATCTCCAGCTCATTCGTCCTGAAAAGCCATGGGGCTGAGCCAGCCCTGTTGGATTGTGAGCTGCACACGGGTTTAACACCTACGTTAGTGCTCTCCATCTGTCACTATGTGTAATTGTACTTCCCTACCGCTGTTTACAGAGTGTGGGACGACCACGCAGAGCTACAGCTCTCTTCTAATTAAAGTACTTGGATTTAATCAAGGTTACAGCAGCTTGAGGATGACAGGCTGCCCACAGAACAGACAGCATCCTGAACCATCTTAACTGAATACCTAGATAAAGATGAGAGAAAGGAAGCAGTGCTTTTGTTCCTTTTGCTTTGCACTTCTGTATTCCAGCTGCCAGGGCTGAAGGCCAGCACTTGCTTTTGCAGGCAGCCAAAACTGCAGGCTGTGTGTATGTTTTCTTTCATATCAGAGCTGTGGAGCTCTGCTGCTGGACAGACCATGATGGATGACATCACGGGGGAGGACATCCCTTGGATCACTCCTCCATCTGACCCTGCCACTGGGGGAGGCTGGAAGGCAGAAGTGGGGAGAGATTGGAGGAGGAAGATGTGAGCCAGGAGTCCAGCAGCCCTGTGGCTGCCAGAGTACCATGTGCCAAGCCCTCTCATGCCTCTGGTGTTGGATTTTTCCTATCTGTAAATATTGTTTGCCATTGTCTAGCTAATTTTCAAGTGACACTTGAAGTTTTCATACTAGGTCATGGATTCTACAAGCAGCTGTGCCTGTCAAAGGCTATCATTCCTAATTGGGGGTTACCATGCCCCTACCAGAAAGTGTTGTCACCTCAGCTCTGCCAAGAAAAGGGCATGCAAGCCCTTCCTTATGTGCTTCAAGCCAGACAGAGAAATTGCCTTCCTCATCCATGTAACCTCGCCCAGCTGCCTTGCCCAGGAGCTCTCACTGGATCATGTCTTCTGGCAAGAGAAATAACTTCCAGCAACTAGGACAGGAACACCTTCATCCAGGGCTGTTCAGTGCATAAAGAACATGCACCTAGAGCTTCACTCTCCAGCACCAACAGCAGGTACAAGACTATCTTTGCACTTGTATCCCATTTCCTAACCACATCTACCAACTGTGTTTCTGATACATGCCTTCATCCCTCCATCCTGTGGGCATCTCAGAAACTCTGTAGATACAAGAATAATGGAGATATCTAGATTTGGCATTCGCTTCTGTTGGTTTTAGTTTTACGGCTCTGGAAAAGGGACATCAAGCCCTTAATGTGGACAGTCATAAAAGCCGTGCAACCAGCTGCTCTCATAGTCATCATGTTTGGGATTCAGATTTTGTCATTTTTGCCAGCTAAGACTCATCACCTGAATCCCTCACTGAAATGACAGAGTCATTAGTTCGCCAGACATGGTTCCTGACTGGAAGTCACTTGCCTGAAAGCCATGTTTGTGTTACTGCAGCACCATGCCTGAGCTTGCAGTACTGACACCACAGGTACCACTTCTCTGTCAATGCTGAAGCAATTTCTTAACACGGATTTATGGACTGCTTCAAAGTTCACATCTTAAAGGCACAAAAATTATGTAGAATTTCTTTGGGCAGGGTCATGCCATTTGCTGTTGGCTAACTTTTCAGTGTCCAGTCTGTACAAAAGATTGTGTCAGAAGACACTACACAGTGCTTGACAAAGGATAGGCATCACATAACAGAGGCCAAAACACAGATGCAACGTGACATGAACTATGAGCAAATGGGCATATCTTCAGTTTTGCCTGTTTGAGGGACCCAGGTATTTAACCTCTTGAAAGACACAGTTAACATATGTTTAGGGTTCCCTGCCTGGAATGCTGTCCCAAGTGGGTCATGGGACTCCTTTTCTAACAGTTGTCAGAAAAGGAGCTGGTCCTTTCCACAGCTGGAACTGACCTTGTATGAAGGACTCAGCAAGTGGGGACAGACAGTCCAAAGACCCATATCCTTTGGGCTCCCTCCAGCTTGGAATGAGAGAGGAGGTTGAATTCTGTTGGACAAAGGAGAGCAGAGAGCTGGAAACTTCATAGCACATGTGTTATGCCACTGTCACCTGTACCTCATCTGTCCTGGGCAGAGCAGTGTTTAGGTTTGTGTGCCCACTGAAGCAAAAACCTGCTGTAGGCCTGACTGTGTGTAATTGTATAGCATTGAAACCATCACTTCAGATGCTCCCTGAAAAAGTAAAGCTCCCTGAATGATCCCTGCATAATTGCAAGCTAGAAAAACAGGATTTGGGCTTTTTTTTTCCTTAATGTTAAAGTCCAAGTTATTTGTGCCTATCCTCACTTAGCCAGAGCTTGCTGGGACACCAAGCCTGAGGCATTTAAAGCACTGCTGCAATGTATTGTTCCTCATTAAATTCTGTCCTTCCACACCCTCATCCCCTCACCTCACAGTATTAGGTGACACTGCTACCTTGCAGCAGAAAGCCATCAGCTCCACGAAGTGATGATAGCCTATTTCAGGACTGCAGCACTGCTGTGAACAAGGTGCTCAAGTATGATACATTATCCCTCCAAGGCTGAAAGCACCACCTCTGCGATGTGCCTAAACTCTCAGCTAGGTGAGGTTAACACCACAGCCCAGGTTTCTCATGTGATAGAACCAAATATCTATACCTAACCAAAATATCAAAAGTGTTTATACATACAGGACACTGGAGCTTAATACCTTTTCCACTGCCCTGTTCCAAATTTATATATCCCATGGGGGCAGAAGAGCTTATTGCTCGGAATACATTCCAATGACTTTTACACATATGGCAGAATTTGTTTAATTAGCAATAGCTAGTGGAAGCCCCACTATGAAATACTGAATTTTGTAAATTTATGAGAGTAAAGACTATAATATAAACCAGCAAAGGACATTTCCTCAGACATTAGATTTATTTCCTTGCAGATGTAATATAATTTTATACTACAGTATAGTAGTATAGTAGATTAGTATCACATAGTATATACTGCAGTATAGTTTTATACTATTACGTATTTATGGCAGTTATTCTGGTAAAGTCTGATGTAAGCTTGAAATAATTTAATATATTTGTAATGACAAAGAAGATACTGTAATAAAAACCCAAGCAGGTTCACCAAAATGGAGCTCCACTACTGCAGCTTCCAAAAGAGATGGATTATAAAATAAAGGGATGCCTGTCACCACCTGGGCAATAAAGGAGAGACTTATTTTAAACCATGTTTTTCTGTCCTGTCATATTTATGACCTATACGTATCTCATGCCATTCAGATGTTTAAATAAAGGGGTAAGTAGGTAATTCTCTGGCAGCAACCACTTCTCTCTGCATCTGTGTTTATAAAATCGTAGGCACCTGATATATGATTCTTCTAAGGCTTCACTTGAACTCAAAATTCCCACACACTCAGCCAAGATGAATCTTCCTCCAAGCAGAATACACTTGCTAGTCCTATCATAGAGCAACACTGCACAAAACTGCTGGGAACAAACTGAAGAGTGTTTCATCCAATTGCAACTGCCTGAGGTCAACGAAGAAGGTATTAATTTTATTTTTAGCTTGCTTTTACAGCCTGATTGCATTTTCCGTAAGATAATCCAGTAGAGGTTCTCCTCTCTGTTGCTTTGGGTTTCTTTTTAATCATCAAGTTTGCCACATTACTAATTAACAAGCTCTTAATAAATCACTGATTGTTTAATATGAATCAGAAGAAGAAAACACTGGCATCCCATGACTAAATTTTTTCATAGTTTGTTAATAGAAACTCCAGGATATTTGTCACTGAAGCATTCCAGCACCCTTCAAAAAATGAAGGATTTGGTCTTGTAGCAGCAATGTGAAGTGGAAGAGTGATGTAAAAAAGGCTGACAAGTAGGAAACAGAGCAAAGATCAATTAAAAAACATGTTTTCAGTCTTAAAAGAAATGGGTAGCACCAATGTCAAGACAGAGTAGGCTGATTATCATTTGTCTTACCTGATGACATTTTTGCAGTCCCTCTGCAGTCCTGGAGTTAGTTTTTAGTTTAAATTGCAAGACTGTAGAAAGAAGAACAGGCTACAGATGAAAATCAAGAGCCAAACCTGCTTGTAGTTTGGCTTTTGATATCAGATGCCAAAGATATATTGCATTCGCAAGCTGGAGTCTTTGCTTGGAAAAATCTATGCCATGGAATTTTAGTAATGTCAGCGGTAATGGTTCAGTAATCATGAATTAGATTTTGAGAAATTATCAGATTAATGTAAAAATTATAGGAACGTTTTCAAAGAAATGCTCTATTTTGTTTTCATATTTGTCCCTTTTTTTTCTCTAACAGCATTGAGCTATTTGCTTTGCATGACTGACAGCCAAAGCACTGTGCAAATTGCAAGGAGAAAACTCCCACCAGAAAATTCTGCACTTTTTTGTAAAAATATTTCAGCCAGGCATCTACCTGTCTTTTTAGTGTGTAAAACACACATAGTCTTGGTCTTAAAATGGTATTCTTGTCTCTGTTAATTTCCTCTCAGATAGGATTTTGTTGTTGGGAACTTTTAAATTCCTCTCTTCAGCCACTTTTTTAGTGTCACAATAAATCTTTTGATCAGAAGCTGGAATACTGGAGCTGGATGAGAGTGTATGCAAATTCAGTAAAAGCCTTTGCCCAGTTGATTCAATCTTCCCTTTAATCCCCATGATGATCTGCAGTAATGGATAAAAATTATGAGCAGGAGAAAGAAGATAAATAAATAAACCAACCCTCAGGAAGCAATTTTGATTGCTGTGAGGAAACACTGGAGGCTCTTGGCCCTGGGGAACTCTCCCCAGTACGCTGGAGGTTTTCAGATACCATGGTGATGAGGGACTTTATGAATAACTAGGTAGATAAATGGTAAGTGTTTTTGATCTCTGCTAGCCTGTATTTCATTCTGTCAGTTGGAGAAGAGGCTATTCAAATCTGTCGGCTGTAGGAGGTCAGCCAGGAGAGAGAAAATGTCTTCATTACAGCCTTCTGTTCAGCCAGGCCTCCCAGCTGACCTCGGCGCCCAGGCTTGTCAGTCAGATGAGGCAAATTTTCCAACCGAGGGAAGATGTCACTGCGCCAGATTTTTATCCCTGGTGTAAGAGCTCGGAGGCAGCAGCATAAGGCCAAGGAAGAGTTAGCTTGCATTGTGACATCTCCCCCAAAACTGCTGTGGGATTCATGGGAACCTTTCCCAGTGGGGTGCATGTGGGGAACCTGAACTCATTTTCCTTGGCACTATTTTCAGTATTCCAGCTTCTGATCAAAAAATTTATTGTGCCACTGGGATAGGACGTTCCAAAGAGAGATGCGGACTGAACCACTATAGAAGGCAGAATAACTCTGTCATTGGAAATGCCTAAATATCAATTACATTTTCTGCCCTGTGTCTTCTCAATCAGTGAGTCCCCTCTCACAGGTCTGATATAAATTTCAGGCAAAGGAGCTGGAGCCATTTAGTTTCTATTTCAGGCTGAAAGTGAATTTCTCATGTTTAAAGGTCCCGCTGATTTTTGTGGCAATACTCAGGAAGGAAGGCAGGACAGGTTAAAATGATGCAGAGCCCTGTCTAATGGAGAAGGAAGATCTCAGCTATTCAGGATGGAGAAAAAGGTCACATTTTGCAAAAGGATGCATACAATTTGAAATAGGAATTCCAATCCCATTATTTGGTAATGGGATTTGTAAACCTCATGTTCACAGGCTGATATAAACAATATATGCTTCCCGAATCCCTCTTGGAAGAAGAACTCCTTGCAGCATAGCTAAATTACACAGTAAGTTATCATTTACAAAGAACAAAAATAGGAAAAGGAGTCAGTGAAATTAATTTATGTCTAAAGGATTTCTCATTTTTTGCATTGAAGGGCAGGGAAACAGTCTCCTCTAAAACCACACTTGTAATGGAGATGATTTTACTGTGTTAGATAATTTCCAGAAAACATTGTAAAAATGTTCCCTTTACTCAAGCCAGCCAGGTTTTAATAGTATGAAAGCAAAATACAGTCTGCTATTAGCATGAAATAACATTAGCATAAATAGAAAAGAGTAAGGACACTTGAAAAAAATTCCACATAAATGGCCTGCTCATTTCACTAGACATCACTGTAGCTGAGAAACTGTGAAATTTCCATAATAATCGAGTGCAGAGAAAAACAAACAACAATTTTATTGATAGGGAAATTACATCCTGTTGCTGAATATAAAACTACAACTCTGTTCAATGGCCCTTTAACAGCATTGAAAGTATATATTAATTTGTAACTGTAAATGAAATGTAAACAAAATACTCAGTTCAGTCTGGCCACAGAAACCTCCTGATAGTGTTTCAGGGCAGGAACCCAGGAGACATATGTTTGGATTCCATATTCTAGGCCCTGAGCTCGCAGCATCTGATACCTTCGTGGAAAAGATTTACGCAGCTGCTGTGTGATGATACACTTGTGACAAAAAGCAATGGGCCTATGAGACATTACTGGCTTTGGGGGAGTAGAGCTCCTTTGGGTTTTTTGCTTGCTTTCTTTTAAAAAAAGGATCCTTCAATACTTTGCTGTAGCAATCCCAGATATTGCAGTTTGAAGTTACACTGCTGCAGTGCTTAGCACTGTTGCAGCAGAGCTTTCCCGTGCAACAGGACTGTATTCCCACGGAAAGCAAAGTGCTTTTTCTACCATCTGAGGAGCAGTAAGGAAAGCAGCTATGGAAAGCGAGTCCAGCTGGGAGGGGCCATACCAGTTGTCACTACACAGACACGGAGCTGGCAGCCAGGGGACGGTGCTCTGGCTGCCCCAGCAGCCCCTGACTCCTGCAGGGCTGGGACATGCATGGTGAAGGCAGAAGAGTTGCTTAGATTTCACCTTCCCAGCTGAACTTCAGCAGCAGTCACCATGAGGCTTGGAAAACTCACAGGGAGTCTGGGGATTGGGGCACACAAGCTCACTGGAGCCCCAGAGCTGCTGTGGTTCCAGCGAGCCAGGCTGTGGCAGATGGGATACCACCATCCATCACAACCATCCTGGCGGCAGCAGATTCCTTCTTTCTGCCTGTAAACATGCCCAGGTACTGAAGACGTCTCTCCCCATCACCTCCTGCACCCATAAATGCTGCTGCAAAGTAGGTCGGAAGAGGTACCCAGTCAGCACAAGGGTGCTTTACATCCCCTGCCTGCTCTGCATGGCAGTGAGTGATTTCCCCGGGGCAGCACAATGAAGAGAAAGGCCCTAAAATGATGCCTTTAGCTGCACTCCTGCCAGACAGCCCCCACTGAGCCCACCCTGGATGGCTCATCATCAAAATAGTGTTGGGGGAGAAAGGTTTGGGGGGGATGGGAGCGATTGTGTGGCTGCACAAAGCCCGTTGAACAGTTAATGCTTTAACCTTGCGTATAATTTATACAATAAACAAAGTCACATGTTTCTCTAATAATTTAGATGTAAGCAAATGTTGATTTATTCAGGAAGGCTACTGCCAGCAGCAAAGCCTGCAGCACTGAAATTTGAATTAAACTAGGACAGAAGCAGGCTAGTCTATAATAACATTTGTATAATTTTATTTTTGCCCTTGGCTCAGTTCATTTCCTTCTACAGTAGATGCATGAAATTGGTTCTTCAGCCACCTTTAGCTGATGTTCATTGATATCGGGGGTAGGCAGAGAAGCAAGAGAATGTAACCTTTTTAGACTTTGTGTTTGCAATCAGAAGGCCATGAATTCTTAGGTCATTTATGACAATAATTTTCTTCTGTGCCTTTCCTTTCCACAGTACTCTCTGAATGGTTCCATGTCACCTGAAATGATGGGGCTTTTCCCCCCATTTTTTTTCCTGCATGGAGACTTCTAGAACAGAGCTTTCTAAACAGATGCAAATGTTGTGTTGTTTTTATACTTTTATTCATGCCTGAGGGCATGAAATTGGAGTTCTCTTACTCTGCTTTCAACATGAAGGAAGGGGACTGTATGATACTTCAAAAATGATGGTGAAAAAATACAGACTAGCACAGATATCAAGAATGGATCCCTTGGCTTCTTATCCAACTTTGTGTTTGAGGAGAAGAAAATAAGCTGGATAAGGGGGAAGATGTAGAGCAGCACAGGGCAGTAGCTCTGTTAGGGGTTTCTGGTGGCAGTGAAAGTGCTGCTCCCAATCCTCAGAAACAAAAAAGCACAAAGATAAAGTGTTTTGCTTTTGTCCAGATAGGTTTTCCTCAATAGGTCCTCAACAGGTTTCCAAGTGAAGTCAGAGGATCCCTCTGAAAGCTCTTCTGTTCCTACTCTGGCCATCACTGGCACTAAGCGGGCACCATCCCACTGCAGAGGGCAAGCCCAGGGTTATCTGCCTGTGAGCCCACAACTCCTCTGCAATGCTGGGCTGATATGTCCTGGAGAGCCTACTTGAAATGATTCTGAGGGCACTGTGTCAACCTGCACTGAGCCAGGAGGGACACTTAGGCTTTATGGGCAAAGGAATGAAAGCACTGAGGAGACTGGAGAAAGGGGAGGGGAGGGAGACAGGAGCTAAGAACAGCACTGGCAGAAGAGTGATAACACCTCTGTCTGGCAATGCCACAAAATCATCTTTTAACTGCAGCCAGGATGAGCAAGATTGTTGCGTGAGATTGACTTATTTTTTTCCAACTGTACACCTGGCCAGGTGCAAAAGCTCATGTGCCCATCACAAACTGAGGTAGTAGTGCTCTTATGCATAACACCCATGTATGCGGTGATTTCACTGTTGTTTTTGATAAAGAGTAACTTCACTTTTGCAGTCCTCTAGGCTGCAAATAAAAGCTTCTTAACAGGAGTCAAAATTAAATCAAGTCCCGTGAGTCCAGGGCAGTTTCTGGGATTCATGACCTGTCCGTATCCCCAGCACACACAGATCCTGAAACCTGTCTGTGACACTTTCAAGACCAGTCCGATAAAAGTTTGAGCAGAAACAACCACCTAATGTGTTTTACTAGAGGGCTGTGGCTGACTGCCAGGATGGGAAATGCCAGCCTCAAGCTCCTCCATCGTAAAAGTAATACACTCCTTCTCCTCACCACAGTGACCACAAAAATTGTACCAGTCCATGCCCCTCTGAACGACCTATGGCCTCAGGAGTGCAAACACTGAAACAGGACAATTTTCCAGTCCTAAATCCTAAGAGTATGTGACCTATGGATGCCTTGAATCTTATGGCCCCACATGACCCACCTTGCACTGTCTCACCTGGGAAGTAAGGGCCACGATACATTCCCCTTCAAGCAGCTTTCCCTAGCTGTGGACCATGGTGAAGGGAGCAGAGCCACCTCTGTGTGACTGCTGTGTCCATTCCGTTCTGTCCATGGCAATACTCACAGACCTTTGTTCCAGCCCCACTCCTCCTCCTCTCCCCACCTGCTGGTTACTGCAAGCAAGGGAAGGGCAAACTGGGGGTATTTCCTTTGTCAAAACATGTGGGAAGCAGCAGCAGGCTGCAGCACCACCAGCCACAGCCTCCCAGGCTGCTCCTTGGATACCACAGCCATGTGCCCCTGACCTGGGGCAAAGTCATGCTTGAGCCCTTACTTCCCTTATTATTAATTAAAACATTGGAGGAGATCCTCAGCTGGAGTAAATATTCATTGCTCCTGGCTCTCGCCCACTAGTTTCTGAAAGCACAAAGAAGTAGTCACATTTATGCTGTTAACACTGATCTTGGCTCACACTTCTGAGGTCAAATAAATAAATATCACTGCATTCCATTTAGCTCTGTTAATGCCACATTAAGAATGGCATGTGTCTTGACATAACCACCCCTTCCCCTTGTTTTTTTTTTAAACACCATAAATGAAGCATTAAAACTCCCAATCCATCACAGTGACATCAGATCAGTGGACTGTGACTTTTGTGACATCAGAACAATTGATTATATTACTCTTTTATGTGTAGCTTGCTATGCGATGATGGCTTTTCTCTCCATATATTACATCCTAACATCTTGGAATAATCTCAAGAGATAGAAGGGAATCACTGTGAAGCAGTGAAGAATTGCCATAAAACTGTCATAAAAATTGTAGAAACAAAAATGCCTTTAAAAACGGCAATGTTCCATCATGGGTCCCTAGCTAATGGTCTGGAGTTGCCCTATGCATACCTTACCATATTTACCGCTTCTGGATATTTCTGTACCTTTCTCCCAGAAGCTTATAAGGTTATTAAGACATGCAGAGCTGTTACCCTTCACACTGTAAGTGTCTTTACCTCATTATATCACCTCTAACAAGTCAAGTGGTGCTTGTACCAGGCTAAATTCTGGGCTTCTTTTCAAACAGCCAAAAAAAAGGAACAAAAAATAAGAAGAAAGAAAAAGTCTGATAAGGGAGGTATAACCTGTTTGTTGCTACAAAATTGCTGAAAGAAAACAGATATTCTGTAGTGCTTACAAAGAAAGGTGTTGTTAAAATTAGAATCAAGATACAGGATAAGCAGCTCTCTCTTGCTGAGAAATGACATGGAAAGCTCTGCCCAGAAGAAAGACCTCCAACTGGATTTTCTACTGTAAAACCACTTGTGCCTGGGCCCAGTTAACATACAAGGTGCTGTGCCACTAGCTGTATGTTTTCTTGTGCTCTCCAGGTTATCCACACAAAGCTGCTACAGGACCAATGAGCAAGCCAGTGCTTCTCTTTTTCAGATACAGATGTGACTTTTGTTGCTCTGTGGGATGATAATTCCCAACGGGCAAAAGCTAAATTATTTTTTCTTAAATTTTATCTTTTATTTTCATCTCAAGGCAACTCAATGTAAACAGAAAGGTGCTACAGTCATGAAGAAAGTGTAAGTCATAGCAGAAGTTAATGCCTTGGGGTCCTGAACGATGAGCTCTGGCAAACCCCATCCCTGCTGGTGCAGATGCGTGTGTCCCCAGCTCTCCACCCAAGCTCCCTGTCCCTCCTCTGAGCAGGGTCGCAGAAAGCATCACGTGCCAGTGCTCTCCCTGATTCATCTCCCCGTGCTTTCCTGGGGTGGATGTGCACCATTGCTCCAGCGCCCATAGGAGCCAGGGAAGCATGGACAGGTGTCTGTCTGGCTGCCTCTGCTCCTGCAAGCACTGACTTCTTCTGGCAGAGGAGTTGGGCCAGCAACCAGAGCAAGGGTTACTGTCCCTTGAGCAATGGCAGCTGTGGCTGCTCCACATGTGAGTGGGCACCCATAGCTACTTCCCCAGGGTGTCTGCTTCACTAGAGCATCAAAGCAGCCTTGAGCAGCCTCAAAAAACACTTTACATCTTTAAAACACTTTGGGATGCTTACACAGAAGGCACCAGAGAAAAGACATATTGGTAGTAAAGTCTGGATGGGTAGCCAGGTGTGCCAACACGCTCTAGTCACCCTCAGAAATGATGCAGGGGAAGAAAAGCAGGGCCTCTCTGGCTGGCTTTTTCCAGCCCCTCCAGCATCCACACAAACACACATACACGAGCCTGGGAGCTCCAAACCACAGCTGGACAGGACATTTGCTGGGGGGAGTAAACACAGACTGCTGGCCCTCCAGTCAAAATAATCAAGCAAGGAAAGCTGCAGAGTTCAGCAGCCTAAAAACCAACCTCCACATACGGTGGTATCTCTGGGAAAACCCTGGTACTGTAGTGGGGAGATTCACCAGGTGCTCTCAGCCTGGCTTGGTACTCACATGAAACATGGACCTGGATAAATTACTCCATGCCTTTTTTAACTCTGTCCCTCCCAAACAGGCATGTTCTGGCAGGCTGAGAGAAAATCTAAGCTATCTAAGATGACGAATGATTAGTACTTATCCCTCTTTCAAGGATCTGCACTCTCTTTTATTGGGGTGAGAGGGGAAGAGGTGTGTGGCTGGGACCTTTACAAGAGCCCTTTGCAGATCCAGGGTGATTTCAAGGGCAGCTTATGGCACAGGATATTGACAACAACAGAGCCCATCTTGAACACGCACCCTTAACTCACTCTTAATTTATATGCAGACCAAGCAGCAACATTATTGTTCAGCTGGGGGCATATTTAATTGCTGAATGTTCTGCAGATGTCTTGCAGGCTGTATAGATAAAGGCATTTTAAGTTGCTGACTTATAACAGCACATCTTTCTTCTTTCAACATAAAAATTCCTACCTTCTTTGATGGATGTGGAATTTTTATGATAGAAATCCTGCGCTAGTTCTTGAGAATATTTTAGCAAATGTTGAACTCCCTGACACTGTGAGGGTGTAGCTGAACCCTGATGCCTTTTCACTGGGGAAAAACTGAGCTTTGTTACTGTAAAAGCAGTGTTTTCCCGTGACATGAAGTCGAGGAAGGTCCATTATTTTTTCTTAAAACCCAGCATCACAACTTGCCAGGCTCCAGCCTGACACTGAAGCGATTGCAGTTTATTTAAGTGCAAGCAGCCTGCTCAGTGCTGAATAAGACACACAAGGAGTACGGAGCCTTGCCCCAAGGTGGCTGTAACCCCAGGGCAGGCATGCAAAGCACTGCTGGTGTCAAGGGTCCAGCACAGCTTCCCTTCACTGCAGCACTGTGAGGTGCAAGCAATTCAGGATCAGCCTCATGAACTTAAAGCTCTTGTCTACTGCGAGTTCATATCTTAAGGACTAAATACTGCATATTGTGTCTGGGGTTTGGGGTGTTTTTAAATCTCTCCCAACCTTCAAGAATAATCACATTTGCAAATGGTTGTCCCATATATTTTTTTAATGACACCTACAATGTCCTTTCAGGCTTGCACTGCACCAGGACACCTCCATCCTAGTGACATAGGTGTTTGACAATTTGTCAAGGAGATAGCCATAAGTTAGGCAGAAAACCGGACTCCATTAAAAAAAAAAAAACCAACATAAAAGCTGGGAGGAGGCAACTTGATGTGGCATGGCTCCTGGCAATGAGGAAGCATGAGTGCATACTGAAGCTTAGAAATAGAAAGTGATGTCCTCATAAAAATATGGCTCTAGGCTGGTGTGCCACTAGAAATTCTTCTGTCAGTTTAGAATATTTAGCTCTAAGGGATCTCTACTTTCAAATGGATCTTTTGATGCAAAATAGGCTGCACAGACAGAGATAGTGTTGAAGAAGGGAGAGTTGCATTCGCTCCCAGTTATGCTTGGTAAACTGGAGATTTTTAGATAGGCTTTTTGATCCCAAAGTATTGAGAGGGCAGGTGGGTTACCTTACCAGTGCATTAGGTCTCCAGATCCTTCTAACTGAAAACTGTTACTGATGCCAGGGCAGCTAAATAATACTGAAAGCTTCAACACTGCTGGTTATCAGGGGAACCTCTTTAGCCTAATTTGAAAGCTCAAAGCTTCAGGCAACTGATTTTCTGTCGTTACAGGCTCTTTTGTGTAGTGTTCCAATGCAGTATATCCAATCAATGATGCCATATCACGCATGGTACCATCATGTGGATGTTTATTCCCCCTGTGTTTTGTATTTGACTTGTTAAACTGCAAGAAGAGTTCAGGGAAGAAGCAGCAGAAAAAAAAAATAAAAAGCAAACTCCTCAGGTCCCCTGCTGCAGAAATTTAAAACTAGTGAATACACAAGCCTCTGTGCTCCAAGAGAAATGAAAAGAAGTGGAAAGTGAAAATATATACATATGTATACACATGAACAAAACATGAGCCATAGTCATGGCAATCTGGGCTCCAATGTGCCAAACAAAAGGGGTTATTCCTTCAAGCAATCTTTGTGTCATAAAATTCAGGACACAGGAAGGCTGGTTTATTATCACACTGTAGATTCCACAATAAAACTATACAGATTCCGTACAGTAAATTTCACTGGACAATTAGAGCAGGCTGCTTTGGAGGATTTTAATATTGTATCTTCTAAAAAAGTGATGTTAAGGATAGTCTGGCTGGAGAGAAGGGGACAAGACTAATTATCAAAATACTCATTCTTCCTTTCTTCTGCAATTCCTTTCACACACACACTTCATTATTTAAGTTCATTTGGGGAAATTAAAAGAATGGTGAGGATTTTTTCCACACAGAGTTTTTTAATACAAATAATGGGCCAGACCTTCAGATTAAATAAATCAGACCATTTCATTTACAGGGTGCCTGTGTAAATAATGTAAAATTGATTTTACTTCCTGGGATGCCAAAAATAAAAGTAAAAGCAAGCTCTACGATGAATGATTCATTTACAGAGGGTGCTGATGCCTTCTGAGGTTTTGGCCCAGAAGAGCAGGAGCAGCTTATGGAAACTTCATCGTTTCATAACACCTTTGATTTAATTTCTTGTGAGCTACTTCACTTTGGAACAAAGATCTCAGCTCAACTCAAACCAGTGCTTATATTAACTGCATTTTTTATCATGTTTACAAGATTTTACTTCCAATCTGGTTTCTCTTGCCCTTCTGTTTGGAAGCAAGCCACAAACCTGCATTTCTGGTGCTGTATTTCCTGGTCAGTGAGATTACTATGAGACAGTCATTTTCTCCTTGTCTTTTCACACAGTCACTCTCAATTAAGAACTAATATTTATATCTTAATATGAGCAACAGTGGGGCAAACAGACAATCAAAAGTGCCAGGCATCCAACAGAGATACATTGAGCTGTTTTCTTAGACGAGGAGAAGAATCCCTTCTTTTTTTGGCTTGATGGTGCTTAGTGACAGCTGATGGTGCTTATAACCTTGTTCTGTCATTGACACGAGCCAGGTATGAGGCTGTTCCATCCTGCAGGAGAGTATCCTGTATTTGCCATTACCCTGACACACTTACCAGGTAGCTAGATCTTACCCTTTATTTTTTCTTCTTTTTTCTTGTTGTTGTTTGGGGTTTTTGTTGTTTGGGTTTCTTTTGTTTTTGTATATCCCAAAATATAAAATTATCTTACTACTATTTATACATTTCCATGGAAGCAAAGTGCCTGTGAACGTGTCAGAATAACAAATCAAATGGCAAATTGATCAAATTCATGCAAGAAGAGCAAAATTTTCCTTCTTACACCTACCTGTTCTACTTTGTATCCACACAGTTCAGATCTGTTTGTCCACCTTTCAGATATTTTCATTTAGTGTCATTTGTAAGCAGGAGTTAAGTAGGTAAAAATTAGGAGGCAATGACTGCAACTCAGGATACTCAGACAGTGAAAAAGCAGCGCTGTCCAGATAGGAAGCACAGCAGAAAAACAAAGAAATGCATGATTAGAAACTGATAGCAACTATTTTATGTACTCCCAGCTTATTTTGTATGACTGGTTGGGAGAAGCATTCTTCTGAAATATAATGACCCAGACATTCTGGAAGCACCATCATCCCCACAAGCAAGGGTTTTCCCTTTTGCTGCTGTTAATCTTCACTTTGTGCTGGGAGAAAAAATGCATTTCTGTCAAGTCATACGGTAGTCAGTATGCTCAAGTGAATGTCCATCCTAACAATAATGCCAAAAATAACTTATTTTTCCAAACAGCAAATTTTAATTGCTACCTTAATCAGTGTAATAATCAGTGCAATACGGAGGTTTTAGGCCTCAGTTCATCAAAGCATTTAAACATGTGCTAAGTATCATTGCACTTGTGCAAAGAGTGCAAGAGAATCAGCAGGCTGACAGGCAAAAAAAGCTCTTAAAACCAGTAAATGAACTTGTTGCTCTTATAGAATCATGGAATAGAGTCATTTTGGTTGGAAAAGACCTTTCAGATCATTGAGTACAAGAAATAATCCAAGTTCACCACTAAACTCTAAGTGCTTCATCTACACATCTCTTAAATACCTCCAGGGATGGTGACTCAACTGCTTCCCTAGACAGTCTGTTCCAGTGTTTGACAACACTTTTGGTGAAGAAATTTTTTCTAATATCCAATCTAAACCTCCCCTGGTGCAACTCGAGGAGAGGTCTCCCTTGAATGTCCTTTTCTCCAGACACCCCAGTTTCCTCAGCTCCTCATTAGACTGGTGCTCTGAACCCTCCAGCATTTTTGCCTTTCTCTGGACACACTCCAGCACCTCAGCGTTTTTTAGTGAGGGGCCCAATACTGAGCACAATATTCAGGTATTGTGAGGAGACTCTCTAAGGAGGATCTGATTGGCATTTCCGTGCAAAAAAAAAAAAAAAAAATCAGTAAAAAGTCATCAAATACATCAAATACTAGTACCCTGCAGAATCCGGCAAGCAAAATTTAGAAAACACCCTTTGAAAAGATGAGATCGGCTCCAAATAGTAATCAGTAAACAGATCACCTCCCATCCCTGGCGATCCCATTGTGCGCAGGGGTGGCTGCCATCTGCAGCCACTCAGGAATACCCAGCGGCTGAGCAGGGTAATGGGCACCTGGACCTCGAGAGAGCCTTCAGGCAGTCTGGGATCCAACTCAGCCATTTAGGACTATGGTGTTTACATATCTTCCTGCAATTCTCATCACAGTCTGCCCAGCAGTCTTTCTGATTGTCCCATCTTTCCTTAAAAATATTTTAGGAAACTCAATTGGAGAAAGCCATTCTGAATAAAACATTGATTGGATAGCTCATGATTTTATAATTGGGAAATGGAGGGGGTTTGTGCATAGCTTTGACTGTGCTGCTCACAGATAGATAAGCATGTGTTTATACAAACATACAGATATACACAGAAGAGTATTCAGTACTACTCCTCTAAAGGAGTTCTTATAAGCCAAATAATTTTTAAAACCTGGGAAAAAATATTTGTTTCCAGTACTAAACACAATATGAAATTGCAGTATGTTTGTTGCCACAAGCTTACACTTTGGATCTGTGATATGATCCGCACAGTAAAATTCACCTAGAGATCAAGATAGAAATGAGAAGTACCAACCTGGGGTATTTAAATCTATAGAAACTTTGCTATTGAATTCAGTTTGATGAGAACAATTGCCATGAAAATTATTTTTTCTTGAAGTATACAAAGCCCTGAAGTACCAAGTAACTGTCCAAAAAAATCCAGAAGGGCGGTGTGTGGTACACATTTATTTGTAAATTCCTCATTCCCTGAAGTGCCATGATTAAAAGCCAAGCATTCATTACCAGGAAGTTTGCAACTTAAATCTTCCAGTTAATAAAGTTTTGCAATTAAGTTAGTTAAGAAGACTGAAAACATATACATAAAAAGAATTCCTGCAGCTGTATAGCTAACACCATAGAGGAAAGTTGTTGTATTAACTTTACTTGAGATATAGATTGTGCCTTTGTGATCTTACATCATTTCTCACTGAAATCCGGCAAGCATGTAAGTTCCTTTCACAAACACCAGTCATCTGCACCAATATAGTATAGTTAAGATGATTTATTTGGATTTCCTTCAAGCTTTTGACAAGATCCTTTACTAAAAAAAATCCTGTAAAAGCCATACAGTAGAAAAGTAGTGTTGCTCTCTGTTGTAAAACGCAGACTGGGAGACAGGAACTCCTGAGTGCTCATTGTATTTCCTTTGATCTATATGCCCTGTTCATAATATGCCTGACACTTATTCCTTCTGTGGCTTTGGGCAAGTCATATAATCTCTCTGCCTCGTTTTCCTATCTCGAGGGGTATTGCATGGATTAGTTAGTCAGTGGTTGCAAAGCAGCTGAAATACTATTCACAGGATTCTCCCAGGGAAGCAGGGACACTTAGCTTCTTGGGAAGTCATGACCAATAAATTCTAAGGCATGCTACAGAAAATAAAAACCAGAAGAAAAATGAACCCAGCCTTGACACAGACTCCACCTAGTTTAGTTCAGCTTGTTCCTGAAAAAGGCTGCACACATCAACTCCCTTCCCACAACTATTAAAGGATCCCAGGACCTGCCCAGGTCCTTCAAGTTTTGTGTGTGGCTGCTGTTAAGAAAGAAGGACAACGAAGTGCTCCCAAAGAGGACACCAAAACCTCTCTCAACGAGTGTTTGCAGTAGTGAGCTGGCAGAGGAAAATAAACAGTGAGTGAGTGACACTTGCTGATATTCTTTGTCCCATGCTGTTGAAGAGGACTGTAAGAAGCCTGAGAGGATTTGAAAGGCATTGGTGTATCCTGAATTTGGGGATGATTGATGATCAAATGAAATTTATCTTGGATGACTACAAGGGAATAAACATTGGCAGGGTTTTCTCTGTGACCTCATAGCTTTACTCTGATTTAAGTTTGGCTTGAATTTGCTGCACAGTCATAACCAGTACATTTTCCTGTGTATCTGTATGATAGCATAGAGAAACAACTGAGGATCAGTCCTAGGCATCAGTGTGGGTAGTTTAGCTGACCACTGAGTTTAAAAGACAAATTGAAAATAAAAGCAAAGATAAATCAAAAGAGACAATATCACAGCCAAACCATTGATAAGTGGCAGTAAATCACCAGGCAAAGAAATATTTTCTCAGCATTTGTGATCCTTCCTGATCCTTTTGGAAACTGCTTTTCTCTGTTGTATGATGCCATAAGAGTGAAGGTGGCTGCAGCTGCATTAGCAGCATTTTCTCCTGCGGAAGAGAAGTTCAGAACACAGAGGGATAAGCCACCTTGGCCAGTGTGGCTGCATCTGCAGTAGTAATTTTCCATGTGGGAGCAGCTATCTGTGCACACAGGTAGTGTAATTGCAGGGAGAGGAGAAGGCAGTCAGCTGCCTTGGCACAAGCCCTGCTCCTTTCCTTGCACCAGCAACTATGACAACTACATCAGGCCACTGACTCTTTGCCAGCACTGTTTGCTGTTATGTCTGTCAGGGAAGTGTTCAGCATAGATGTCACCTTGGCAGCAATGCTTTCCTGCTGATGTGTTCTTACTTTTGAGATGCCTCTTTTGCCCCACCTTCCTTGAATTGTCTCTGGATTTGTATTTGGCGATCATCATGGTCTTTCTCTTCTAGGGAGCTCCCCTTTACTATGTACTTTCCGTAGTTCTGTTGCTCACGAGAAGGCTGAAGACTGGAAGAAATACCACAAAAATATCCAGAGCAGTCTAGCAGGAGGGACTTCTCTTAACATCTGTCTTCTACTGGTCGGGATGGAGACAGGCTGCCTGAAGGAATGTATGGTAGTACTGCCTTTGCATGAACTAGCACAGCAATTTTCAGTGACTGTGGCATGAGAGGGAGAGTTTTGCCAGATGGACATTTTTCCCTGGCAGACATTTTCAGCCTCTGCCTTAGGAGATGTGACTGTTTATTTTCACTGGCAGTCAACTAAAATCCTCTTTAACTTGTAGGTCTCTTCATGTCCCTCTAGCAGCTGTGATAGGACCAGCAGGGCATGGATTAAAATATCGATGAGCTTCTGGTAAGCCACTGGTTTTGACCAAGAAATTAACAAATATGGATTGTGATGAGACCACAAAGTTCATATCCCTGACTGTTACCATTACCCAAAAACCTACTGTTGTCTATCACTACCTATAGGTTTCTTATATAAAAAGAGGTACTGAGACATTACTAAAACATGAAAATTACCCTTATAACTGCACTAAATATGGAACCAAGAAGGAAACACACAATAACTTAATATTTATGTGACTTCCCTCCTTTGCATAAACTCACCCATCAAGTATGGCCAGAGTAGCCCAGGTCCTGTAATTCCCCGCAAACCCAGAAAATGGCAGTGATATAAAATCAGTATGAGGTGAAAAACTGCTGCTTTTCAGGAAGTGGCTGGGAGAAAAACATTATTGATTTAAAAGTGGATTTCTCCAAATTATTCTAAATGGAAAAGTACCACTGCTTTCCATGGATTCCTGTTTCTTCAAAGAAAGAACAGGAGATGCTTAGCAACATCCATTTTTCAAAGCTTGTGTATAATGTTGAAAGTGTAACATAATTTTTGCCACACATAAGTATAATATGAATAAAAACATGCTTTTGCTTTGGAAAGGAGTTGTTTCAGACACCTGCTGCTTCTTTAGCAGAAAGATAGTATCTCCTTCAAATATCCTTTTGACAAGATATACATACTCTACAATGAGTCTAGAAAATTAGTCTGGTTCCAAAATCTGCAGGTCATTCCCTACAAGCAGTATTTGTAAGTCTAAAGCCTTGGAACACACTGTTCTGAAGGGTGGATCAAGTAATAGCCCTGTTCAAATTCTGTGATCTGCCCCTTTCTTTACCCAGATCAGCTCCTTGAAAATCCAAAATCATAATACGCACTCCCAGACTTTGGGCTATTCAAAACATAGACACAAATCCAGATTTCAGAGCCTGAGATTCTCTTGTAGCTGTGTTGTGTGTCCCTCTGAAATATTTCTTCAGTTCAATAGAATGGTTTCTTGGGTAGAAATTTGTACTTCAAATAATGATCTCAATGTATTTCCATAGTATGCTGATTCAGACATTTTTGGGACGAGTGTGTTTAAAAATACATCTCTATCAAAAGAGAATGCTGTAACATCAATGTCAATTTTCTTTCTGAAATCTCAAGGTATGGCTGAGTAACACTTCTGAGAATGGTAGTGTCAATGTTAAAAATCCAGGAGGGAAGGTTGTTGGTGTGTTTTATTATTTAACAATACCAAATACCTCTGCTCATTGTCTCTGTGTATATAGGAGTGCTCAGGGAATTGTTTTTATAGGTAGGAATGCGGAGAGATCCTGACACCCAAAGGATGCACAAAGAGATACACTAATATAAATTTCTGTGGTGCCCTGAAGGTACCTCCATTGTATTATAGGGCTTCTCATGAGTTCTGGCTCAGGCAACAGGACCATGAAGTAAAACTGAGTGTTTCTGGACTAGATGAATTGAGAATGAGACAGATTACATTACCTGTAGAAACCACGTTTTCTGTTATAGGTTACTGAAATATAAAACAGCAAAACAAGTTAATCAAATGCTTATTTTTCTCCTTACCAATTTCTCTTCTCCCCCAACATACTCACATAAACCCACAAAAGCAAATTTTACCCACTTTTCCTCAGTGAAGTTGTTAATTAGAATGAGTTAAGCAGTTAAATTGGAACGATCTTAGAGCAATTTGTACAATCTCATGAGATACATTATCAGTTATGCCCTGAATTCTGCACACTCTCTCTGAACAGTGAGACCAACTGAAGTCCCTTCCACATTTCACCCTGCTGGAATTTCACATGATCCAGCCCAGAAAAGCTTACAGTGACCATAACAGTGCATTAATCCTTTTGCAGAGGGTATTGACTAATCTGAAAAAACCATCTGTCTTGCAGTGAGGGGTAGGGGTTTCTAATGTGCATTGGGGAAATCCAGTCAGAGTAAAAGACAGCAGGAGCAGAGCTGAACTTTGACTTGCCTCTGCCCTCACAAGTTGTATAGAATGCGTCCTTTCTCACCTCTTTTGCAGCAAAGACAGGTTTTCTGTACAGAAATGTCTGAAGGCAAGGTAAAAAGCCAGCGTGGTACTATCCTCCAAAAAGCCTCTGCAATCACCAAGCAAGCAGAGGAGCCACTTCTCAGGGGAAAGAATAACTGGGGAGGGAAGAGAAACACAGAGAACATCAGAGAAATGCAGAGAATTTCCCAAAGTTAATTATAAATGCGTATGCACATAGGAGGCAATGACACCAGGGTTCACATTTTCAATCCTACATGCTCAAAGGCAATATTCTGACCTTTTTAACCTACCCACAAGTGTCGTGATTTGCTAGAGGTTTTAGCATCTGTAGCCTCCATTGCTGACAGAAGGATTTAGGAGTGCTGAAGGCTTCTGAAAGACACCCACAGAACAGCCCACAAAACCTGAAGAGAGGCTTTCTGTGAAACTATTGTGTGATCCCTTGATTACCCATACAGGCTCTAAGATTATCCATAGCTTCATAAGGGAGCAAGAAGCTCCCAGGAGATTTTTGTACACTAAAAATTTATGTTCCTGGATAAGGGAGTTCACTCTGGGAGTTTTCATACCAATGATAAAATTACAAAAATGAGCTTCATGTCCCACTCTGGAGGTGCTGTTTCACCTTAAAACAGCTACTCAACAAGTCTGGCGTTACTGTGAAGCAGACAACTGAAGGAGCTTGCAGTACAAGAGATTTTGGTGCTGTGATGAAGAGAGACACCATCTCCTCTTACTGTCGGTGGCTGCCGGTGGCTGCCAGTGTCTGGCAGGCAGAACCATCATATCTGGGTGTGACATAAGGCCAGAGCTAAGGGATCCGCATTGAAATCCACCACTCCTGTTTCTGTATGTATTGGCATTGCCTGACACAGGGACAATCACACAACCAGGAAGTGGAAGAAGTAGTTTTGTTCAACTTCCTTTTTTTAAACTAGGAGCAAAAGGACAAAGTGCAAGCAGTACACAAGGACTATGTAGAAACACGGCAGTACTTGTTGCTGCTGAAGTTCCATTACCTTCCTATAGAGGATATAATGCCCTGTTACTCTCCCAAATGCAGGAGGGATGATGTTGATTTGGCTACTTTACTGTTTGATATGGCTCACACTGTTGAATCCATTTCACAGCTAAAGAACAAAATCTATTCCTTCAAATACTGCATCAAAATGTTACTGGTAATAAAGAAAAAGATGCATTATTTTTAACACTTCTTGGGGAAAACAAATCTGGAAGGACTGTGTTCATAAATCTCCCCCATTCAAATGCAATGTAAAATCCTTTCTATTTTTCTCAAAGGAGAAAGAGCCACTGACACAATATCTAATGCAGGCAACTGTTGCTATCTTTATATTTCCACACTAAGCTGCCCTCCTTAGTATTTTTGAAAGAAGACTGCAGCACACATGAAGCCCATGAACTGCAGGAGGGAACTTTTAAAAGATGGTCAGGCTGACACGAGGGCCTCCCTGAGAAGAGCCAATGTACTTGTTTCCAGACAGGATTACTGCTAAATCAGAAATAATGCCCTTTAGCAAGTGGACACATATGATCTGCAGCCGTTGGAAAACCTGCCTTGTTCAAAAGCTGCAATTTTCCAAACTGTTAACATTGACAATGATATGGAAAAACTATTATAGTTTTCCAGAGGCTAATTATGAACAGGTGACGATTTGAGGAAAAATTCAGAAGTCAAATATTGAGCTCAATTTGAGCTCATTAAGGTTGCTATTCAGCATCAGTAAAATATTCATAATGCACAAACATGTAGTTTATATAAACCTGTTTAAAATAAGACAACTCCAAGTGAAATGGAACAGAATTTGGTTTAATGTGTTCTCCTTTGTATGCAAATTACCTCCCAGCAGTTCATAAAGGTAAACACTGCTATCTTATTTAGATATATGTGGCAGCCTGTATTGGTTATATTTATGTACCGTGAACACTACCGACGTCAAAAACAGATCCCTAGATCAGAGTTTGGCCACATCAGTAGTAAACTCAGGCCTGGGTTAAGACAGTGAAGGCTGAGGATACTGCAAACTGTGAGAAGAAACAATAACCAAAGCCAGGGTGTCTCTCCCCTTCTGGAGTGTACTATGGAAATGTTTAATTTGCATGTGAAAAGAGATGCAGATAGTACTTCAGCGGAGCAGTTAACATCGACTACTTTGAGTAAATCTCCATTTTATTCATGTGCCTTTATATTTTGGACCCCCGTGTAGAGGGAAGGACCAGGTTGCAGTCCCACCTTGATATAATAGTGGACAAACTGAGACAGCGATATCTACCCAATGCCCCTGTGGGCATTTACCCTATCCCACTTCAGCCCATGATTTTCTGTCTTGGAGAAGAAAGTTTTACCTAATGAGCCTCCTTGAGGTAATAAATAATGTGGTTTTTTTACTTCATAAGAAAATACACCTTTTCTTATCTGGTGCTGACATCATTTGATAAACTCTTTGCTCCAGGAAAAATAACAGTACATGGATATTTTTCATATTTTTAAAGGATGCTATATTGCTATTTTTCTTCACCTTTTACCATCATAGCCATTTGCTAGCTTGAAATTAAAATTTGTTCCTTTACTGATTATTTTTCTCTCTATTATGCAGGTTGCTAATGAGTGCCAGGCTGCTGGCATGGCTTTATTTATTTATTAAAAAGAGAAGAGCAGTGAAGCATTTAAAAGTCACATACACAGGCCATAATTTTCTGTGTGTGTTGACACATTGTAACACAGAAATAGAGTTAGGTCAAGACACAGGTGCACTGAACTTCATGTGAAGTGTTTATTTCATCTGGATGGAAAACCAAAAATTTTCTTTACTTTGTTTGAACCGACAAACCATAAGAACCTTTAAATTGTTGAACCAGCTTTAAGTACTTTAAAATGACTGTGCTCAAGCTGCATAACGTTAGTATGGGTTGTGATGATCCCGTTTCACACAAACCCAGTTGGGGAAGGCACATATGGTTGAGGGGAGTTTTTCCTCTTGTGTGCTACTAGTTTTTGGAAGAATATTAAAAATAGAATTTTAAGATGAAGTCACGTTTCTTCGGGCATGGAAGTGTGTGATTACTCCAGATCTTCCTTTTAATTTCTGTCAGCCATTCCTGGTTAATTAACCTATTTGTTCTCGTTACAACAGAATGACAAAGCATTCGCAAATGGTGCGAGATTCCTACGTGAGAAGTCCTACCATGTTATTAAGCTTATCACTTAAAGAAAAGAGGAGAATTCATTGGGTTGGATATATGTTTTAGGCAAGAGAATTCGTCATTCCTTAGGCTGCAGCAGCTGCCTTAGGAGAAAAGGCAATTGTTATATTTTGCATTGCTATCTTTTAAATGCTAAAAAAATCACAAAAAGCTAATTGCAGATATTCTCTGGACAAGTCTGGTTCTATTCAGGGGCTTTACTGGGCAGTTTTGGCCTCACAGCCTGGTCTTTCTCCTAAGAAATGTCAGTAAAGTCCCTGAATTAATGGACTGTGAAGTGCTTAGAAACATACCGTTTCGCAGAAGTATACAGCGAGGATGTGACACTAATGGGAGGTGACCCGTGGATTTATGACAAAATAGTCCACTCTAACAAGAACAACAACAAATTAATATAGCTTCTATGCACAGTAGCTTTGAACAAAGCAATATACAGTGGAGCAGGAGGTGAAGAAAGGTAGAATAAGGAAAAACTGATTAAGAATAAGGTTTGTAAATTATTTGGCTATTGCCGGTTTCGTTATCTTCAAGAGAAGGCAGCTGCAAACTGCAGGGTAAAGAAAATTAAAAAGACAAGGCTCCATTGTAATTGGGTAACTGGAGAAGGAAAGTTAGTAGCATTTGGAGAGATGTCACATGAACCTAAGTGGTAAATTCCTGGATTTGCTTACACTGATTTGTTTTCTTTTAATTTTGCTGCTTAAAAAAAAATAAATATAGATAGACATATATATAAAAATTTTAAAAATGCAGTGCAACTCCTTCAATCTTTTTGCAATTCTGCATGGTTGAACATTTGAAATGAGTTTGTGTATCACCCCCAGGCATTGATTCAGACTTGATTGGGGCAAAGCAGACTCCATGTGCTTATTTTTATACACGTCATTTGGGAAGTTATATAGCCAAGGGAACAGAAAATGTGTTGCTCCACTGCCAAATTATCCCATATCCCTCGATCAAAACGGGAGGTGATCCTAATCAACAAGTTGTGCGACCTTAGCGCAATGGCAATGTCAGGTCAACTCGGGAAAGTGAAGAGACAGATCTAAATACAAATAAAAAGAAAGAGAGAGACAGAAAGAAAGAAAGAAACAACCAACAATCCTTATAATTATCATCATCTGCTGCTTTTCCCTCTTCTGGCAAAGAAACACTCCATCCATTTGCAGAAATCGCCCGCGGAAACGTTACATCAAAACTAATCACAACGATTAAAATCAGCTTTTCTGTGCAAGAGGAGAGTAAAAAGCAAGTTGTAGGCTGGAATGAGACTGTTTTTTCCACCAAAAAAATAAAAAAAAATACATGCGATATATGTATATCTTTCTATATGCACGTTTCGAAGGAGATCAATTTTATGCCCGTGTGATTAGTTAATTTAATTTAACTTTTATTTCGGAGATTGATTCAGACTGGAGGTAGAGACATGAGCTAATTGTATCCTGATCCTTGCCTTGAGGGGTTTCAAAGCCCTGGAGCAACTATTCTCTGTATTTTGCTCTGTCTACCTTAGCCAAGCTATTGCATTTCTCTCTGGTGTAGCGAGGAGAGCAGACCGCTGCCGGGAGAGAGAAATATCGGAAGTGTG